>OU343222.1:50744736-50845464 GCA_910596185.1 Chrysanthemum makinoi | reverse complement strand
CACTTGTTTCATCAGAATGTCTCTAAATTCCTATATTGTTAAGGTGTTCAAAGTTTATATTAAAGATGTGTATGAATAGACGGTCAAATTTGATCAGGAATGGTTTTTGGTTTATAATCGTATCGATGATCATATTAAAAGCCAGGTTCTGAAATACTCTTGTTTTCACATGTTACATAAATTGTTTTTGACTAAATAAGTACTATTAGTTAGTTGTTTAGAGTTGAACCATTTTCTCCTAAACGATCGATAGTATATATATGTTTTTGGCTAAATAAGTTGGTTGATTTAATGTCGAACCACCTCTCGTATCACAAGCTAAACATTGACATGTTTCACTGGCTCATTGCTTGAATAACCTAAGTTGCGCTCTCTGTAATATATTTGTCGACATTCTTGGTTCAGCATTTTTCGTTAGTGTGACATGTTGGTCGCCGGGTTTGTGTTGTCTTATGCTTAAACAAGACTTGTTTGTAATGAAGGAATATCAGATGCCAGTTCCAAAAGTTAATGATATTTCTATCTTCAGTATACAACAAATAATAAATCAATCAAAATGTTAGGCATCTTGAAATAATATATATTGGATCACTTTATGTACATTGGTTAGTGAGAAGCCCATAACAACTTATTTGCAATGTTTAATTATTATACCTTCAAAGCAGATCATCACATAAGCAAATCACAAGTGCCAAATGAGTAAGTCGGACGGAAAAGGTATACAATAGATTTAAAAACTACCCAACTATTTTGATATTATTATATAATTAGCTACCAGCAAAACAATGATTCGGTGTTCTAATATGCACTAACTGACTGGTAAAAACTTGTGGCTTTAAAATGTTTAGTTTGGTTCGTAAATGAAATTGTAATGATAATAACATCATATATGTAGTTAGCATAGAATATGTAAGCATTTAATTGGATTAACTGTTAGCATAGAATATGTAAGCATTTAATTGGATTAACTGTTGCAAAAAGATAAAAAACAAAGTTGTACAAGAAACATATACAATTTTAAGCTTCTTTATGTATATGTTATCTTCTTAAACATTTTATATGTTTCAGTCAACTTTTAGATATAAACTTAGTTTCTTTTGTAACTCCCAACGATGTGGTATATATGTTAAAAATACAAATATGTTCGTAAAACCATTTCCAACATTGTACCCATAAAACATATAGGCAAGTGATCATCCTGGATGACAACAAGCTTAAGCATGTATTGTGTAACTAAACCATATCTAAATACTTATTCCTCAAAATTCAATTTCTGGTGAAACATCAATTTGAGTCGACGTAGTCGAGGAGTGGATATGTTGTATACATTTGGTTACTTTATCTTGAAAGGATTATCTTTACAATTACACATCAATGGTCCAATAAAATCTCCATGTTCTAAATTGAAGTTCCTACATTACTTTTAAAGTGAAAATTGTTTTGGTTTGCAATCGTTATAGATCATAAAAATCTTAGTTTTGGAGACACTCTTGGTTCTATATATTATGTAAATGTTGTTGACTAAATAAGTTGTTGTTTAAAATTAAAAGCCGAACCCAAAATTTTCTCACATCTTTAGGTTTTTGGCTAATTTGCTAGTTGATCTAAAGTCGAATTGCCTATTAACTGTGTTGGTGATTTTAGTGTCTTCACTTATAGTTTGTGTAATTGTGATTTACTTGAGATCAAGGGCTTAGTCAGTTTAGTTTATTGTCGAGTCAGAAGATGCAAAATGCATACTCGTTCTAAATAGCTTGATGCCGCCACAACTACGTTCGTGGTGTTAGCGTATGTTTATATGGGCCTAGCCCAACTATGTATTGCTTTAGCTTAGCTAGGTTATTATATATACACTTGTATGTAATCAGTTGACAAGAATCTAAATATACGATATTCTGTGTTTACATGGTATCAGGCTTTAAAGTCGGTCCTGTAAAACCCTAGCCACCCTTGCCGATCTTTACAAACCCTACACCCCTTCCATCACCGTTATAATGACAAACGGCAATCCACCGACACCACCTCCCACTCTCACGTTGATTGAAAAGCTTTATCTTGTCAACAACCTCAACTCCGTCGTCCCATCAAACTTCGACATCGATGAGTTAAATTACTCGTCGTGGTCTTACTTTTTCAAGATTCATTGCAACAATTTCGGTGTCCTAAAGCACATCGAAGGTGCAACTACGACCTCTACATCCGCTCCACCCACAAGAATGGCTCCCTTGCCGATTCCATAGTGAAGCCGTGGGTAATTTTAACCCTAGCTCCCCGCTACAAGACGCCTAATCAAAGCAAACCCTCCCACCGCTAAAGCCGCTTGGGACCAAGTTGAAAAACTCTTTCTCGACAACAAAAGGACACGCACCGTTGCTTTAAAAGGAGAGTTACGTGTTATACAAATGGGTGATCTAAGTGCCGATGCTTACTTTAGAAAAATTGAATCCATTGTTACCCACTTAAATGACCTTGGCTCATCTATGACGGATGACGATATTGTCACTTATGCTATTAACGGGCTAAGTGCAAAATATGCGAATCTTGCAACTGTTATAGCTCATAGGGACCCGTTTCCCGACCTTGAAACAATGAGGTCTATGGTCACGACCGAGGAGTTGCGATTAAATACCCAATCTCCTTCCGTGTCCACAAATACCACGTCCTCATCACCTCAAGTCCTTCTTGCCGAGACTACTCCTTCTCGGGGGCAAGACTCACGTAACTCACGTGACACACGAACAAGTGGGAACACTCGCGAAGTGTGTCGTAATTTTAACAGAGGCTTTTGTCGATGGGGGAACGCATGCAGATTTTTGCATGAGGCAAATCGAGGTAATGGGACGAATGGGAATACTCGCTCAAGCTCAGGTCAGTCACAAAATCGTGGGATTGGTGATTTGCATTCATCTCGTGGGCCTGGTCAATTGCAAAGCCAAGGAATGGATAATAGCCAACTACTAGCTCTCATTCAAGCCCAACAAACCTTATTAGCTCAATATGGTCTTTCAAATGTAATGGGCAGTCACGTTTTTACCTGGTCAACCACAACACTTTTGGCCCCAGGCCCACTCACCAGGTTTTGGGCTTCCTTTTGGCCACCATCTAATACTATACGCACCAGCAGCAATGTTCAAAATTTAACACCACAGCAGGCACTCTTAGCTCAGGCCTTTACGGTTCGGGTTTGCAAACTTCGCCACATTCTCATGAAACACTTCTCCCTCAAGCTTTCAACACGATGACTCTACAAGACCCAGCTAATCCAAATTGGAACATGGATACTGGTGCGTCATCTCATCTTAACTCATCTGCTAATAATCTTAGTACTGTCTTTAATTCTTGCATTTATCCATCCGTCTTTGTTGGTGATGGAAATCTATTCCCGTCCACAAACACGGCCATAGCACTTTGACCACTCCTCATAGACCGCTTCACTTAAATAATGTTCTCGTTACACCAAATATTGTTAAAAACTTAATATCTGTTCGTCAGTTTGTACGTGATAATAAATGTACCATTGAATTTGATGAGTTCGGTTTTTCTGTGAAGGACTACTGGACCCGCCAAATCCTCCTCAGATGTGATAGCACCGGGATCTCTATCCTGTCACTACCCCAACACCTCCACAAGCTTTTCATGTCAGTCAACACGCTTGCACCAACGACTTGGACATCCAGGAAGTGACGTGTTACGCAATCTAGTTTCTCGTAATTTCATTTCTTGTAATAAGACTAAGTCTCCCGTGTTATGTCATGCTTGTCACTTGGCAAACATGTTGCGACTTCGCGTTTTCGCTTTCTGAAACTATTGTTACTTCACCTTTTGATATTGTTCATTCCGATTTGTGGACTTCTCCACTCTCGAGTATTACTGGCATTAAATACTATGTTTTATTTTTAGATCATTTTTCTCATTATTTATGGGTGTATCCTCTTCGTAACAAGTCTGATATGTTATCTAAATTTATTCATTTTCGTGCATTTGTTAAGAACCAATTTAATTGTGATATAAAATCCCTGCAATGTGACCATGGGGGTGAATTTGACAACAATGCCCTACACCAATTATTTGCTTCTAATGGCATTACCATTCGATTTTCTTGTCCTAGGACATCTCAACAAAATGGTAAGTCTAGCGAATGATTTCGTACCATTAACAACCTTACCGAACCCTTTTATTTCAAGCACACTTACCACCCTCATTTTGGGTTGAAGCCCTCCGCATGGCAACCTACCTCTTGAATATCTTGCCCTCCACAGCCATAAACAATGAAATTCCTCACACACGCCTTTATAAGACTACGCCAAACTATACGGACATTCGTGTCTTTGGTTGTCTTTGCTACCCTCACCTAGATACCAACAACAAACTCGAACCTCGTTCTACGCCCTCCATCTTTCTTGGGTACCCGACAAATCATCGCGGGTATAGGTGCCTTGACCTCCACACCAACAAAATTATAATCTCTCGTCATGTGACTTTCGATGAAACACAATTTCCTTATGGCTCTATGACACCAAACTCCTCACCCTCTTACACGTTCCTTGATACATCTCCAAATATTATTCACCAACATCTCTTAACTAAGTCCTTTACCTCACCCACATCTACCCTCGCTAATCAACACTCACCTACGCCCCCACCCAGCCCATTACACAACCAATCAGGCCCAATTGCACCGCCAAGCCCATCCTTCACCAGTACACAAGCCCAGCACCAACCTACTATATCACAGCCCACTACCACTAATACAGTGTCTCAATCAACCGGTGTTAGTCAACCACCTCCTCACCCAAACCCCAATCCCGCGTCGACTCATCCCATGGTCACTCGCTATCGTGTTGGTTCTAATCGTCCTACCCAACGTTTTACCTTCAATGTGTCTACCATTTCCCCACTTCCCAAGTCATACACCCATGCGTTTCAAGACCCAAATTGGTATAGTGCTATGATAGATGAATACAATGCATTAATTAAAAATAATACTTGGATTCTTGTGCCTCGACCACCGGACGCGAACATTGTTCGTTCCATGTGGCTATTTCGACACAAACATAATGCAGATGGTTCTCCTAGTCGCTACAAAGCTCGTCTTGTAGCGAATGGCAGTACACTTACGGTATTGATGTGGATGAGACTTTTAGCCCGTTGTTAAACCGGCTACTATCCGTCGGTTCTCGGTCCTTGCTGTTTCTCGACATTGGCATGTTCATTAGCTTGATGTCAAGAATGCATTTTGCATGGTTTTTATCGAGACTGTTTATATGCATCACCTCTGATTTCGGGATCCTCACAGCATCCCGATCATGTTTGTCTTTGGCAGAGATCGTTATATGGGCTTAAACAGCTCCTAGGGCCTGTTTTCAGAGGTTTTTCTGCTTACACGCTGCACGTGTTGGGTTTCACCATAGTCGGTCTGACTCCTTCGCTTTTTATCTATCGACAGGGTTCCGATACTGCTTATTTGCTGTTATATGTTGATGATATAGTTTTAACTGCTTCTTCATCCACACTACTACAGCAGGTTATTGCTTCACTACATGCGGAGTTTTCCATGACTGATCTTTGCCCTCTAAATTATTTTTTGGCATTTCTGACCGCAATACTGCGGGATGTTTCTTTCTCAATCGAAGTATGCTACTGAGGTTCTTGAGAGAGCCAATATGATTAACTGCAACCCTTGTCGGACTCCAGTGGACACAGACACCAAACTTGCAGATGACGGGGATTCTGTCTCAGATCCTACTTTGTACCGTAGTTTAGCAGGTGCTCTCCAGTATCTCACTTTTCTAGACCATATATTCATATGCCGTTCGGCAGGTTTGCCTTTTTATGCATGATCCTCGAGAGCCACATTTATCTGCTCTCAAGAGGATCTTACGGTATGTTCGGGGAACCTTAGATTATGGATTACAGCTTTATTCTTCCTCGACGTCATCCTTGGTTGCATATTCCGATGCTGATTGGGCTGGCTGCCCGATTACACGCCGGTCTACCTCCGGTTATTGTGTTTTTCTTGGCAACAACCTCCTTTCCTGGTCCTGTAAGCGTCAGGCGACACTTTCTCGTTCCAGTGCTAAGGCTGAGTATAGGGGTGTTGCCAATCTGTTTCTGAGACTTCTGTTTACGTAATTTACTACGTGAGCTTTATACTCCCACTTTCTACTGCTACGATCGGTTATTGTGATAAAGTAAGCTTGTCTATCTCTCCTCCAATCCCGTGCAGCATCAACGCACGAAACACATAGAGATTGACATACACTTTGTTCGTGATTTGGTGGCTACTTGGTCATGTCGTGTTCTTCATGTGCCATCTCGTTATCGATACGCAGACATCTTCACAAAAGGTTTGCCTTTGCATTGTTTGACGAGTTTCGCTCCGGCTTGAGTGTTAGTTCCTCTCCGCTCAAGCTGCGGGGGGCTGGAGCGTATGTTTATATGGGCCTAGCCCAACTATGTATTGCTTTAGCTTAGCTAGGTTATTATATATACACTTGTATGTAATCAGTTGACAAGAATCTAAATATACGATATTCTGTGTTTACACGTGGGTGTCAAGGGGGCCGCGCCCCTTGCACGGTCTGCTAATAGGTTGAACAAAGTATGTTTAATTAATAGGCTAAAATCAAATTTCGTCATGTCTTTGTTTGGTTATATCTGGGCTCTTTTTAGTGAGACTTTTTTATTGCACTTCTTTATTCAGAAATTTGAGCTTAAGACTGATTTGTGTTATCTCAACTCGACTTTCCCAACATCTTATTACTTGAAGATTTTGTAAGCTGAAACCCAAACAACCCTATAACCCAAACCCACTTATTCAACCCGAATGACACTTTAGAAAATACTAGTTAGATACTCGCGCATAGCGGAGGCGATAAATATAGTTATATGTGTTTACTTACCCGCTTAGTGAATTCATTTCAGAATACTCTTAATATATATGTTTTAGTTGTGTGTGTTTTTCCTAAATTGCAATAAAAGTGTCGTCCCTAACTGTTGGACTGCCACCTAATACCGTCCCTATTTTTTCACATTAAAATAATTACACAAACACTTAGGGACGATAATCTCGTACCTATTTTTTTCTAGTGTCGTCCCTACTTGCGGAGTTGAGTAGTTGCGGAGTTGGACACGTGTCAAAGTTTAGGTGGAGTTGTGGAGTTGAATAGTTGAGTATGACCATTTTAGTAATTGACTTAAAAAATACCACGAGGAAGACTAAAAAAAAAATACTCCGTTTTGGTACTTTTCTCTTTTATCAATACATAGAGGCTTACTAAAGTCAATCCATTTATAATAACGTTTAAGAGTGAATACTGTGTACATGTTTGGCTGCTTGATCGATCTTGAAAGCTTTAGCCGCGCATTCGGTCGTTCTCATGCATTAATAACGACACGCCAGATTCGATGTATTGAATCCTTGTTATTCAAGTCACTTGTCCGTGACTCCTAAACATACAATCAACAAAAACATTATTCACTTCTATAGATTTTTTTTAAAATCTTAGGACTGAAAATTTTATTTAAAGAGCACTTGCAACAACATTTCAAATAATAAATAAGAAAAGTTAATTAGAGAGCATTTGTTTAATTTTTCAAAAATTATTAGGACGGAACAAACTCAGGGGCCGTTTGATAAATTAAGGTGATATAGCGCTGAATGATTAAAAACGCTGAATGAATCAAAGACTCTGAATGAATTTTATGAATTAAAACAAGATGTTTGACAAATGTTCTAACTTGACGTTCTGAATAACACAAATTACTAATTTAACCTTGCGTTGTTTATAATGAAATATGATCGTTTAATAAATAGTCTCAATTTACAAATTTTATGAATTATAGGAACGAATAATAATTTCAATAACAAATAGAGAGCGAATAATATTTTTAAACATTAATAAAAATGAACTCACATGCATTTTGCTCTTTCGGCTTAGAAATTGGTTACATTAACGTGGATGGCAACCGATGACATTTTTTTTTAACGATATTAAAAGAATGTATCAAAACAATATAAATGCTAGAATCAACGGATTAAGAAGGGATATAATGTAGTGAATATAATACCCATTAAACAAATAGGCCAATAAAAAATTGATATTTGAAAATAAGGGTATATAGGTACATTGAGGTGAAGTGTAAGAAGCTGAGTGGTTTTGCATCCAAATTCATGTGAATTGTACAGAGGAGTAAGGAACGAGTCAGTTAACCATTTATTGTTATCAAACAAGCATGGGTGCTGACCGAATCAAAGATGATCTCTTAGTCATTTCATTAAGTGTCTATCAAACACACCCTCACTTGTAAAAGTTTTGAATGTGAAAATCTAATTGCATGGAAACATATATAATTCTAAATATCTAATCTAAACTTTTGAATATATACATGTTCCAACAAATCAAATAACCATTTATTGTTATCAAACAAGCATGGGTGCTGACCGAATCAAAGATGATCTCTTAGTCATTTCATTAAGTGTCTATCAAACACACCCTCACTTGTAAAAGTTTTGAATGTGAAAATCTAATTGCATGGAAACATATATAATTCTAAATATCTAATCTAAACTTTTGAATATATACATGTTCCAACAAATCAAATAACCTTATAGAATCTAATCGTGATTATAAAGCCTATTTCTTTTATGACTTCCACCGATGTGGGATATGTTACTTAAAATAAAAGGGATATGATAAAATAAAAAATATGTTAGTTTTGTATCCAATTATTAGACATATAAGACACTAACACAACTTACTCAAACCATTTAAGGATAAAATCCTGGATTACACCATCTCCATAATGTGTAAGAAAACCATATACAACAAATATTTAGCAATCGAGTATTCTATTCCGCATCATGGTTTCCAATATCCATGGGCTCATATATATATATATAAATATATATATATATATATATATATATATATATATATATATATATATCTATCTGAATCGACATACAATTACTAAAAAGAAATAAAAATATTATAACGTCGAGTAGTGGATATGCGGTATAAATTTCACATTTGGTTGCTTGATCTTCAAACCGTTAGCTTTACAACTACACATCAATGGCGCACCGATCTTCATGTTCTGAATCGTGCTTCACTTGTTCCTACATTACTTTTAAATTGTTATGATTTAAAGATCTTAGTTCTGGAGACTCCTGGTTGTATATGTTACATATGAAGTTAATCAAACTTTTAGTTGAACTAAAAAAAATCATTGAGCTACTAGTCGAACTACCTCTTAATTGAATTACAAGCTATACCCATGTTTCACAGAGCATGTCGTTTGAGTGCATGATTGTATACCAAATCGTTGCCTAAATCTTCTAAACTATGTAGTTCATCTATCGGTTTATCTTTTGGTATACTTTTATACATATGTAACATATACACTAACATAATCTTTCAACACTAGCTAATAAAACCTGTCAATAATCACAATGAAGTTGTAATACTTGCTAAGAATTAGATTGCTATTAAAATATTATCAATATTCGAAATAAATTTCAAAACTCATAATGACATGAGTTTTGTTACTGGCATGATGGTCTCCTACGGCAATTGAACCCATCTACGCATAAGCCTAAAAAGGACCAGAGAAAACTTAGTCAATGAACAGACTAATAGTTGGCTAAATTGCCATAAATCATTAAATCTCGTTAAACTTATAAGTTGTATATTGCAGAAGTTTTAACATGTCACCCAATTTCTTACCGGTACCACTAAATGTCGTATTCTCCTTACTAACCCGCGGCTTAACGTGCAAGATACGTGCAATAGCGCGTAAGCCAAATGGCTTAAGGAGCTCGTGTATTTTGTGTGTAAATATACATGATACATTTTTGATAAAGTGCAAATCTAGCCAAAAGTAATTTTGAAAACATAAAGGTCAAATGACAGTAGTAACACTACACCAAAATCAGAGTTTGGGGACGCCCAAATTATTTGGGTCGACTTTATTGTCCCAAATTGCAAGTAGGACCCACACGTTTTCAAAAAAATAGCAGTTAACCAAAATATTTTGGCACGACGCAAAAAGGCACGACAATGTCGTGCCTTTTTGTAATTATTTGTTTTTTTTTTAATTTAAAATCTTTTTAATAAACCAGGAAAGTTAAAAAATACATCCCGCCCTTTTTTTTATCCCGCCAAACACTTTGGGACGACATTGTCGTCCCAAAATGTAAATCTATTTTTTTTTATAATTTATAAACCAGTTTTTAATAAAATTATTTAATTTAAAAAAATTATTTTTATTTAATTTAAATACTTTTATTTAATATAGAATTAAAATTAAATATTTTATATTTATAATTAAATACTTTAATTTAAAATTAAATACATTTATAAAATTAAAAAAAAATATTTAATGTGGAAAAGTAAAATATCATGATGTGGATATTTTGTGTGAAAGAGTGATTAAACAACTCAAACGAAACAACTCGCGGACAAGCAAACGAAAAAACTCGACAAGAAAACGAAACAACTCGACAAGCAAACTTTTTTACCGCTAATAGTTTCCCGCCATTATTTTTACCGCCAATAGTTTCCCGCCATTATTTTTCCCGCCATTATTTTTCCCGCAAAGTTTTCCTTATATATCCCGACAAAACATAAATAACCTAATCGTCAATTCCCACAAAACACACATAACAATATAATGGCTGATTACAGGCCGGAAAAAGAGTGGTCATTGGTTTTATCATCGATATATCTCTTTACTCGAGTTCTTGATACGTATGGGTCAGAAATTTATGATGAATATGGTTCTTATAAGAACATAGACCCGTTGATGAGAGACCGCATTCTGGAATGGTTAAGGAAAGAGCCATTCTACAGGTGTATTTGGATGTGAAGCTAATGGTGTTGGAGGAGAAAACACGCTGGAAGCGAAGCAATGTTTGAGCAGTCCTCAAGCAAAGGAAGGAAAAAGATGAAGCTGAAAAAAGCCGTTCGATTACACATTTGATGATGCGGGAAATAGGGTAACAAATCTTGAAGCATTGTTTGAACAGTTCGTCAAGCAAAGGAAGGGAAAAGATGGTGCAGGTTCTAGCAAAGCGGGAAGTAGCAGAGAAAAAAATTGAATGGGCGATGTTTGTTATGGTCTATGTCGTGTGTATCATATCGTTTGAGTTGCTTCGTTTGCTTACCGAGTTGTTTCGTTTGATCTGTTTCGTTTTGTTGTCAAGGTGTTTCTTTATTCATGTGTAATTTAGTATTGGAAAAGGGGTGTTTGGAAACCATAATCTTGTTAACTTAGAACATGGTCAAATTGAAAGGTACATAGTAATAAGTGATACGTATACCAATAGTACCTATACTTGGTCGTTTAACATGATACGTATACCATAATCTGGTATTGGAATTAGTATTGGAAAAGAGGTGTTTGGACACCATAATCTGGTTAACTAAGAACATGGCCAGCTTTACAAATCCAGCATGTGCTTTGATTTATAAAACAACTACATACGAAGAACAACAACATCAACAACTACAAGAACAGCAACAATAACATCAGCAACAACAACTACAAGAACAACAACAACAACTATTACTACATACGAAGATTTTCCATGTCACCTAACAGCTCACGAAGTAATGCATCCGACTGACATGCGTGGTCTTCAGAAATCCTTGCCATTTCAAGTCTTGCCTCCAGCAACCTTAATCTTGTCTCTAGCACATGTTTTTGTGATTACAGCAAGTTTATCCTAAGATCTTTTTCATGGCAGCTCGAGCACTCTGTTGGTGCAGATCCAGAAGCTTAAGAAGAGATTGTTCTTAAGTACTCGTCAAATTGATCCTTCCACATAAAATATCCGCACCCATTATCTTCTTTTATGGGCTGTTACATAATAAGAAAATTATAAGAGATTACAACTTAATTATTTGTATATTTACATAAGTAATAAATGTATGATTGTTCACCTTTGACAGAGGACATGCATAATATTGCCGTCCAGATGAATATTCTCTATGTGATGTTCTTAATCTTATATTTCCTGCTCCAAAAGAACACATAAAAGGATTAAATGGCTCCATCTCAGGTTTTGAAATTTGTGTGAAGATAAGAGGTTGTGAGGTTGAGTGGTTTTGAGGATAAGATCTCAAGTTTTCTTTATGTGATATATAAAGCAGATCTGGTAGATTTTGGTGGGAAGTTTTGGCGCCAGTATTTTTGGAGGGAAGTTTTGGCGCCATTATTTTGGTTGGATGTTTTGATGAGATAAAGAGTTAGTATAACGATATCATCTTGACTCGTTAGTGTTACATATCATGTATAACGATGTCATTTAGAATCATTCGTCTAACATCATCTCATGTATAACGATATCATCTTGACTCGTTCGTTTAACATTTCATGTATCATGATACTATCTCGATTCATCCATTTTAACATGTCATGTATAACGATATCACCTCGACTCATTCGTTTAACATCATGTATAACGATATCATCTCGACTCGTTTGTTTAACATATCATGTATAACGATATCACCTAGACTCGTTAGTGTTACATATCATGTATAACGATGTCATTTATAATCATTCGTCTAACATCATCTCATGTATAAGGATATCATCTTGACTCGTTCGTTTAACATATCATGTATAATGGGAAGATCTCGACTCGTTCGTTTAACATTTCATGTATCACGATACTATCTCGATTCATCCGTTTTAACATGTCATGTATAACGATATCATCTTGACTCGTTCGTTTAACATTTCATCCGTTTTAATTTATATAAACAATTTATAATTAATTTTAAATCATTTTTAATCAATTTAAATATTTTATAACTAATTTAAATTATTTAAATTTCTTATAACTAATTTAAATTTTTATAACTAATTTAAATTATTTTTAATTTATTAAAACTTTTTATAACTAATTAATTAATTTTTAAATTATTTAAATTTTTTATAACAAATTTAATTTATTTATTATTAATTAAATAATTTAAGCACATTCTAATATATAAAAAATAAAGGAAAAAAAAAAAATGGACAACATTGTCGTACCCTTTTTTTAACAAAAATTTTTCACGAAAAGTTAAAAAACCTGCCAAATAATTTGCCAAAAAATAACAAAAAGGTACGACAACGTGGTACCTTTTTAAGTCGTCCCAAAAAAATTAACAAAAAGGTACCACATTGTCGTACCTTTTTGTGTCGTCCCAAAAATAGCTCAATAATTTACCAGATCTAATCTTCATCTCTTTCTTCAACACTTAACAAAAAAACCTCCCAACTGCTCGTAAAAACAGAAAAAAAAATCCGTAAAAATCCCAATAAAACGCAATTTTCTTCAATTCGACACCACCACAACACTACTATCACTCGTAACCATCAATTACACATGCACCAATGTGCACAATTTGTATAATTTTTGTTATTTTGTTTTGTTTAAAGGTATTTTTTTTTTTTTAATTTTGTTTGTTAAGTTAATTTATTTAATTATGGTTTGTTTACAATGGTTTTATGTTGTGTTTGTGTTGGTTAGATGGTCCACCGTAACAGCTCACCACCGTGAACCACCGCCGCAGCTCCACCACCAACAACCACAGCAGTCGCAGCTCCACCACCACCACTTTTTGTGTTGGTTAGTGACTTTTTTTTTTGTTAATGTGTTTTGGTACGACAAAGTGAGGCCACTTCCCCTTGATTTCGATGATCAAGGCACCTTCTCACCGGTAGGCACTTATGCAGCGCAGTTAAATAGTTTTATTGGGGAACAAGTGAGGCCACTTCCCCTTGATTGCAATTGGGAAGAAATTCCTGGTGCTTATAAGGCGCATATAATGCCGGTACTACAGGTTGTATTTGTTGTTTATTTTATTTCTATTCTTATTGTTATTGACCGTTTAGATATGCTTGTGATATTTAAATTGTGTGTTTGTTTAAATGCGTATACTTTTTTGCGGACCTATTTCAACCTGGCACCTTGGTTGAATAATGAGAACAGATTCCAGGTTGGAGATAATCTTTATACGGCGGGGGAAAGGGTAGGACTTGGGCTATGGTTACAGCAAATGATGCTATACTGAAAATACAAACACAGGCTCAAGTCTAAATACTTTGATATCCATGAGATGCTCGCGGCGGCAAGGGCACATCCGCCACCCCCGAAAGCCTGGCTGAACAGAACCCAAGAGGAATGGGAGATGTTGGTTGACTGGTGGTTAGACCCGAAACGGATGGCAAGATCAGCCATAAATCAGAAAATTGATCTAAAACAAGATTTTAACTCACCAAGGTCGCGTCCGTTCGTTCAAGGACGAAACCATCGTGTAAGACTCGTTATAATTTTTGTTATTTTTAAAGGTTTTTATATTGTTTATATTTACCTCGTTATCAATTTATTTTATATTGTATGTATAGAGGGTCAACAATAACAATCAAAATGAAGACCTGATTGAAACTTGGAGGAAGGGCCATTCAAAAAACGATGGCACATTTAAGACCAGAGAGAACGAGACGACTTACGTAAGTAATTTATCTCTTAACATGCGTCATTATATTAAGTTACTTCTCATTTATTATTTTTTTCCTAACCTACTTATTTTTATTTTTTATTTTATTTTATTTTTCTTTGAAATTACATAGAATGAGATGAGGGCCCTTCAAGAGCAAGTCAGAGCCGGTGTCATCCCGTACATGAGCATCATAGAAATATTGCAGCGTATAGTTCCGTGACAACCGTCGAACATGGAAGGCGCGGGCAGGAGGTTACCTGGTGGTGGCTCTACCTCGCTCGCAGTTCACACGTGGGCATGTTGCTCAAGATTACTTACTAGGGATCATATGACAAGGCGATGAGGAAACCAAGGCTGCGCAAGAATGGGCTCGTCAGGCTGAGGCAGAAGCTCACGCGGCCCAAGCCGCAGTTGGGACATTCGGATCTTACCTTCAACAGTTTTTCACCCACTACAACTCACAAGGTAACCCATTTTCAGTTCCCTTTCCCCCGGTACCCATTCCCGGCCCTTATGGTTTCCAAGCTCCCATTTTCGACCCTAATAATGCATTTGCCGGTTGTTATCGCCCCACCTTTCCCAACTCTATCACGTGCCCGGGTTCTAGTTCGAACTATGCAATGCCGCCACCAGACCTTAACCAGTACAACTCACAAAATAATCCTCATTTGGGCCAAAATGATCATGTTGATAATAATGATTTGGATAATAATGATGATAATAGTGAGGATAATAATGAGGCGGGCGACGAGTCAGGCATCGATTCGGGCGGCGAGTTCTTTGAGGAGTAGGCGGGAAGTTAGTTTGTGAATTTTAGACTTATTAATATTATGGAATAGTATTGTATTTGTCGAATGTTATCGTGGATTTATGTTAACTTTATAACTTTAAGACATGTTAGCTTTATAAGCTTGTGACTTGTTAGTTTGAGACATGTTATTTAGGAAATTTGCGCCTTGTATAGTTTAAGAGTAATTTACTTTGTATCGTATTTGTTGAATGGAATCGTGGAATTGTGGAATATTATTCGATCCGTTTAGTAATTTGGTATTGTATCATATTGTCGAAATGGTATTGTGGATTGTGATTGATTACAGGTTGTATTTGTTTTGGTAGATTTTTTCTGGAAAAAATTCTGAAAAAAACTGAAAAAACTGCATTTGCTGCATTTTTTTTTGCCCACACAGAAAAATTAGGGACGACATTGTCGTCCCTAATATACATCATACATGTCGTGCCATTCTGCACCACAAGGCCACGTGTAATTACATTTTGGCACAACACTGTCGTGCCTTTATGTATTTAAAATAACGTTTTATCGTTATTTTAAAAAGATAAAAAAAAAATTTTAAAAATGGTACGACATTGTCATACCATTTTGCAAAAGTATGTCATGCCAAAGATTGTTTTCAGGTTGAATTCTTTTTGGGTCCCACAACTCTGTCGTGCCAAACCATCAAAGAAGGTGTCGTGCCAAATTTTTTTGGGTCAACAGAATTGGTACTACCAAAAAGGCACGACATGTCGTGCCTTTTTTTCTTTGGGTCGACATTCTTTGCATTTTTGGCACGAGAATGTAGTGCCAAATGTTACATTTTTTTGTAGTGTAAATAGACTCCCCCTTCTCCACTAATACTGGTGTAACATTACTATTTTTCTCTTGAGTTTCAAAAAACGAAAGAATATATAGGAAAATCTTACTATTTGTTTAGGTGATTAAATGAGTAGTTTGCCGGTTAAAAAATATTGAGAGCATATACAAGTTCTGCCAACAGCAACAAAGTTGTTACCTTATTAATATAACAACCTTGATGTTAAAAAAATATTAGAATGTAACAACCTTGCCGCTAAAAAATATTGAGAACTTTGTTGCTAAAAATTATTGAAAAAAATATTGAGAACTTTGTTGCAAAAAATTATTGAGAGAGTGTATAAGTTCTTGGACAACAACAACACCGTTGTTACCTGAACAACCTTGCTGTTAATTTAGCCAACAACGTAATCTCAGTCTGAACTCAAACATGTGATGTACATTTAAATATATAAATGAGACAAATGTTTTTCCTTAAACCGATGTGGGATTGGAATTTTGATACAAGTAACTCTTTATATCGTGTAAGATTTGACCAAACAAACAAAATCAATAGACAAGTCCATTTGAATTGCCATACACTTTCAAGTCAAATATAGTTTATCGATACAAATAGTAGTACTAAAGATGAATCAAACATATTACTATAGAGAGTTAGTTACATAAATGGTACCTGTGGTTTGTCATAGAACCTAAAAATAAATAATTTAAAAACCTTAAAATTACACAAATTCATAGTTAACAAAAGCTATTGTTTTGGGACCTAAAAAAAACTGCTGATGGATTTTCCCTTTGAATACAATCAACAAACCTCTAAAAAAAAAAAAGTTGCTTATTTTGGAGGACTTTGTGATACCCACTTGCCACACTTTAGAAACTTCCATACAGAACAATCTCAAAATTTTAAGTAAAGATTAACAAAATTTTGTTAAGAACAATCTCAAATTTTCCATACAGTACACTAATGTCGGACACAAGGTGACATATGGTTGGGTGATACAAGTTACCAAAGCAACCGGTCTAAAAAAGCACGCCCAAAAAAAAGATTTGAAAAATGATGTGTCCTAAGGCAACTGGTTTACTTCGAGAATTTTCCTTTATAAAAACTACTGCGAATACACTAATTCAATTTCTTAACATACAAAAAACTAATTAGTAAGAATTTGTCGCGACGATGCCCGGCGACTCACTTATTAACTCATGTCTCACTTATGTCATACCAGCTTGTATTGGACGTGGATTCTAAATAAGGCACAAAGTATTTGACAATTATTAATGACTCATATTAATTATACAAATAAGCTAATCCAAATCACTACAATACTTTGAATATGATGAGTATTGTTTTTTAAAGAAAAAACTAAGTGATATAGGTAATATGATTTTAGAGTGATGAGTTGAATTAGGTGTTAAAGATGGTAATGTGCACACATATTCATTGTTCAATTCCTGAATACTTGGTCTTATGGAGTAAACAATTTAAATAAAGAGCACTTGTAAAAAATTCCCAAAAAAAAAAAAAATTGTTAGTAATCTGTACTAGTTAGAGAGAACTTGTAAAGGTTTTGAAAAAATAATGGCACAGAACTGCATACACATCTAAACTTAACATGTATGCAATCCACGGGTCATAACCTATGAGCATAGAATGTACTTGTGATTATAAAGTCTCTTACTTTTATAACTTCCACCGATGTGGGATATGTTAAGTAATATATAAGGGACGTGCTAAAGTAAAAAAATATATGTTAGCAATCCAATTATTATACATATAAAACACTCACACAACTTACCCAAACCATTTAAGGATACAATCCCGTATTACACCATCTCCATATTGCGTAACAAAGCCATTTACAATAAAAATTTACCATCGAATAATCTATTCCGTGTCATGGTTTTCAATACCCATGGTTTTACAAATCAATGTTAGTCGACATACAATTACTAAAGAGAAACCAAATATTATAACGTCGAGTAGTGGATATGTGATACACATTTTGTTGCTTGATCTTCAAACCATTAGCTTTACAACTACACGGCGCATCGATCTTCTCCAAAGGTGAAGAACGGTGGGATCACCCTGGTCCCATGCATCCTAAGGATGCCAACCGGACCCTCCCCCAAAGACCCGGCCCCAGGCAATGAGCACCTGTCTCAGTGACTGTACTTATCAAGAGGTGGGCTTTTAACCCTGGCCATTTTCTCCAGTCAATCTGAGCTTTTACGGTGGGGGGATGGTACCAATTGAAAGCATTTAGGCTTCATTTGTTCCTACGTTACATTTAAATTGTTATAATTTAAAGATCTTAGTTATGGAGACTCTTGGTTGTATATGTTACATAAATGTTTTTTGTCCCAGAAGTTGTTTAAACTTTAAGTTGAACTAATTTTTTCCCATTAATAAGGTTTTTGGCTAAGTAGCTAGCTAGTTGATCTACTAGTCGAACTACGTGTTAATTAAATTACAAGCTATACCTTGCATGTTTCATGAGCATGTCGCTTGAGTGACCTAATTGTATACCAAATTGTTGCCTAGATTTCTAAACTATGTAGTCCATCTATCGGTTTATCATTTGGTATACTTTTATACATATGTAACATACCAACATAATCTTTTACCAATAGCTAATAAGAACCTGTCAACAATGACAATGATGTTGTAATACTTGCAAAGAATTAGATTCCTGTTAAAATATTATCAATACGCGAAATAAACTTCAAAACACATAATGACAGTTCTGTTACTGACATGATGGTCTCCTACGTCAATTAAACCGATCTACTCATAAGCCTAAAAAGGACCAGAGAAAACTTAGTTGATGAACAGAGTACAGACTAATAGTTGGCTAAATTGCCATAAATCATTAAATCTCGTTAAACTTATAAGTCAATGATTATTAAGTCGCCTACTACGTATATTGCACAAGTTTTAACATGTCACCCCTTTTCTTACTGGTACCACTAACTGTCGTATTCTCCTTACTAACCCTCTGCTTAACGTGCAAGATACGAGCGATAGCGCGTAAGCCAAATGGCTTAAGGAGCTCGTGTATTTTGTGTATAAATATACATGATACATTTTTGATAAAGTGCAAATGTAGCCAAATGTATATTTGAAAACATAAAGGTCAAATGACACTAGTAAATATACTCCCCTTCTCCACTAATACTGAAGTAACATTACTGTTTTTCTCTTGTGTTACGGAAAATGAAAGAATATATAAGAAAATCTTACTATTTGTTTAGGTGATTAAATGAGTAGTTTGTCGGTTAAAAAATAATGAGAGCATAGTACAAGTTCTGCCAACAACAAACAAAGTTGTTACCTTATTAATATACGGAGTAACAATCTAGCTGCTAAAAAATATTGAGAACTTTGTTGGTAAAAATTATTGAGAGTGTGTACAAGTTCTTGGACATAACTACAACATGGTTGGTACCTTAACAACCTTGTTGCTAAATTAGCCAACAACATAATACAAGTTCTGCCAACAACAAACAAAGTTGTTACCTTATTAATAGGGTAAAAGCCAAAAATACTCTATGTACTTCTCGTGAAAACTCATTATGCTTTCTCAACTTTTTTTATTGTCATTATACTTAACGTTGTTTCCATTTTCGACTCATTATGCTTAATTACTTCTTTATGTATAATGACAATAAAAAAAGTTGAGAAAGCATAATGAGTTTTCACGAGAAGTACATAGAGTATAATGGACTGACACTTTATTGATTATAACTAAAGTTTGATCAGTTTATGTGTGGTATTGCGAGTAATCCACATTTTGTCTTATACATGTTTTACAATGGCATCGTCATGTTCTGTTTTGGCTTCTAGGATTCCCAGCTCCTGATGGCGATACGACACCTTGTGCTTGTAGGTGAATTAATGCTTTTCAATGGATTCTCCTCGAGTATGTTTACTTCATCCTGTCGTTGCATACCTAGTAAGCAAAAGTACAAAGTTTGCCGGGTCAGGCACGTTTTGGTTACAAGTCTGGGTTGAAACTGTGATTTTTAGTATGGGTCGATATGAGTAAGTCTGACCCGCTAGCAAAAGTTGCCTTTTTATCTGTTTTATTCTATCTGAACAAGAGGATTGAGGTTGTATGCGTTACAGTGGGTCAACTTTTAACCCGTTCAACAAGTGCCTATACAACAGTAGACATAACCAATTAAAATGAAAATGGTTATGTATAATGACAATATTTGAAGTACATAGAGCATAATGAGTTTTTGGGGAAAGTACGTTAAGCATTTATAGCTTTTACCCTTATTAATATACGGAGTAACAATCTAGCTGCTAAAAAATATTGAGAACTTTGTTGGTAAAAATTATTGAGAGTGTGTACAAGATCTTGGACATAACTACAACAAGGTTGGTACCTTAACAACCTTGTTGCTAAATTAGCCAACAACATAATCTCAATCTCAACTCAAACATGTGACGTACATTGAAATGTATAAATGAGTCAAATGTTTTTCCTTAAACCGATGTTGGATTGGAATTTTGATACAAGTAACTTTTTATATCGTGTAATACTTGACCAAACAAATAAAATCAATAAACAAGTCCATTTGAATTGCCATACACTTTCAAGTCAAATCTAGTTTATCGATACAAATAATACTACTAAGATGAATTAAGCATATTACAGAGAGTTAACTATATAAATGGTTCATGTGGTTTCTCATAGAATCTAAAAAAATATACTGTAATTTAAAAACCTTAAAACAGAGAAATGCAAAAAAAAAAAAAAAAAAAAAAAAAAAATTGTTTATATATGGAGGACTTTCTGATACCCACTTGCCACATTTAAAGAAAAAAAATACAAGTAAACATTAACCCAACAAATCGCATCATAACAGTAAACTTTCTACAAAAATTATAACGTTAATGCTTTTTTTTTTTGGCAAAAAACATAATACTGATATTGAGATGGATCTGAAAATCCATTTGAAATTACATATGATAGGCTGCAAGATTACAGCCTTTGAATTACATTGAAAAACAACATGAACAGACACCCTAATTCTTGAATGAAAATGTACTATTGCTTGAAACTTTGAACTACTTGTTGAAACTTGAACTTGATTGTAGAGCTTCTTGTACTAATTGAAAATTGAAAAGAACAAACACCTCTAAAATCTGATCAACCCAAACAATTATTAACCCCCGAACACCAAACCGCCGAACACTTAACCACACCTAACAAAGCACACTTTTTTCTTGCTTTCGGCAGTCCTTTCTTTTTCCGAAGGGTGTGTTGCAGGTTTTGCACTTGTGCTTCAACGTTTCATGCTCCGTGTTGTTGTGCTGCTCACTTGCTTGATAGCTGTCAAAATTTCGTGGACATAGCTCACACCTATACACCATATCCACCATTTCGATAACGCCGATATACCCTGCTGAAAAAACTTCTTCTGGAATTTGTTTACCGCAGCAACTCCCCATGTATGTATGTGTGTTGATGAGAGATTGAGAGGTGGTGAAATGAAGTGTGAGTAGGAGTTACTGATGGGGAGGTGATACTCACACCACATTTTTTGATTCATTCACCACCTTTTATGCATTACAGTACTGTACAGTACAATACTGTAATGCATAAAAGGTGGTGAATGAATAAAAAAATGTGGTGTGAGTATCAATTCCCTTACTGATGGGAGGGTTTTATAGGTGGTGGTAACTTACTTGTACGGACGGGACGAGACTTGTATTGTCTCAGGTGCAATGAGGTACCATGCATATTCTATTCTCTAGTCCACACGTACTTAATTTTTGTTTATACTATGTTATCAAACAAATTATATGTGTTTGTTAGTTTGGACTACTATTAGGGCTCGCCATGCATAACAAACCCAAAAACGAATCCACTCTAGTTCGTTCGGTTTTTGGTTTTAGATATTTAATTACGGTTTTAAATCGAAAAACAAAATATAAAAGTAGCATGGTACCGACGCTATGCTGCGGTGTGAGCGAGAATTTGGTGATACGCAAGAGTGGTTAGTGAGTGATGATATTAGCGAAAAGCAAGTGTTAATACATCCGTTATATATGATTAATGGTAGCTCAACGAAATATTTTTCAAATAATTTGCTAATTTTTGAATTATGATATTATAGATAGATGAGGTTGATTTTTACCACTTAGCATTTTTTATGCTTCTTTGATAAGTTGTCAAAATTTCTTTCGTTAAGTCATTGTTATATTGCATTTAAAAAAGTAAAATAAAATAAAAATGAGTCACAGTTATATTATCTCATATCAAATGGTATTGCATGTGAATAAATGACATAAAGTTCCAAATGAACTGATAAGACATGTAGTAGAACTACATTGGTAACATAGTAAAATTTTGTTACATGAAAAAGACTTATGTGCTCGAGTAGATTAAAGTGTAACAAATTAAAAACGAAAAAAGTCCAAAAAAAAAAAAAAAATGCTCATCGTAATAACCTGTCATGACCATTCGCAGCAGGTCACATAGTGTTCAGTCACAACCAATTGAAACACTTGACGAAGTAAAGCATGGCAATCAATGATGCCAAAAATGTAGATGTCTTCATCATGCAGAAAGAAATTCCATATAAGGCAAGAGTTCATTTATTTATGTTTGGACCATATTTCCTACACCTATACTATTTTATAATGCATTTAGGCCTTCTAAAATTAGAAGGCTTAAAAATTCAGACTTTTTTACTTGCTTATTATGGAAAGAGTTTTTCTAACCAAAAATTAAGATAATGAGCTCCAATCATGAGATGACATGTGTCACTTCTTAACAAACTCCAAGCCTAACTTCTAACAAACTCCAAACCTAACTCCTAACCACTAAAAATTAAAATAAAAATCTCCAATTATAAAATGACATGTGTCATTTCTCAACTAAAAATTCATCTTTATTTTTAAATTAAAATATCTTTTTATCTACTTATTTTTTTTATAATCTAATTTCACCATATTTTCTAAAATTTTATGCTCTTTAATTCAACATCCATTTTGATATATTTTTATGAGTTTTTAGTTTTTATATTTTTAATGGTTTATTTTATTTTAATTCAAATTCTTACAACTTTAACCTTTATTTCATTTATTTCAATCAATATAATCTTGATTCGTCAAAATCATATACTTTTGGGGTAGTGTTTGACGCGTAAGAGATTGCGAGGGTATTTCTATATGCGGGAATAATGATGTCACGGGAAAGCTACGGGAATGTTACGGGTAACCCAAACAAACACTTACAACTAACACATATACATTCGAAACTAAAAGGGTATGCAAACACATATAATTATACTTATCGCCGCCGCTGTGCGCGAGTACCCGGCTAGTTACATTATAAGTACATGATATCTTTTGCTTTATCATCACAGGAATAAATTAGAGCTTAACACAAAGCCAGATCCATGACACACTTGGCTTTCAAATGGTTCGAATATGAAGAAACAATAGTTTACTAAAAACCTACTTACATAACGTCAAAAAAAAAAACTTGTTACATACAAGTGCACAATCTATAGGTATGAAGCTAGGTTGTTTGTCTGATCTACTGATATGTTTAGGTTGTTTGCAATTTTATTAAACATGTTTGAACCATTTAGGTTGATTGCAAGATGCTCTAATCATACAGTAATAACTAGATTGTTTTACCACATTTATTGACTCAATATACAGTAACTTTATAATTATCTACAGTACAACACAGTATAGCATTACCCCAACTTATAAATAAAATGCTACTAGTGGGCATTAGTGTTGCGTGTCATCATCAAAGAATTAACTAAAACGTTCAAGGTGTCATAAAACTTTCACATGTTGCTATCAAGATTTTTTTTTTTTTTTTTACATATTCTATCTTTCTACTTAAGTTAAATATAAAAATTCTTTACTAGAAATACAAGTCTCATGTCTGATTCTTGCTCAAATAATTTGAGCGAGACTTTTGACACTATATAAAGCATTCAAGAATACATGTGTTACAACAATGTGTCCTAACAAATTATTAAAACGGATTTCAAAGGAGAAGCAAATATATAATACCGGCAAAAACGTTAAGATAAATCGATCTCCTAGTTAATTAAGCCTTCTCTTTTTATCGTTAACAAAATGCAGCTATGTATTGTGTAAACAATAAAAACAACTTCAATACCTGGCTTTTAATACTTATAAACCAAAAACGACCATCAAATATATTATACATTTTTTAGTTTTACAACCAGTATCTTAATCTTTTTTTCCAAAGTCAGCCAATACACAAAAGTGAGTCAAAATCGCAAAGTTTACTTCTCTAGTTCATGGAAGACTAACCATATTCAATTCCACACGTGCTCCTACTAGTGAAAGACTCGACCTTTAATTTCTCCTTTGAGAATGGGACTAGGAAAAATACCAATCCTAATGTTTGTCAAATTTCATCAACATCAGATGATATTGTTTGTTATTTTATATTTTTGCTCAAATTAGATATTAGTTGTTCTTCTAAAAAATAAAAACTATTTTTTAAGTACCGTTTTTTATTCGGGTAAATAGTTTGTATTTTGTTTTAAATGAGCCATTTTGTTGTAGTTATTTCTCCTATTAAATGTGTATTTAAATAATAATTATAATATTAATCAAAGTAGCTTTTTATTTTTAATTTTTGAAAATTGTTTGGTAAGACTAGCTAACCTCCGCTCCATATAAACAACCACTACGTAGTTGATTTCACCTGTCATAATTCAAAAGCTCATAAAATTCCGATATATGTGCCAGCTAAACCTAATCCTTCTAGTAATATTATGGAATCTCAAATATATCAACATAATAACATCAACAACAAATTATTCTTCAGTATTCTTGGTCATAATCATCAACAAGACTCTTGTTCTTCAGTAGATTCAGACATCGATATGATTTCTATACTCTTTTAGTTCCTACACAAGTCTCAAAGACCTTATTAGGACGATATCTCCATCGTCCCCTATCGATGAAGTTTAGGAGAATCGATAGTTGGCGAGAGATTCAAATCAAGGATCCTTATTGCAACATGCTGCTTTGGTTTACCTTTAGTGGCTTGAGCGGAGAGGCGACTCGCGGTGGAGAAGCTGATAAAGTGGTTAAGGCATAATCTAAAAGAGTGCCAACAAGGAGACAGAAGGTGGCACTTGGGATGCCTGCAGTGACAGTGACAAGAGCAACCTCTGCAGGTAATGGAATGTTGGCAAGCCAATTCTTGTAGCGGGTCTCACATTCTTTCAGTTTCGTAAGTAAAACTGTGAGTGGATTCTGAAAAACTTGTTTTTCTGTTATTACAAATTGAATCCATACATCACAATGAACTCAAAATCATCATAGGCAATAAGTATGCAGGTACTACATGAAACAATTATGTTGTATTATTATGTGATTCAAGTGCATTACACTTCAAAAGCAATATACGAGAAATACAACACGAAAATCAAGCTTGACACACGTAAACACAAAAAAAATCATTAAGCATACCGCAATTTCTATCTACTTCATCAAAAAGGCCACCTGGACATGAAAACACAAAGTCCAAATAGTCCACCAAAGTCAAAATGGTCCACTGTAACAATCCGTAGAGCTAGGTGAATTTGCAGTTAGCTAGTTCTTTAATGACTGTTTTTTTGTAATGATGGTTGTTCTTTAATAGTGTTTCTTTATTTTTTGCAGGTTCGGCGTTGGTTGGAGGATAAAAGAATGGTGATAATAAAGTGGGTTTGATGATGAAGATGATGAATGGTTGGCCAGATTTTTATTTGTTTTTGTGATGATAGATTTTTTGTAAAGATGATTGATGGATGGTTTTATTTTTTTGATTGTGATAAAAAAGATGAAACGATTAGTATATGATTCAAAGGGAAAATAATGAAAGCTTAATGGGTTTTGGTTTCCTTCATTTGGTATTACTAAATTTGAGTTTGTTCACAAGAAATTAAAATCCAGGATAAAGCCAAGTTGAAGATGAAAGGTTAAAAGACTATTTCACCCTCATGTGCAAGGCACATGAGGAGTGTTAACGGTCAAATATAACATCTGTTTGGTCAAAGGACCATTAGTGTTAAGGGTTTCGGAGTTAGGGACTATCTGTGCAAAAAAAGTCAAAATGACCAAAGGTGAAAGTCAATGCAAACCACAAGGACCATCCGTGTAATTAACTCTTTATATTTTAAAGGGTTAATTGCATTTTTGGTCCTTCTTGTTTGGCCAAATTGCAGGTTTGGTCCTCAAAACTTTGAAAGTGCAGTGATAGTCCCTATTTTGAAGTTTGTATTACATTTTTGTCCCTGGATAAAGTTAAATGACTAAAATACCATTTGTCTTATTCAGAAAAAGACAAGGGTAATTTGGTCATTTCACACCGATAAAGACCAAAAATGCAACTCAAGCTTTAAAATGGGGACTATCGTTGCACTTTCAAAGTTTTGGGGACCAAATCTGCAATTTGGCCAAACCAAAAGGACCGAAAATGCAATTAACTCTATTTTAAAAGTAAAACTTATATAGAAACTCTTCCATAAACTAATCCTGATTACTGTAATGAGTATACTGTTTATATCATTCAAATATTTGTAATCATTTTGACTTATTACCCAAAAAATCCCGTCTCAAAATGAATGTTCACATTTTTGTTTTTAGTTGACAAAATAAGTGTTCATTTCATATTTCAAACAACTAAAAGAGACTTTGATGGATATAAATAAATAATTGATTGGTAGGTAGGTAGTGTAGTTATTGTTAGTTTGGTACTTTATAAAGTCTTGTGCATTTTCAGAAATACTCATTTTAAGATGAAAGAAGTAATATGTAACGGACTCGTCTTTGCGAGCTCACCATGCGACACTTAGTCTCGGCTAAGGTAGCCTTACTCGGCTCGAAGAGTCAATGATTTAAGTAATCAAAGAAAGCTCAAGAAAGATGCCAAATGAGGGCACCCTTATTTATACAACTCCAATATGTACGTACCAAGGTTCTACACAATTATTTAATGGAGCCTTCTACTCTTTTAGCGCCTTTTTGAATTCTTCCACATTTTTCTGTGGGAGTAACCAGTGAGAGGCTTTTAGAAAGCTTCTATAACCTTGCATTGCATTTTGTAACTGTCCAACACGTTATTGAAGCAGCTCTATAACTTGTGGAATTTTCCAAATTCCCGTGCTTGGTTGTCTCAAACTAAGCGGGCCGTGACAAATAATTATAAGTTGTTAAATGAAACAAGCAATACTTGGCGTAAATTAAAGCTTGGGACGACGTCATAAAGTATATCCATTCCAAAGATCCTCCCCATTCATAGTACTAGACACAAGTCGGGTCATGATTATGAGGGCATATTTGAACCGAAACTCATAGCTAAAAGATGTTAACGAATGCAGATTTGTAATTCGAGAGATTTAAGGTACTACTATAGTGTGAACATAAGACTAAAATTATTTGAGCCCTTACCAATGATTTGGTGCATGAGAGTTAATTGATTGTCAACTAATTGTCGTCTTCCAACTAGGAATGGCAATGGAGTGGGTCGGTCATCCTCATTCTCATACCCGATAACAAACTTGCCTCTAACCTACCCTGATCACCATCATGGATCTTATCGGGGCGAAATGCTTCATCATACCCATTATGTTCTTTTTTACAGATCTTAGCATGGTGTCCTATTTGGTCGTGATGTTCTTCCAAACTCGCACTACTTTTTATTTCATTATAATTTTTTCCACCATTAGTAATTAATACGATTTTAAGCAATAACTTAAAATATCAAGAACCCACTAATATGAAGCTCTAGCCTTAACAAGTTTTCAACAATACTACTAATTATAAATACCCCCAAGGTACCCCGTCACAAATCACAACTTTTAAAATTATAACACAAATCAAGCTTCTACTGTTTTAATATATAATCTTCAAAAGATAAAAATATAACAAAATTAGAAGTTCATGTTTTATCACGTAAATACTAAGCATAATACAATATGTACATAGATATATGTTTCATGGTGGCTGAACCCGATAAAAATCTCCGCTAAGAACCCGAAACTCAATAAACATCCCCCGCCTCGCCTCAAATAGTTCTAGGTTCAGGCTAAATAAAGTCTATTCAATGGGCTAATATCAAAGTTTGTCATGTGTTGTTTGGTTATGCTGCACTGGGCTCTTTTTACTGGGCGTTTCTTTTGCACTTCTACATTCAGATTTGTGAACTTAAGACCAATATATGTATCTCAACTCAATTAACCAGACCTCTTATTCTGTCGGGATAATAGTTAAAGATTTTGTTAGCTGAAACCGAACAACCCTGTAACCGTGTGAGGTAACTTATATAGACTAACGCGGTTATCAGTTCGTGTTTCTTGAGTTAATCAGTTCAGGTGGGTTGAAATTTGTTAAGGTTTACTTATGTTATACAATTGTAGGCATACCTATCATTGCATTAATGGTAACAATGAATCACTCAAGATATGTAGGCATACCTATCATTGCATTAATGGTATATCTTTAAAGCTCACAAATATGATTGTAAAAGGGAAATTTTTTGAAATAGACCACTTGTCTTAGGGCACATCATTTTTCATATTTTTTTTGGGTGAGCCGAAATTAGACCGTGGGCAACTGCCATGTTGGGCAACTCAACCCCCTAAGCGACAAGTGTGACTTTACTGATTACGAGGTGCTGAGTCATAGGGCAACTGGTGTACTTTTTGAGCAACTGCTCTGAATTGCCCAATTTTAGTACAATAATGTCGGACACAAGACGACATATGGTTGGGTAGTGCAAGTTACCAAGGCAATCGGTCTAAAAAAAGCACGCCCAAAAAAAAAACTGAAAAATGATGTGTCCTAAGGCAACTCGTCTACTTCGAGAATTTTTCTTTATAAAAACTACTGCAAATACACTAATTCAATTTCTTAACAAACAAAAAATTAATTAGTAAGAATTTGTCGCGACGATGCCCGACGACTCACTTATTAACTCATGTCTCACTTATGTCATGCCAGCTTGTATTGGACGTGGATTCTAAATGAGGCACAAAGTATTTGACAATTATTAATGACTCATATTAATTATACAAATATGCTAATCCAAATCGCTATAATACTCTTGGTTGTATATGTTACATAAATGTTTTTGTCCCGGTAAGAATTTGTTTAAACTTTAAGCTGAACTTAATTTTTTCTCATTAACAAGGTTTTTGGCTAAGTAGCTAGTTGATCTAGTCGAACTACGTGTTAATTAAATTACAAGCTATACCTTACATGTTTCACGAGCATTTCGCTTGAGTGACCTGATTGTATACCAAATTGTTGCCTAGATCTTCTAAACTATGTAGTCCATCTATTGGTTTATCTTTTGGTATACTTTTACATATACTTTTACACATATGTAACATACTAACATAATCTTTGACCACTAGCTAATAAAAACCTGTCAACAATAACAATGAAGTTGTAATACTTGCAAAGAATTAGATTGTTGTAGAAATATTATCAATATTCGATATAAACTTCAAAACACTTAATGACATGAAAGTTCTGTTACAGGCATGATGGTCTCCTAAGGCAATTGAACCGATCTACGCATAAGCCTAAAAAGGACTAGAGAAAACTTAGTCGATGAACAGACCAATAGTTGGCTAAATTGCCATAAATCATTAAATTTCATTAAACCCATATGTCAATGAGTATTAAGTCGCCTACTACGTATATTCCACAACTTTTATCATGTCACCCTATTTCTTACTGGTACCACTAACTATCGTATTCTTCTTACTAACCAGCTGCTTAGCGTGCAAGATATGTGCGATAACGCGTAAAAACGGATTAGGGAGCTATTTTATGTATAAATACACCACAGGTTTTAGACTCCAAGTTCACAATCATCAGCCTTTCCTAAACTCATTAGAACTAGAAGGATGAACTATCCAATATCTTTGACTTTTTTTTAAATTAGTTAGTTTTATGACACAAATGATACATTTTTGATAAAGTGCAAATGTAGCCAAAAGTATTTTTGAAAACATAAAAGTTAAATGACACTACTAAATTAGATTCCCCCTCTTCACATGAAAAATATAATAATATATAGATAAAGTGCAAATATGAATGAGTCAAATGTTTTTCCTCTAACCTATGTGGGACTGGAATTTTGATACAAGTAATCCTTTATATTGTCTAAGAGTTAACAAAACAAACAGAATCGATAATCAAGGTTATTTGAATTGCCATACGCTTTCAAGTCAAAGGTAGTTTATCGATACATATTATAGTACTAAAGATGAATCACCAATATTACAGAGCAACTTGGAGGAGTGCATATAATTTTCACATTTGGTGTCTTGATCTTAAAGGCTTTAGCTCTACACTCATATGCACATCAATGGCGCACCAATCTTTGTGTTCTGGATCGAATGCTTCACTTGTTTCATTCATAAAATCATTATATTACTTCTTAAGTTTTCAAAGTTTATATTAAAGATGTGTATGTATATAGACTGTCAAATTTTATCAAGAATGGTTTTTGGTTTATAATCGTATTATACAAAAAATCCAGGTTCAGAAGACTCTTGATCAGGAATAGTTGTTTAGAGTCAAATTGAACATTTTCTCGTAATCGAGAGTATATATTTTTGGCTAAATAACTTAGTTGATATAAAGTCGAACCGGCTCTCGTATCACAAGCTAGGCCTTGCATGTTTCACTGGCTCGTTGCTTGAATAAACTAAGCGCTACCCATATTCTTGCATATATCTTCCAAACTATGTCGTCAGTTTTTCGGTTTATCTCTAGCTCGGGTAATGGTTGAATCCCCGAGAAACATCCGTGGGACGTTGGTCAGTGAATAATGTTTAAAAATTATACCCATAACACGTTAACTCATAATGATTGACCCCAACCATACATGTTAAAGATAAAACCCGACTCATAAACTTAAGTTTGTATACAGTAGATACTTGCAATTGGCCCTCCAGAATTCTATTTGTGGTCGTGGTCTCCAATATGGGGTACTCAAGTCGTATACTTCATGTTCTGAATCGAATTGTGTGCTTCACTTGTTCTATACATCAAATCATTATTCAGTTTATAAAATTTATAAGTTTCATTAAAGATGTGTATATAGACCATTTGAAGTTTTTGGTCAGCCATGGTTATTTGTTTGTGATCATTATAGGTCAGAAAAAAAAGCCCTGTTATGAAGACACTCTTGGTTCTCAATGTTACATAAATTGTTTTAGACTGAATAAGTAGCTGATTGAGGTCGAGCTCAAATATTAACACACACATACTAGACTACTCATATACATTACGTCCATACATGTATTTAAATTCCTACGTCATAAAGTTTAGTAAACGGACTCAACTTGTTAATTTGTAGTAATTGGAACCTGGTCCAAGTATCGGGTTCATGGTCAAAAATACTGAAAACATCAATGAGTGTATCAATGACTAGTATTTACACTACGGCTGTGACTTCATTCCTGATATGATAATATGAGCTACAAGTAAAACAAGGATTCAGTGTTCTAATCTACACTAATTGACTGGTATTTATTTACTCCGTATTTTTTATTTTTTATTATTATTTTTTTTTTAAACTTTTATTTTGGGACGTAAATGTGATGGGGAATAAAAGGGAGATTGGTGGGTGGGTTTGTGCCAACATTTAGTGTAGCTAATTAAAAATTAATTCTTGGAATCGATTACAACTGTTCATAAAATAAACTAATGATAATAGCATCATATATGTTGTTAGAGCACAAGGTATGTTGAGCTTTTAACATGCCAAAGGTTCATTTTTCATGTTATTAGTGAGCCAAACCATACCACTACTTGGTGCCATTGGTGAGCCAAAGGTATTTGAGTCATTCCAATGGCTCAAACTGTTTGTGATGTTTGGTGGTTTTTTTGTTTTGTTTTTTTGTGTATTGTAAGTGAGTATGTATTTTTAGTGAGATATTTTGTGGGACCCAATAACATGTTACTGGTGTGTTATGAGGGAGGGTGTTGTGGCGCTGAGGTGACATGCAAATAACGTGTTATTAGTATCCACGATACCTTGTGCTCTTAGAATAGAATAGAATATACGTAAGAAATTAATCAAAGATTAACTCTTCTCAAGGAACAAGCTCAATTCCATAACATCGCTCTTTTTAAAAATCAAGGCTCGTAAGTCCATTGGTCCACATAGTTGTCCACGTACCAGTAGAAGATTCGGCCCACACAGTTGTCTAGAAGATTCGGCCGCTATCAGGGACGGAGCCAAGTGAAGCTTCGGGTTGGCCATGGTCCATCCAACACATTTACTAGATACTAGTGACTTTCATATAATGTAATGTGTTAAATACATTTAGTAATACTAGCAGTGTACTCGCGCGTTGCGGCGGTCGATATTCTGAAATAAATTTTTTGATGAATTATGTATTTTAATTTATTATGTTCTTTTGACAATAATTTATTATAAAATGTTGAGTTATATTGCAATGTGAGACTTCCTTATATTAGCAAGTGTGTTGGCTTATATTTTTTAAGACTTCCTTTTAGACGAAGTCCTAAATGAATTGTTAAGTAACTAGCATAGTACCCGCGCAAAGCAGCGTCGGTACTCAACATGTCAGTTTTTCTCGTATGTTGATCTTTAAGCTGTACGCAATGAGAGTTAGTATTTGACGATTTACCCGTTTGGTAGTTCAAAAAGAGTATATGCGTACTTGAATTTCCGTAAAGTATATCAATACAAATATAAATATCCATACTTATACTTATTTGAACTTTGTATAACTTGAATATTTATGATCAAGATTATAATTATAAATTTGTATTATTGTAAGTTTGTAACATCCATTTTAGTACTAAAATTTAATGTGTCATTAGTGTACATTATTATGCAATTATTATAGTGTAGAATTTAATTATATGAATTACTAATTATAGTAAGATGTGTAGGTTTAAAAAATAAAGACTAATTCCTTCAGCCAAATGAAGTAATGAACAACAGTAAGATATTTAGGCAGAGGCGGAGCCATATGTAAAGTAGTGGGGGGCGTTGCCCCCAACCAAACGCTTACAGATACCCAAAATACATAAGAAAAAAATTGTTATTGGTAACAAATAAGACTAGTGCCCTCAAGCAAATAGTCAGAGTGCCCTCTACACTCTCAAGGTTTTAAAAAATTAGAGATCTTTAATGCGGAAACTGTTTTTCTGGTTGTATTGTTCGTCGGAACAATGGAGGTGAAGAGGAAGTGGGAAAGGAGAAGGTGAAGTACTGAAGAGATCCAATTATATTACGTGATATTAAAAAAAGTTAAAAAGGCATCCTTGGCTTTATAATTATTTACAAACTAAAATTAGTAATATACTCAATAATTTTTTTATCCATCATCCATGTAACATAGTAGTTTTACTAATTTGTGAAATAGTTTTATTTAAAAACCTAAGTACTCCCCTATTTTTATATATAGTTGTAACTTTTTGGCCACATATCATATTTCAGTTTTTCAAAATATTATAGTTTTGATAAAATAGTCACGTTAAATGGTAAGTACTTTAATATAATTTCTATTATATTCAGTATGTTTAGTTTTTCGTTTGATTTTAGTCTATAATAATTGGGTGTTGATATCTACACTATTTTTTTTATACATACACCACAATTATGCATTATTGTCTTGTACAATGTGCATTACAGTGTTGTACAGTGCGGTGTAAGTATAAAAAAAAGGAAGAATTTCATATATCCCCCTAGAATCATTCCTAATTTCATATATACCCAAGCTAGCTCTTAAATTTCATATATACCCATTGTTGCTTATTATAAATTTTGTGACAAAAATACCCTTAATCAAGCTCTTTATTTCAAGGTACATGACGAGATCATGAATTAGATGTCACTGTTAATTGATTTTCATTATGATAAGGAAAGTTTTCTTTGATTAAAAACTCTTTTATTTTAAAAAATTGTTGGCGTTGATTCCCCAATCATATTCTACCATACATGATGTTTTAATTGTTAATGGGTTCTTATATATTGTCATTTAGGAAAAGAAAAAAAAAACATTGTAACGGAAATGAAACTGATTATCAAAAAGTATCTTATGAACCATATTAAAATTGTAGCGGCATTGTTTGTCAAATTACTTTTTAATGAACTAATGATGTCATTGAATTTTTTAAAGGTATCAAGTATCAACTGATGATATGGTTCATAAGATATTTTTATTTAGCACGAAAGTATACTATGCTTTCATGTATTAAATGGTTTTAGAGCCACAAACAGGGAAGAAGAATTTAATTTGGAGAAGAAGAGGGTATAATAGTCATCATATATATTGTTTTAAGTGAAACAAATTAAAAATGGGCAAATATGATATTATGTGTGTTTAAATGGGTATTTTTGATATTTAAGAATTGGGTTGAGTATATATGAAATTAATGAAGTTCTGAAGGGGATATATGAAATTCACCCTAAAAAAAATGGTGTGAGTATCAAACCCCATAATAATTGCATTGAGATATAACATTTTTGTTGCCTTTATTCAAACTCAAGTACCCGACCCGACTTATTTCACGATACACGAAAAATATTCTTGTTGCTCGATGCCCCCGTGATCGCATTTCCTGGCTCCGCCACTGTATTTAGGTGTGAAGGGTTACAGTTTACAAATCACTGAAGTTTTAATCGCGAATGGCTAAGATTTCAAGCTTGTAGTATTATTTATTTGTCATATTTTACTTCTCATGAGTATTTAAGTTTACAGTTTATAATGGGCGACGATCATGTATAAATATTGAATAAAATATTGAAGAGACTTTTGTTTTAAATTATACTTTCGATGATCTAATTAGAAACCTTTTCAATATTAAGACTTAAAAATGTATATTTTTTTTCCTTAAAATTCTTTTCGTATTTGTTTTGGACCACCCAGATAAAAAATCGTAGCTCCGTCACTGGCCGCTATTGCGGCAAAAAACGGCTGTAGAGGAATAGATATATAGTTTTATACCTTAAACATATATATTTTCATGTACCTAAGCCTAGATAGCCATTTTATCATTTCACTCAATTTGTATATATAAACTTACTTTCTTTTATATGTCCCGACAATGTGGGATATGTAACAAGAAATATATTACGGAATAGTAAACTAGTTTCAACACTTATACCCATTAAACATATAGGCAAGTGATCAGCAAGCATGTATTGTGTAACGAAACCATATATAGATACCTAGTTCCTTGAAAATTCTATTCCGGTCATGGCTTATATCTGTGGGTCAAATATGCATCCATTTGAGTCAACATACAATTACCAAAGAGAAACCAACTAATATAACGTCGAGGAGTGGATATGTTGTATACATATGGTTACTTTGTAGAGTAGCATAGTTTGAGATTACTTGGGTTCGTGAAGTTATGAAGTGTGGCCGAGTAGTTTACAAAACTTGAAAGAAAGCCCGGTCCTAAGATGATATTGATCTTGAGTTACTTTTTATGTCCTGATCTTGTGAAGATCCTTAATGACTAAAGATTTGAAATGTTCTCAGTTAAGTCAAGCGCTCAATGTTGGACCAGTAGGATGTTAGGTTAAAATTCGACGCGATTCAATAACTAGACGAGTTTCATAAAGTAAGCTCAATTCGAAAGAGCAAATGGCTCCTAATTTTGCTAGGCAAGATTTGCAGGCATCTTTATCTTATTGAAATACCTATCATTGCATTTAGTGACGAATCTTGAAGCATATATAATCACTTATTAGTGCTTTGTGCTTAAATATTAGCATAGAGGCAGTAGAATCACAAATCACAGTGTCAGACAAGCAAGTCGAATTGATAAGGTTATAGATTAAAACATTAGAGTATTAGCATTTAAAGTCTGAAACATTATTATAAAAACATTCTTTACGAACTTAAAGTTTTCAGCAATCCCAAATTACAGCATGTTTCTACTGCGGGGTTACGAAGACGTATTCGGTAGATACTTTACTTTAAAACAATTACCAAAATTATCTTTATCTTTACTTATATTTAAAACATTTATAAGTCTTAAAACTTTAGACAGGTACCAGTACTAATGCTAAATGTACAACACTAATAAGGTTTAAGCTAAATCTCACATGTAGGTTTACTCTAATAGAGGTGAACCTTAATGTGAAGTCCACCCTAAACTTGCGAGAAATTTTCTTTGATCACTTTTATATCTCTTGTTCTTAATCAAGCTTTAACAAGTTATATTGTGTAAGTCTTTTTATGAGTAGTAAGTCGCCTACTAGTATATTGTGCAAATTTTAACATGTTGCCTCATTTCTTACTGGTATCACTAACTATCGTATTCTCATTACTAGCCCGTTGCTTAGCGTGCAAGATATGTGTGATAACGCGTAAGCCAAACGTATTAGGGAGATCGTGTATTTTGTGAAAAAATATACCACAAGTTTTAGACTCCAAGTTCACAATCATCAGACTTTCCTAAACTTGTTAGAACTAGAAGGATGAACTATCCAATATCTTTGACATTTCTTAAATTAGCCAGTTTTATCAGACACATGATACATTTTTGATAAAGTGCAAATGTAGCCAAAAGTATTTTTGAAAAATAAAAGTTAAATGACACTACTAAATTAGACTACCTCTCTTCACTTGGAAAAGGAAATAATATATAGAAAAATCGTACATTTGATGAACTATCCAAATATCTTTGAAATTTCTTAAATTAGCCATTTTTGTCACGCACATGATACATTTTTTGAAAATCGTACATTTGTTTAGGTGATAAAATGAGTAACTTCTTGTAAGATGTTCAATTAAAAAATATTGAGAGAGTGTACAAGTTATAGATGGATACACAGCGGGGATGTTAGATTTAATCTGTTCTAATATTCGCAATATTGTCTTTAGATAAGATCTAACAGCGTGCTAGTAAACTAGCTAACAACTTAATCTTGATCTCAACTTCACATGTCATGTACACTGAAATATATAAATGAGTGAAATATTTTTCCTTTTAATTGATGTGGAAATTTTGATACAAGTAACTCTTTATATTGTGTAAGACTTGACTAAACAAACAAAATCGATAATCAAGTCCGTTTGAGTTGCCATACACTTTCAAGTCAAAGATAGTTTATCGATACATATAATTGTACTAAAGATGAATCAAATATATTACACAGCAACTTGGAGGAGTGCATATAATGTACACATTTGGTGTCTTGATCTTAAAGGCTTTAAACGGCACTCAAATCTATCGTGTTCTAAATCGAATATATGCTTCACTTGTTTCAGTCATAAAATCATCATATTACTTGTTAGATTTTTGAAGTTTATATAAATATGAGTATGAATGTAGACTGTCAAATTTGATCAGGAATGGTTTTTGGTTTATAATCGTATTGATGATCATATAAAAATCCCGGTTCTGAAAGCTCTTGTTTTCATCTGTTACATGAATTGTTTTTTACTAAATAAGTACGAGTTGTTAGCTGTTTAGTGTCGAACTGAACATTTTCTCCTAAACGATGTAAAGTATATGTTTTTGGCTTAATAAGTTGGTTGATTCAAAGTCGAACGGCCTATCGTCTCACATGCTAGACCTTGCATGTTTCACTGCCTTGTTGCTTAAATAACCTTAGCCCTACCCAAATTCTTGCATATATCTTCCAAACTATCTTGCTTAAATAACCATATCTAGATACTTATTCCTCGAAAATTCTATTCCGTGTTGTGGCTTCTGATATCTATGCGATCAAACATATCCGATCTTATGAAGATCCTTCAGTTTCTGTGTAAAAAATTAATGACTAAAGATTTTTCACATTTATGGATCTTTAAATTCCTCACTGGACTAATAAATAATGGTTAAGCTATTGATGTGTTGGAACTAGGATTGCAATTTACAACTTGTTGAGTTCAAGGGCTCAATGTTAAACCCGTAGGATATTAGGTTAAACTTCGACACGGTTCAATAACTAGACGAGTTTCATAAAGTACGCTCAATTCAAAAGACAAAATAACTCCTAATTTTGCTAGGCAGGATCTGTGCATACATCTTCATTCTATCGAAATACCTATCATTGCATTTAGTGATGAATCTTGAAGCATAATCACTTATTAGTGCTTTGTGCTTAAATATTAGCATAGAGGCAGTAGAATCACAAACCACAAAGTGCTTAAAAATATTACGGAGCATAAAATTTAAAGTTTGAAACATGATTATAAATACATTCTTTACGAGCTTATATACTCTCAATCTGTAAGAGTCCCACCGATACTCGTAATACACCCTAAAGTTTTCAGCAATCCCAAATTGCAGCATGTTTCTACTCCGGGGTCTGAAGACGTATTCGGTAGATATTTACCTTAAAAAAATTATCAAAATTATCTTTATTTTTACTTATATATAAAACATTTATAAGAGTCTCAAAACTTTTAAGAGGTACCAGAACTAATGCTAAATGTACAACAATAATAAGGTTTAAGCTAAGTATTGCAATTTCTTTTATTTATTCATAACGTACAAACAAGACCTTAAAAAATAAATATGAATCCATCGGTTTTTAGTTTGGTTTTAAAAGGTTATTATGAATCCATCGGTTTTTAGTTGATCTAATGAGGTGTTATTAATGTTATGTACTCGTAGTACCATTTGACTAAGCATATAAATCATCTTGATATAAATCTCACATGTAGGTTTACTCTAATAGAGGTGAACCTTAATTTGAAGTCCACCCTAAACTTGCGAGAAATTTTCTTTTATCACTTTTATATCTCTTGTTCTTAATCAAGCTTTAACATGTTATACTGGGCAAGTGTTTTTATGATTATTAAATCGTCTATTATGTATATTGCGCAAGTTTTAACATATCGCTTCATTTCTTACGGGTACCACTAACTATCGTATTCTCCTTACTAACCCGCTACTTAGCGTGCAAGATAGTGAGATAACGCGTAAGCTAAACGATTAGTGAACTCGTGTGTAATTTGTGTATAAATATACCAAAGGTTTTAGACTCCAAGTTCACAATCATCGGCCTTTCCTAAACTCATTAGAACTATAGAAGGATGAACTATCTAAGAGTAGATAGGTTCACAATCATCGGCCTTTCCTAAACTCATTAGAACTAGAAGGATGAACTATCTAATAAGTTCACAATCATCGACTTTCCTAAACTCATTAGAACTAGAAGGATGAACTATCTAATAAGTTCACAATCATGGGCCTTTCCTAAACTCGTTAGAACTAGAAGGATGAACTATCTAATATCGTTGACTTTTGTTAAATTAGCTAGCTTTATCACACACATTATATATTTTTGTTAAAGCGCAAATCTAGCCAAAAGTATTTTTGAAAACATAATAGTTAAATGACACTACTAAATTATACTCCCCCTGTTCACTAATACTGATGTAACATTCCTATTTTTCAATGAGTTTTGAAAAATGAAGGAATATATAGAAAAATCATGCATTTATTTAGGTAATAAAATGAGTACCTTCTCATAAAATGTTCAATTAAAAAAATATTAAGATAGTGTACAAGTTATTAGCGGGTAATCAGCGTGCTGTTACATTTAATCTATTTTAGTTAGCACTATTATCTTTAGGTTACATCTAACAATTCGCTCGTAAACCAGCCAACAACATAATCTTAATCCCTATGTACACATGTTTTGTAAACATATCAATGACTGAAATATTTTTCTTTTAACCGATGTGGGAATGGAATTTTGATACAAGTAACTCTTTATATTGTGTAAGACTTGACCAAACAAACAAATATATAATAGTAAAGATGAATCGAATATATTACAAAGCAGCTTGTTTTCACATGTCGCATAAATTGTTTTTGACCAATAAGTACGAGTAGTTAGTTGTTTAGAGTCGAACTAAACATTTTCTCATCGAGAGTATATGTTCTTGGCTAAATAACTTGGTTGATTTAAGTCGAACCACCTCTCGTATCACAAGCTAGACCTTGCATGTCTCACTGGCTCGTTGCTTGAATGGCCTAAGCGCTACCCAAATTCTTGCATATATCTTCCAAACAATGTCATCAATTAGTCGGTTTATCTCTTGGTAAGTGAATAATGTTTAAAAATTATATCCATAACACGTTAACTCATAAGTGGTAACGATTGACTGCAACTGATGCATGTTAAAGATAAAAACCCGAATCATAACATTTCAATACTACACTGAAGTCGTATACAATAGATACTTGGGCCTCCAGATTCTGATTCTGGTCGTGGCCTCCAACATCTATGGGGTACTCAATTCATATACTGTAATATGGTTAACTGATCAATGGCGCATCAGTATTCATATTCTGAATTGAATCTTGTGCTTCACTTGTTCCATACATAAAATCATTTTTCAGCTTTTAAAAATTCTAAGTTTTATTAAAGATGTGTATATAGACCATTTGAAGTTTTTGGTCAGCCATGGTTATTTGTTTGTGATCATTATAAATCAGAAAAAAAAATAAAACAAAAAAAGCCCTGTTTTGAAGACTCTTTGGTTCCCAATGTTGCATAAATTTGTTTTAACTAAATAACTAGCTGACTGAAATCGAACTCAAATATCAACAGAAACAGACTATACCACTCGTATACATTGCGTTCATACATTTATTCAAACTCCTACATGAAAATGTTTAATTAGTAAGAGGACTCAACTTGTTTGTGGGCATTGGAACCTAGTCCAGGTATCGGGTTCATGGTCAAATCCGACAGAAAACATCAATGAGTGGATCAATGACTAGTGTTTTACACTACGGTCGTGACTTCGTTATACAATTCAAAATAATGGATCGATGTTTTCGACATTCATGGTTCAATATTGTTCGTTACTATGACATGTTGGTCGTCGGGTTTGTGTTGTCTTATGCTAAAACAAGTTAACGATATTTCTATCTTCATTATACAAGAAATAACAAATCAATCAAACATGTTAGGCATCTTGAAATAGTGTATATTGGATCACTTTATATACATCGGATAGTGATGTGCCCATAATGACTTATTTGAAATGTTTGATTATTATAGCTTCGAAGCAGATCATCACAAAAGGAAACCACAAGTGCCAAATGAGTAAGTCAAACGGAAAAGATATATATAATAGATTTAAAAACTACCTACATGTTCTGATATGATTATATAATAAGCTACCAGCAAAACAATGATTCAGTGTTCTCATATGCACTAAATGATTGGTAAAAACTTGTGGCTTTAAAAAGTTTGGTTTGGGACGTAAATGAAATTGTAATGATAACAGCATCATATTTTTAGTTAGAATACAATACGTAAGCAAATAATTAGAGATGAACTGTTAATTTTTTTTTTTATTTATTTTTTTTTTAAAAGAAAGAAGAAAAAAAAGGCGTTCCAATCCAACATATACAAATTTTCAATATTAGTCGTTGTATACATTGTTTTGAAAACCGCATTGCTTTATTTTATTCAACTTGTATATATAAACTTACTTTCTTTTATAACTCCGAACGATGTGGGATATGTTAAAAATAATAAATATGTTACTAAAACCATTTTCAACAATTATACCCCTAAAACATATAGGCAAGCGATCATCCCGGATTATAGCAAGCATGTATTATGTAACGAAATTATATCTAGATACATATTCCTCCAAAATAAAATTCTATTCCGGCTCGTGGCTTCCAATATCTATAGGGTCCAACATCCCTTCGAGTCGACATATAATTACTGAAGACAAACCAAATATTATAACATCGAGGAGCCGATATATTGTATACATTTGGTTACTTGATCTTGAAAGCATTATCTTTAAAATTATACATTAATGGCGCACCGAAATCTCCATGTTCCCCCTAAATTGACCTACCTACATTACTTTTAATGTTAAAAGTTTTATGATATATGCGCACAGTGCATATAGACCATCGAATTTGATCAGGAAATTATTTTGGTTTGCAATCGTTATAGATCATAAAAATCTAATTAGTTCGAGAAACACTCTTGGTTCTATATGTTACATAAATGTTCTTGACTAAATAAGTAGTGATTTAAACTCAAAAAGTCATAAGTTGAACTGAAAATTTTCTTTTCAATAAGGTTTTTCGCAAAATAGCTTGTTAATCTAAAGTCGAACTACCTCTTAATTGAATTACATGCTATACCTTGCATGTTTCACGAGCTTATCGCTTGAGTGACCTGATTGTGTACCCAATCGTTGCCTAAATTTTCTAAACTGTGTAGCCCATCTTTCGGTTTATCTTTTCTCTATGTAACATAATCTTTTACCACTAGCTAAAAATAACCTGTCAACAATAACAATGAAATTGTAATACTTACAAATAGATTTTTAGGAAAATATTACCAATATTCGAACATTCACAACAGTTTATGACATGAAAGTTATGTTAGCGGTATGATTGTCTCCTGAGGTAATTACCGATCAACGCATTAGCCTAAAAAGGACTAGAGAAAAGTTAGTCGATGAACAAACATAACAACAAAGTTTCTCGTTAAGAATATAAACATAATGGAGCTGAATAACTTAACTAACCATGTGATTGGTATATAATGATGCCTAGTACACGTACTCTTGACTCGCTCATGTAACCATATCAACTTAAATTTGACGTCGACGAAGATTCTAAAATGAAGGTATTATTTACTTAACAATGATGACTCAATTGACATACATGAAATTAGCTACTCCAAATATTTTAATACGCACTAAATTTGATTACAAACTATCATTGTTAAAAAGTTAAATTATCCAAACAAGTTGATCGAACCACTTGCCAAAAATGCTAAAGTGCACAAATTGTTGAAAAATTTTGAATCTATTATATTTATTTATATATAATAAAATAAGCTTTTGTACAAGTCTACTAAGCTACTAGCATTAAAAATTCGTTTAATGCACTTCTTTATTTAGCTACTATGTACAATACTTTTATGCTTTACATTTTTCAAACTAAAGCTATAGAAACTGAATTTTTTTTTGCAATACGTTTTAAAAGTCAATTGTTATATTAAAACGTTTTAAAAGGTATATCACAAAACTCTCTCTCTACACATCCTTATCAAAGAAGCTATATCAAAAATCTCTCTCTCTTTCACAAATCGTTTCCATAAGTCTAACAAAATCATTTGCTGATGAAAATACATGGAATCAAAACACACACAGTTGCAAATTAAAATACCAGCATCATTCAAGATCAAGATTTTGATATGATTATATCTCGAGTCCATATCAGTGGTAATGCATAATTTCTATGTCTTTTTAGTTTTTTCAATTAAATATTATGCCGATTGATTTTGATATGTGTGATTCGGTTGTTATAATATTTTTTTTCAATTTGATATGCAGGGATAATTTATATATTTGATAGCAGTAATAGAGAACAGTTGAAAGATCCGAAAGATGTTTTCCAGGATATAACGGTTAGTATCTGTTATGCATTTTTTTAATGAATCTTTTTAAAAAAATTAGGGCCTCTTTATATCTGTTTATAGGGTTTTAAAAAATTAGGGTTTTTTATATGTGCTTTCGAATAATTGTGTATTTATCGTTGCATACCCTTTATTTGATGGTCGCATATAAGATGTTCGATGGAATGTTCAAAAGAAAGGAAAATTTTGGAGGTAATCATTTATGCTTGATTTAGTATTTAATAATTTGAGCATTGTTTTAGTATTTTAATCATTTCACTTAGTTTAAGCTCTTCAAGATGAAAATTACATTTTGGAGTTAAAAACAGTCTCCTTGGAAGCAAGAGATTAGGCTAATTTAAATTTAATATTTTAATATAAAGTGATATTGTGACAGAAATCCAATGTGCCTCACGTGATGGATGCAATTGTTACATAAATTAAGGTATTTTTCTTTATGTGACTCGATTAATTATGGTGTTGTTGCTTTTCTATAAAAAAATAATTATGTGACTCATTAATTTTTTCTTTCTTAGGAAAACAAAATCGGTGTTTCAGTTCCACCATGCCGGATAGTGAACGGTGCGCTTATGCTATTACTTTGAAGGCTTAAGGAAGAGGAACATTAGGTACTATATATTGCCCCATATCTTTATGACTCGGTTTTGATAATGTATTGAGAATTTTTTTAAATCTATCCTGACACAGGAGATTTGTATGGGGTTAATTGATCTGTCGTGGCATGTGTTTATAGATGATGTTTTTGTAATGATAAATATTGTAGCATCTTGCATTATTGAGTCACTTTTATGGTGTTGTTCATGGGGAATTATATGCAAGAAAGGTTAATTCTTTAATCTTTTGAATATGTTTGATCATGATTCCTAACTCTCCATATTGGTTTGTATGTGATGAGTTTGTAGGAAGTGCCTGAAAAATCAAAAGATAGCGCTCAATAATCCATGGCAGTTTGTTGGATTGTTGTCCCTATTTGACCTGCCAAGACATGACAGTGCCGAGACCATTCACAGAGCTTTATATCTCGGTAACGCGTCAAGATGATTACCGGTAATCATCATGTTTACTATTATGATACACTCATTCTTCTATCATTGTAGAACATTAGATATCGAAATTTGCCGAGGTTTAAGCTTTTCACCGTGTTTTTTTCAACACGTCAACCATATTTTGCATTCTAAATTATACATGCCTTTATCACGACTTCAAGCATTAGAAACACAATTACACATTCAAACACTATATTTTGCAGCGCGTTTTTTTTACATCTAATTGTCGGATTCTGATTACTTTGTACCCTATATTCATTGTCAAAATGCATTGCCAAACACCCCGTTACTCAATATGAAATAATGATGTATGATATATGGTGTTGTTTGTTACAGAGCAAGGTTAAAGATCTTGGGCTAAAGGGGCATACAGTAAATGCAGATAAGCTGTGTTGGGAACTGAGAGCATTTTGATTTGATTCCACACATATCAGGTTACAAGATGTTCATCGTGGGATGTTCGCAGTAAGTATGCTTAATGGTTATTGAACTTCTTTCTTAGCCCATTTTGATTCTCGGATCGATTTTACCCGTGTGAATGAATGGGTCAAGTTCTAACCCATTTTGATGTATTGGGCTAAATAATTACCCATTTTGATGATCGTGGTGAAGTTATTGCCTATATTGATACTTACAGTACAAGGCTACAAAGTCTTTTTAAAATCTTTTACAAATACTAAACAGAATTACAAAAGCCTTGCATTGGAGATGCTAACTTCACCTATTACTTTTTATACTTTAAAATTTCTGATAAAAATGAATTTGAAAACGTCATCATTAACTTCACCTACTACTTTTTATACTTTAAAAGTTGATGTTGAGACTAGCATATTGTACGTTTTTGACAGTGTTCTCTTTCATAAATTTTTTAGGCAATGGTTACAATGATTATCACAGGACTGTCAAACGCCATTTACTCACATGCCATAGGGACCAAATGCTCAGGTTCATAGTGAACCTGTATGTATGACCAAATGCTCAGGTTCGTAGTTTCCTTGAACAATATGTATGCCGGCGATATTAGGTAAGAGGTAAAGAAACTGAATTTCTTTTGCTACTTTTCAGGCAGTGGGAAAGGATGTGGAAAGCTTAAATGCGGAGGATCTTGGAATCACCATGAAAAGAGATGAGATCTTTCATTTCTTGGTGGTTGACCCAATGATGGGCGCCATTGAGGTTGACTGGAGAGATTTCTTCCGTTATCTCAAGTGGGTCCCAAATAAAAAGTTTGAGAACACGATCCAACAAATGTATATTCGGAGGAAGGCTGTGATGAAGGCCCTAATTAAAGAGCATAAAAAACGTGTTGCTTCAGGGGAGGTATTTGATAATTGCAATTCATAGATGTATTTTCTCGCTAATATCACTTACGGATAATATTAACTTGATCTGATCAATTCAAAACAGAACTTGAACAGCTACATCGATTACTTGCTATTAGAAACACAAACCTTTACAGATGAACTACGATGGTCACCAGAGAATGGGCAGTGTATGAACTTGCAACAAATCCCAAATTGCAGGTTCGTCTAACAATATAAAAATGCAATCAATTAGTATATTGTTTACGAAAATCTTCTGGAAATAAATATCAAATGGGTTTTATCTCTATGTATATTACATATCTTTTGTAAAGATTAGTATGGTCTGATTCACTTTCTTCCAACTCAGGATCGTCTCTACCGGGACATCCAAAGTGTTTGTGGGCCAGACAAGATCACAGAGGAAAATCTATCTCAGCTGCAATACTTATCTGCTATTTTTCACGAAACCTCCAGAAGGCACAGGCCTGTTCCAATAATTCCATTAACACATGTACATGAAGATAAAATATTAGGAGGGTACCATGTCCCGACTGGAACTGAGGTAGTGTTCCTTTATAAAGTTACCACAATTACACTAATCATCTCTATGTTTCTTTCTGTATTTTGTGATTCTTCCTTTCATACATAATACAAGGTAACTTAGTCGTAAATCATAACAAGTTCTGATATTCTTTGGCAGTTAGCGGTAAACATATATGGATGTAACATGGAGAAAGATGTGTGGGAAAATCCGGAAGAGTATAATCCTGATAGGTTTATGAAGGAAAATGAAACCATTGATATGCAAAGAACAATGGCATTTGGAGGAGGAAAAAGGGTGTGTGCCTGTTCTCTTCAAGCAATGTTGATTTCTTGCTTAGGAATAGGAAGAATGGTGCAAGAGTTTGAGTGGAGATTTAAAGATAAGGCTGAAGAAGATACCAATACACTCGGACTTACCACACATAGGCTCAATCCATTACGTGCCATAATAAAGTCGAGGAATTGATGGAAGGTATTTTGATCCAGGGAGGCATGCCACCAATATGCATTGTTAGTGTTTTATACAAAGACATGTTCTTTTCATAGTTTCCCGGCTTTGATGCTATGTACATCGCTATTAAAGTATTAAAACTTTAACTGATGTCGATCTTGGAAGTGAAAACTTTGGTCAGTTAGTGCACCTGTTCTATGAATTTGATATGATCTAAAAAACAAGCTATTAAAAACACTTTACTTTGGCGTTTATTTATTTTCATTGTATACACAGCATATGATTACAATATGTTATATATAATCTCAAGTAAAATGATATATGAGCTTAAAACATTCTCTTTCATATGGCAACTTATAAAGAATATCAGTTAAGGAATCACTATGTTCCTTCCTAACAAAGTTGACTTCAGATATCCTTCCTTAACACAGTTGACTTCATAACCATCTTTAACCCGTTGACTTGATGGTTTATAACAATACACAAACACAGCGACACTTCAACAAAGGTGATAATTTTTCTAATTCCACATTCTTTGATTTTTCATCGGTGTTTTGAAACCGGTTGACCGGGCGGGGTTAACCGGTTAGACCGGCGGGTTTTGAGTGACCTGGTCAACCCGGTTCTCGAAACCCGGCCGGTTTTGGTTTTTTTCAAATTTTTTTTATAAAAACCGGGTTGACCCGGATTGACCCGGTGGTTGAACCGATTGACCCGGGTTAACCCGGCGGTCAAACCGGTTGACCAAGTTATTTTTATATAATGGAAAACGGGTTGACCGGTGGTGAACCGGTTGACGGTGACGGTGACTCGACGGGTCGATTATAAACCCGGTTTTCAAAACATTGTTCTTCATCATCAATTTGAGTAAAGGTTTTTACTATTTATTTTGTAATATTTGTATTATTTTAGTTTATTATGTTTCCATGAATTGGTATCATAGACCTTAACTCTTTGATTTTATACCTTGGTTAGGAAGTAAAGTAATATTAGCAGGATATTATTTGAATTTTTGGTACCGGTGATAACTACCAACTGGCTTGAAGTAAGCTATTACGTAGTATTAAGGAAGCTTAACTTGCTCAGGTTTGGTTTCTTTTGCTAAAATTTTTCATGTATTTGTGTCTATTGTTTGTATTACCATCTTTTTTTTTTAATTCATTCAAATCAGAAAGTGACTAACAAAAAGCTTCAAGGTATGCACCATCATCTGCGGCTATATCAAATAAGGGAATAAGGTGACTAATTAACGATGGACATGGACATTATTATTTTGTAAACATGAATGATCTTTTTAATCAGACTTTGGGTTATTTGATATGTATTACTGTAATTTTGTACAATGTTTATGCAAATTGTGTAAATTATTTATCATGTAGTGTGTTGATGTGTATGGTTAACAGATGATATTTGTTATCATCTAAATATTTAAGTGTGAAGTAATATTAATATGACTTTGATATTGATATGGTCAATTTGCAAAGCATAAAGATTCAAACACAAATGTAATATATCAATAGCAAATTGTAAAATAAGTCATATAGTTAGTTTGGTGCATAATATGGTATTTAGTCCTGCATATGGGTGTGTTTGGATACCATGTTCCCTTTGAAAGATGCCAACTACTATATTAAACTAAGGAATACAAAGATGGGGTACAACAGTTAATGGATTGATACATGGTTGAGCGTATAATGGATACGCGGAAGCCCATTGTATATTTTTTGTTTGTTACTGAGGTTTTATTTCATATAAGAGTTCATAAGTTAAAGTCCTAATATTTATTTTTCTTTTTCAACAACTATTTTTTTATACCAATTGTCAATAATCATTATTAATTAAAAAAAAAATCTCTTACTAAAAAATTAATTTGTTAGATTAGTAAGAACTTTGAAGGAAGCAAATATAATAAACGAAACATACTTTGGAAAGACGTTGATCATTTCGAGGTTGAAATTACACCGTCTGATAAACATTTACCCCTAAAGATCATAATGATTTATAGTAATATCTTGAGGCCGTTTCATTTGCTATGACAATAAACAAAGCCGGGGCCAATCTCTTTCAAAAGTGTTCATGGAATGAACATAGGCTACTCGGTTCGACTCCTATGCATGGAGGGCTTATTTAAACTACTTAAAGGGTCGTTTTGGAGTGCCTATTTAAAATACTTATAGCCTATAGGTGCTGTTTGGACTCCTTATCCAAACTTCCTATAGGGGCGTTTTGGAGTGCTTATTTAAATTACTTATACGAACTGTTTGGAGTGCTTATAATCGAGGTTGACCTAAAGATAAAGGAACTGCTTATATTGGAGTGCTTATTTAGATTGGCAACGCGATGGTTGTAAATCGATTGTGACTCAAACATATTTTAAATTTAACAAATTTACGTTATTACTTTTATTATCATCTCATTTATCTATTTCTTTAAAAACTAACCCGGTGTCAATGGGTCTCTAAGCTAGTACTTATATATAATGGCTTCTTTTTAAATAAGTTTAAAATATCTATAAAAATATAACAAGATTGTATACCATATTTAATAACCGAAGTCTCGATCACCATTATAACCCTTCTTAGTTTTACAACACCTCCCAATGTGGGATGTTTCACAATACAAGGTTTGTTAATAAGACCATTAATTCGCAACAATTATATCCAATTCGCAACAATTATATCCATAGAACACTATACAACTGAGACGTACCATTTGAAAGATAAAATCTCGAATCACAACATGTCGGAGTAACACGGAGCCGTATACAGTGGATACACATCCATCAGCACTTCTGTTTCGGTTCGTAGTCTCAACCACTTCCAGGGTTCACAAATTCATTTGAATTGACATACAATTCCAAGGTCATGACTTTTTATCGATACATATGATAGTTACTAAAGATAAACCAAATATTATAACGCTGAGTTACTATGTTGTACACATTTGGTTGCTTGATCTGGAATGGTTTTTGGTTTTTGGTTGGTGATCGTTATTGATCATAACCAAAAATTCCCCATTCAAAAAACTTTTTGTTTCGTATGCTACATTAATTAGCGATCCTATGTTGCAATCACGCGTTTCTCTAAGATAACTATCGTATGCTGTGGAAATTCTAAGATTTTGGAAACTTGATTTGTTTATATTTGTTGAATAGTATTTGATTGCCTTTAGACAAATACTTAAAATGTTATGAAATGTATACATATGTATAAAACCGGTTTAATCAGGCGGTTGAACCGGTAACCTGTTAAATTGACAACTCAACTCGATTAATTAAAAAATTGAAAAAAGTAATACTTGATAAACACGTATGCATTTTAATTTTAATTTACATGTCCAACAAGTCACACTTGATTACATTAATTAGCGATCCTATGTTGCAATCACGAGTTTCTCTAAGATAACTATCGTATGCTGTGGAAATTCTAAGATTTTGGAAACTTGATTTGTTTATATTTGTTGAATAGTATTTGATTGCCTTTAGACAAATACTTAAAATGTTATGAAATGTATACATATGTATAAAACTGGTTTAATCAGGCGGTTGAACCGGTAACCTGTTAAATTGACAACTCAACTGGATTAATTAAAAAATTGAAAAAAGTAATACTTGATAAACATGTATGCATTTTAATTTTAATTTACATGTCCAACAAGTCAGACTTGATTACATTAAATGTTACTTGTATTTGTAAACTCTATTGCCTTTGAAACTTTCATCGATGTGGGATATTTCAAAACGGAAACTATTGCTTTTGGAACTTTCACTGACGTGGGACATTTCATAGCGAAATCAATGTTAATAGAATTATTTTCTTAAAATGTTTAAGTCGGCTGCAAACTTTTGACACTTCTTGACGGTGATGATCAGCCGCCGGTGAGCTGTTGGAGCAGCACGGTGGCGACGACTAGCCGACTGCCGCCGTGGGTTGCAACCAAAAGATGTAAACGAAAAAAGTCGGTGGTGGCAGTGGTTGAAGTGGCGGTGATGATTGTCGGAGTATTTCTGACTCGCCGCCTTCGGTTGTTGATGTTTATTATAATAATGTGGGTGTGTAGACCAAATGCCTTTTGGCTTAACGGTTATGGGTTTAAGTCTTATTAAAAATAGAGTGAATTACATAAATCGTCCTTGTGGTTTGGTTAAAATAACGGATTTCGTCCCTATATTTTTTTTTCAGTGCGTTTCGTCCCTGTGGTTTACAAATCTTACGGATTTTATCCCTCATCCAAAAATGTCCGTTAAGTGTTTTGCGCTGTTAGTCCTTCGTTAGTGCAGTCCGTTAAGTGTTTTGCACCGTTAGTCCTTATTTTTTAAAATGTAGTTTTTCCCATTAGTCCTCTCGTTCTAATAATAGTTGTCGCCGATTTTTACGCTTTTGTCCGTTTTATCCGTTTTCATTTGTTTTATCCGTTTCCCCGTTTTTTTCATTTTTCGTCCGTTTTTACGTTTTATCCTTTTCGCCCTCTTTTTATATGCTTTAGTGCTTTTTTACGCTTTTTGTCCGTTTTGTCTGTTTTTATCCAATTTCGACCGTTTTTAAATTTTTATTCGTTTTGCCACTTGAGTTTTTACGTTTTGTCCGTTTTTTCGTTTTTTTTGTTTTCGTTTTCTTTCGTTTTTCTTACATTTTGTCCGTTTTTCTTTCGTTTTTAAAATTTTTTTCAAAAAAAAAAATTGGAAAAAAAATATTTCCAAAAAAAATTAAAAAAAAAAATTGAATAAAAAATTTCAAAAAAAAAATTTGAACAAAAATATTTTTTTCAAATATTTTGAAAAAAAACGGACATATTTAAAAAAAACATATTTGAAAAATATTTTTTATTCAAAAATTTTTTTGAAACGGACAAAAACATACCAAAACCGATGAAAACGTCTTAAAAAACGGACAAAACGTAAGAACAACATACAAAACATAAGAAAACGGACAAAATGTAAGAAAAGCAGACAAAACGTGAAAACAACGTGCGAAAACGAAAAAGGGACAAAAGCGTAAAAACCGGCGAAAACGAATAAAATGTAAAAAAGCGGTCGAAATCGGATAAAACAGCACAAAACGGATAAAACGGACAAAAGCGTAAAACAGACGAAAGCATATAAAAGCAGACGAAAAAGGGATAAAAACGTAAAAACGGACGAAAACAAAACGGGGAAAACAGGATAAAACGCAGAAAACGGATAAAACGGACAAAAACGTAAAAAATCGGGCGATAACTATTATTAACGGAGGGACTAATTGGGAAAAATTACATTTTAAAAAATAAGGACTAACGGTGCAAAACACTTAACGAACTGCACTAACGAAGGACTAACCGCGCAAAACACTTAACGGACATTTTTGGACGAGGGACAAAATCCGTAAGATTTGTAAACCACAGGGACGAAACGCACTGAAAAAAAAGTATAGGGACAAAATCCGTTATTTTGACCAAACCACAAGGACGATTTATGTAATTCACTCTTAAAAATATATATTAGATAAAAATTGTGAGATAGGTAATGTAGTTTGTAAAAAAAAATGCCATTAAAAAATAAATGAGAAAATGTGGGTGTGAAATCATCTTTGCATGTCATTTTGCCATTTGATTTGAACTTACCTCCACCATCTCATGAGTTTGGATTTAGTACAAACACTAATGATGCTGATAATGATGAAGATTAACAAGTTAATGTTCATTGTTTGTATATTTCAACAATGTTACCGTTGGTCAATTTACCAGTAATTGCACTAAAATGTAAGTATGCTCATCGATTCAACGTAGGCTCAAGGACAAAGTATTCACTCACAGAGAAGTGAAACATGTGACTAGATCGTCTTGAAAGATGCTAAAGCGTATACGTTCCAGTGTTTGAAGTTCTTATGATTAAACAAATTAATTAGTGATCATGTGTTAAGCATATGAATCTCTAATATTTATGAGCATACATTTTTATACACCAGACGAATATCGGTGCAAAACGATGATGTATAAAAGCAAATAAAAATACTTGCGATATCGTGGCTCAAGTCCAACCCTTGATGCAGAGCGTGGGATTTTTGAAATACTACACATGTGTCTTTTTAAATTAATATATTGTGTATGTTTGAAAAATTATCAAATTTAAAATTAGTTATGAAAAGGCATAATTTAAGATGACAAATTTTTAAAATTACAAAACTTTAAAGGGCAAATCACCTAAAAATGTAGTTAACTTGCCATTTTTTCCCATTGTATGTAGCATTCTTTTTTTTTTTTTCTCATTCTGTCAATAAACCTCTATCGTTAGTCCTTTGTGTGTACCCGTTACCAAAAAAAACTTGCATCGTTAGTCCTTTATGCTAACGACCGTTAATAAATAACTTAAAATTTGGTTATCTTACGCTAAACTTGCGTCGTTGGTCTTTTATACTAACGATCGTTAAAAAATAAATTAAATTTTGGTTTTCTTACGTTTTCGTCCGTTTTTTTTCACGTTTTCGTACGTTTTTACACGTTTTCGTTCGTTTTAACACGCTTTTGTCCGTTTTTCACGTTTTTATATGTTTTTACACGTTTTCCTTCGTTTTTACGTTTTCGTTTTTCACGTTGCGTCTTTTTCACGTTTTCATCCGTTTTTGCACGTTTTCATCTATTTTTATGCATTTTCGTTCATTTTTGCACGTTTTCGTTCGTTTTTGCACGTTTTCATCCGTTTAAACGGTTTCGTCCGTTTTAACACAGTTTCGTCTGTTTTTTCATGTTTTCATTTGTTTTTACATGTTTTCGTCTGTTTGCAGGTTTTCGTATGTTTTTACACGTTTTCGTATGTTTTAACACGTTTTCATCCATTTTAACACGTTTTCGTCCGTTATTCTCGTTTTCATCCATTTTTTCACGTTTTCATCCGTGTTTACACGTTTTCGTCCGTTTTTGCACGTTTTCGTCCGTTGTTTCACGTTTTCATCCGTTTTTACACGTTTTCATCCGTTGTTTTCATTTGTGTTTGCACATTTTGTCTATTTTTTCGCATATTAATACGTTTTCGAACGTTTTTGGCCGTTTTACACGTTTTCATCCGTTTTTACACATTTCATCCATTTTATACACGTTTTCGTACGTGTTTACACATGAAAAAACTAATGAAAACGTGAAAAAATGGACGAAAATGTGAAAAAGCAGACGAAAACATGTAAAAACGGATGAAAATGTGTAAAAGCGGATGAAACCGTGAATAAATGGACGAAAACGTGTATAGACGGATGAAAATGTATAAAACGGAGGAAAACGAGAAAAACGGACGAAAACATGTTAAAAGTAAAACAGAAAAAAAATGTGTAAAAACAGACGAAATCGTGCAAAAATAGTCGAAAACGTGCAAAAACGGATGTAAACGTGTAAAAACGGATGAAAACGTGAAAAAAAAAATAGACGAAAGCGTGTTAAAACGTACAAAACATGTAAAAACGGATGAAAACGTGAAAAGACGGATGAAAACGTGTTAAAACGGACGAAAACATGTAAGAACGGATGAAAACGTGCAAAAACGGATGAAAACGTGAATAAACGGAAGAAAACGTGTAAAACGGACGAATACATATGTAAGAACGGATGAAAACGTGAAAAACGGACGAAAACGTGTAAAAACGAATGAAAACGTGCAAAAACGGACAAAAACGTGTAAAAACGGATGAAAACGTGTAAAAACAGATGAAAACGTGAAAAAACGGACGAAAACTTGAAAAAGCTGATGAAAGCGTGTAAAAAAGTATGAAAACGTGAAAAAACGGACAAAACGTGTTAAAATGAACGAAAACGTGTAAAAACGGACTAAAACATGAAAAAACAAACAGAAACGTAAGAAAACCAAATTTTAAGTTATTTTTTAACGATCGTTAGTATAAAGGACCAACGATGCAAGTTTAGCGTAAGATAACCAAATTTTATGTTATTTATTAACGGTCGTTAGCATAAAGGACTAACGATGCAGGTTTTTTTGGTAACGGGTACACAGAAAGGACTAACGATAGAGGTTTATTGACAGAATGAGAAAAAAAAAAAAAAAAAAGAATGTTACATACAAAATGGGAAAAAGTGACAAGTTAACAACATTTTTAGGTGATTTGCCCAACTTTAAAAGTACTTAAATACTTAATTTAAGTTCAAAAAAAATTGACGCTAAATAAACACTTAAACATATATTTAATTTTTATAAGTGCACTTAACATGCTTACCACTTCAACTGTTCCATCAAAAAAGATATAAAAAGAACTTTTTTCAAGGTAGATTTAAAAAAAAAAGTTACGTGTATTATTAGTTTGTATATTCATATCTGTTTGTGAAATATTCTCATCAACTCCATTTTAACTTTCTATTTTATTAGGTGTTTCGTCATATAGTACTTCTTCTAATATTGTAACTTTGCTTTTTAAAGGTGACTTTTATAGAGCTACAATTGGTTCTACGCTTACATGCTTTGCATCAAGTTGGTTTCTTCGGCAAGTTTGCTTACATTTTTATAAGTCGACATCATTTTTGTTGCATTGAGAGCGTTGCATTCTATTTGTTCAAACTCATTGGACTGAAATGAACCTTGTTTGTTATCATAGAGACTAATATCGGAGTGACTTCAACCATTTTGAGTACTATCAAGTGAACGCTTCACGTTTTGTTTTGCATCTAACTTGATATCTTTTACTGCCCGTGTTGAGCCCGGGTCGAGAACTAGTTATAAGGTCAGACTTTTTAAAAACCGTCTCGGTCTCTGTCCAGTTTTTTCGTTGTCTTTTAGTCGACTAATTTCTTTTGGTTTACAAAACTACTACACCCAGTCATTTAAAGATGCGTCCTCCTAAAAATATGCCTAAACTTCCAAATCTCACCATAAATGTCCTTAGCTTCCATACTGAGAACAGGGGAATCAACAACGTAATACAAATGTGGAAATATAGTCTCGGCACAATACCTAGGCACACTGAACCCCCCGCCATTATTCGCGTTAGACCAAGTCAACATTTTAGCAAACGACAACAACTTATCCAAAATCCCATCCCCATTACCCATCCCACCCGTTACCCCATCATCAACCTCACCAGGGACGGATCTATTAAGCAAATATGGAGTAAGTTACCATGGTTGTATGAAAAAAAGTTGAAATTTTAGTGTAATTTTTTTTTAATTTTGACCTTTTTTCGAAAGTGCCCCCTTACAAAACTCAAATTGCCCCCCCACTAACATAATAAAACCCAACATTTAACACTCTAAAGCCTTATAAATCCTTCATCTCTAAGTAAAATACCGAATTTATCATTACGATTCAAGTTTTTTTCTTCCGTACTTTGTTGCTATGGTCAAAAATTTTTTTTGCCCCCCACATCATATATTCCTGGTTCCGCCACTGAACCTCACCATCCGCATTTCACAACATGGTTCATGGGAACTGTACGCGGCATAATCTTTGGCTTTACGCGACATAATTACTGGTTTACGAGTTAAAAGTGATTTATATAATTCAAGTTTGGGATTCTTTGAAAAAGCTGCTTTATCATGCTACTGTGTTTTGACACTATAAATAAGAAATTTTGAGGGTGTTGGAGATTGCTTATTAAATTTTGTAATCTGATTATTTGTTTAGCTAAATTAGTAGTTTTGAATAAGTTGTTTTTAAGTCAAAAATCAATAAGCAATTCCCATAAGCAACCCAAACACCCCTTAATATTGAAATGATTGTAATCAGTTTGCAAGCCAATCACCCATATGGTATATGCATCATATGGTTGAATATTAATATGGTAAACAAACCTAAGTAGCTGATGATGTGTTTCATATTTTAGGCTCCAAAAATAAATTGTTATGTTTTTTATTGCTCACAGATGTAAGTGAATCATATAAGATTATAAGCATCTTATTCGGATTTATTAGTTTTTGTTTCTTTATATGGGTTTAGTATATGGTGCTTATACATAACTATTTCCAACGTTTTTTTTGAACATTTTCATATCCATCTTTTCTTCTGGTGTAGATCATGGTAAGAAGCTTGCTCCTGATTGGAAGAAAGTTGCAAACAACTTGCATGGGAAGGTGAAGTTTGGTCATGTGAACTTTGATGATGAGAAGGTAATTTCAAATTTGGATTCTTATAGTTCAACTGATATAATTTTATATCCTCGCCACCAATATCTGTTATTGCACCAAGATATTGCTTTATCTGATGTGGGATTCCAACCAAGCCATTTAATTCACCATATAGCAAAGAAGGTGACATCAATTATCAAATTGGGTGATGTGGTGGCTCCACGTAGGACGACGGCGAAGCACGATTTTACCACACCGGGTGCTCTAATATGCTTTATACACTACTGAAGTTTTATTTTTTAGAGGTGGCAAAATGGAAGGGTTGGTTGGGCTGGGTTGGGTTGGGTTGGGTAACAGGTCAAATTGGGTGATGTGGTGGCTGAAAGTGGTGACTTGGTGATGGGTCAAAACCGGGTAAGAAAGATGGTTGCTTTTAGTATTATATTTATAAAGAAATACATTACTGAAAATAGCTTATCATTAATTTGTTGATAAGCTACTGATAGTTGAATATGGATGTGAATAGGAGACTAAGGTGGTGTTTGTTTTTTAAGAGGGTCTGAATCTGAATCAACCGCACGCTCAATCGAATCGATGCGTAAATGTCTCGAATCAACGCATCTGAATCGAAGAAAAAACGCATGTTTGAACGGGATTTTTATTTTTTATTTTGGTTATTTTGTGTCACAAGAAGCATTCAGACAGCGTAAGACACCCTCTCGTGTCTTGATAGATTCGCATATTTTTCCGTTCGACGCCGTCGACGTCTGAACGAAAATGAACGAAATCACGAAGCGGCAAAATGTCGACCGATTCGCACATTTTGCCCGTTCGACATTGCTAAGAGGCAAAAAAAACAAACAGCCTAAGTTGTATATAAGATGATGCATGTAATGAATAGCAGTAAGCACATAGTTTAGCTATTTTTTTAATGCAAAAACTAGATAGTTGATGCCAAAGGGAAAGATTTTGATACAGTGAAATGTTTATAAAAGATGTCTAACCAAGAGGGAAGTGACATGTCTGATGAAGGTTTCCCACAAGGAATTCATATTTGCTTATGAGGAGCTGCAGGAGAGTGGGGAGTTTGTTATTCATTGGTATGAACTAGATATAGGCTCAAAGAACCTGAGAAGAAATATGAGGTCATGCTTTTGTATATGTTGAGGTTGATGTTGGTATTGATATTGATATTTGATGTTAATACGATGCTTAGAGTGCTTTTGTGGTGCCACAAGATGATGAAAGAGAAGGCAAGGGAAAAGGAGAAAACGTTGATCATGCTGATGAAGATGGTTGTAAGATTTGAGCCACAAGGTCAAATAACTTTCTGGTATTTGTGATTTTTTGTATTCAAAGAGAACAGCCACTTGTTGCTTTGATAGCCCTTGATGGTTAGATAGCCATACATGTTCTTCGTAGTGTTTGGGTTTTGTTACTGTTATAATTTGCAATGTTTGTTTGTTTGTGTTTACATTATTGGTTAAAAAAAATCCATGAGTAAAGTAAACTATAGGTCCCTCTAAATAACACAAGTTTCCTTTACCAATGTAATAAAACAATGACTAAAAGAACTGCTCATCCTAGCATTGTGCTATCCTAGACGTCAAAGGGGTATTTTTCTATGAGGAGTGATACATCCACACAAAACCATCCACAAAAAAAGACCACACGTTGAGGTGGAAGTGGATGATACAAAAAACCAATCATCCGCTTCCACCTCAGCGTGTGGATTTTTTTTGTGGATGATTTTGTTTGGTTCTAGCAAATTCCTAATATTGAGAACTATAATTGGTAAATGATATTTACATATTTTGGCAACTCTGACCATGTCACCAAAAGGCATAACGTTGTATCTGGACAAACACAAGACAGAGATACACGATAAGTCTACAAGGTTACGTGTATGTTTTAACGTGATTTGAAGGACATAAAAGGTGCATTACTCATTTGGCTGGCGAAACATTCACTATGATCTACAAGTCTTCAGGATCTTTATTCTCACCAAAAAAATACATTATTGAAAATAACCTATTTGTATTTTAATACATAAAAATACATTATTAAAAATATTAGTAAAAACCCCGTGCGTGCACGGGTATTATAACTAGTTAATAAATACGTAATTATCCAGTGAGGGACTTGTTAGTACGAAAACCAAACCCGTATGGTGTTTGGTTGAAGGCCGGTTAAGCAAGGGATCAAGGAGGAGGTCGATCCGAGTGTCGTATTTATGAAGCTTAAGGAGGTATTGGTATGAGATTTGGAGAACAAGTTGAATGAATTATATATAATGACTCTTGGAGTCAATATAATGCCACTACAACAATCGTGTGGACGGGCGACGAGACTTTCGCCGGGGACGTTGAATGAATTATATATAATTACATTGTAGATTTTTTCCGGAAAAAATCTGGAAATTACCCATTTTGCAGCAATTTTCTGAAAAATTGGTCAGATGCTTTCCCCGGGGACATGTCTCCGGCGAAAGTGTGAAAGCTAATTTTATATTACCACTTCCCCTGGGGACAAGTCCCCGGCAAAAGCCACAAATCAACAGTGGCATATAGTTTTTGCACGGGACATGTCCCCGGCGAAAGAGGTATACTCAACAGTAGTATTCAGCTTTCCCCGGGGACATGTCCCCTGCAAAACTGCGTAATCAATTATTCTGATAACGTAATTAGCTAATTAAATATTCAAAAATACTATCCCCGGGGACGTGTCCCTGGCAAAAAGTAGTGTCACGTAGGACTTGTTTGACGGGCGAAAAATGGATGTGGGACCCACCTGTCCCCCAGTAAAGGTGGACATAAGTCTCCGGGGAAAGTATTCCCGAGAGGGTATTGCCAGGGGACTTTCGCCGGGGACATGTCCCCGGGGAAAGATTTCGCAGGGGACATGTCCCCAGCGAAAGCCCTGATATTTCTCCTGCGAAAGCCCACATTGTTGTAGTGTGCACGGCACAATTCTTTACTGTGATATACTTCATTCGATGACATGCATGTAAAGTATTATATACATGATATCATCAATTCATTATGCATGCAATACTTATTCTCTTTGTGTTTCATTCGTACGGCAGGAAAAACATAACCAAAAGGTTTTGGTTTTATTATATTCGTTTGACGCTAGAACAAGTGCCACGTTTGCCTCGTTTGTTCTTTCGTGTATTAAGCACTAGCATACTAGTGTTCTTGTTTAACGTGTTGTGTATGCAACCGTGGAGAAAATCATAATTAGATCTTTGGTGGTTTCGTGTGTTAGCTTTATTCACACGCGAATATTCAAGACTTTTTGATCGTTTGCTTTTATTGCTAAAATGTACGCAAGTTCTTGAACCCTATGTTAATGTTATATACTTGATCTAATTGCTTTCGTTGCGTACTCATGATTATGTGTTATATATTAACATGTTAATAGTTTTATAATTCCAACAGATGCATCAAAAACAAATACACATGCAACCCAATTTTTTAACTTTTTAATTATATTACATAAACAAATAATAATTATAAATTCATCTTTTCTAAGCAGATAACTATATTTACAAGAAAATTAATTATCCACTCAAAAATTATAAATTTACATTCAAATTTTGTTTTATAATTTAGATAAGAAGAACTATTAATTGATTAATAGCCCAAACTATTGAGACAAAAAGGTAAGAACCCAAAAAAGTTAGTAATACCGATTACATGTCCCAACTTTTATGGCACCTTAGCCCCTTTATTTATAAGAGGTCTCTCCATGTACACTTTGATGGATTGGGCAGTGTGGGATAACCGGACAAGCATCCTATTTTGTACATTAGCTTTTCATTTGTATAGTATATTAGTATTGGCTTTTTAAAATCTAAAAGATTTTTTCCCCATAATTTACAGTTAAGTTTTAGTATTTTCATATCATTTGAATCTTAGTCTACGGAACTGAAACATGTAAATCGAAACTACTTAATAGAATTTGAGAGTATTTTGGTGAAAATCTTATTATTAGAATGATATTACAGCAATGGAACAATATTTATACAAGAAAGTCAATCATAGTCAAACTTGTCTAACTACTAATTCAGACAACAAAAGACAACTAACAAGTGCATTTAAGGAATTCCATACATAAGTATGTACAATTGTTTTGAAACAGGGCATACACTACATTTATTGAAACTATCTACATTAACTGAAGGAGCGAGAACTTGAGGTGATGGATGACCAAGCCTTGCTTGCCATAGAAAAGTGAAGTTGGTGTGGATTGTTGTGGTTGATTTAGTAGCTGCAACTTGAGAAGGTAGGGTTTTTGGAGATGAGTTGAGGATACACAGACCACCATAGAGATTGCCACAAGTGATAGCTCCATTATGGCCTTGAAATATGCAAGTTTTGTGAGTGAAGGTAATGCTTGAATGTGTTTAACATGTTAGTCTGCTAATTGAGATGAGGTTAAATGAGAAAGTAGGAATATGAAATACATTGTGTAGTGTGAAGTTTATTTTAAGTGTGACTGATCCAATCATGGTAATTTCTACTTGTTGTCCATTTAAGAGATTAACATATATTGGTGTTGTGCATTTGTGTACATTGGGCATGAGGGATAAGGTTATGCATATATATATATGATCTGTAGCACCACTATCAACTATCCAAATATCTATAGGACCTATAGGACTTGATTTGAATGAAGCAATGAAAGAATAAGTACCTACCATTGGTGGATCAGAGGATGTGAACTCTTTGGGTTATTCTACATCATAATGAGTACTTGATTCAGCTGATTCTGAAGCTGATCCATTCTGGAGTTCACATAGGAGTCAATTATTGAAGTTGAGCAGCTGGGATCACTTGTGTGAGCACTTCCATTTGATTATGTTGTCTAGCTTGTTTCACTAATGATGTTTACTGACTTGCCTTTGTAGTGAGTCCTCTGATTCAGTGGTATTTGTTATGCACGGGATGACCAACTGGGTAACCAACAACTTTGTAGCATTCATTCCTTTCATGACCCTCTTTGTGGCAATAAGCACAGGTTACCCTTGGTCTGAATATGTTCCTTCTTGCAGTGGGAGTAGAAACAAAAGATTGTCCCGGATTAGTTGTTGACTTCGGAAGGTTGATAGTATGATTTGTTGTTAGTGGTGTTCAAGGCAGTTGGCATAGGTATATACACTACCAAAAAAATAAAATAAATAAAATATAAATATATAACAAATTAGCATGCTGATGAAAAGTATAAGTACCAAGATAGGAAATTGTTGTTGAAAATAATTACCAAGGTTAGCCACAAACTCAGCTAAAAAGTTAGAGATATTGTATGAGTTGGTAGGTACCGCAAGAGTAAATAGATTCTCTCTATTTATCGAGTTGGTATTGACACCAAATAAATTGATAAGGACACCACAATTATGCATATGGTATGTTGTAACATTATGATGTTGACATCAATTTTTGTGGCGTCCATATCAACTCCCATTATCTATAACCACTATAGCATCCCATCAGTATAATACTAATCTATTTATGTACTAACAACACAAAGTGTTGTATATTAAGAAGCATTGTATCATTTTTTTTTATCGATGTGGGATTGAAAAGCTTAAAACAAGTTCTCATAAAAGTAACCATACATAAATATAAATGTATAACTTCTTTTTACGCATTGTTTTATTCCTTTTTAGTATAATAAAATTAATGATTTTGCCTCGTGCACCTTTTTTAGGTGCCGGTGTCTTTCTTAGACGATGATGATCAGCCGGGGATGAGCAGTTTGAGTAGCACGGTCGAGTTGACTAGTAAACAGAAAAAAATGGGTGATGGTGATGATGCTTTGATGATTGTCGAGTAAAAAATAAAAATTTGTGAGTCGTCATCTTCCATTGTTGATGATGTGGGTGTGATGTCATCTTCACGTACCATTTTGCCGTTTGATTTGAACTTATCTCCACCATTCGATTAGTTTGGATTTAGTACTAACACTAATGACAATGATAAAGATGAAGATTTACATGTAACTGTACTTTGTTTATAAATATCGACAATGTTATTGTTGGTCAGTTCACGAGTAGTTGCATTAAAATGTAAGGTATGTTTATCGATTTGTCCTTGCATACAACATACTTTGGTTTTTACAGTATGTGATACTTACATTTTGATGCGTGTAACAATTATGGCACGTCAATTGGACAAAAAAACAAAAGATATTTCATTTTAATGCATTTACTTATGTAACTATGTTAAATACGATATAAACAAACCTTAAAAGATACGTTGTATACAATGACAGGGAGGTACATAACATGGCGATACTATGTCGCAATTAATTACTGTACTTGTTTCTCCAAGAAAATTGTCATATGTACGTAGGGAAAATGATGATGTAATACATAATCATGCATCTTTGATGATTGAGGGCGTGCTTGGTTAAGAGTTAAGGGGGTGGGAATGGGTAAAGTATTCAAATTTGTCATCACAAATAAATTGATGCTTGGTTGGGGAGGGGTAAGGGTTTGATTACCCCGTAGTGGGTAATGAACCATTATAGAGTAATTTGGGGGGTAAGGTATTGATTACACCACTTTGAACCAAGCGGACCCTGAATGTATACACGAACTTAAATAACCTCATTCTTTTTCGAGTACATCCGATGTGGGACATTCGTAATACACAAAACACTTTAGTTAGAGCACCCGGTGTCGCCTCTTCGTGGGAGCTCGCCGTCCAGCGTGGCGGTTCGCCGTCGGCCGTCATGACACCGCCGCCCTTCGCCGTCGGATGTCGTGCAGGTGTTCGTCATGGGGACGATGAAGTAAGTGTCTGACAATATTTTTTTTTTTTTTTAATTGTTAAAAACTGGTTTGTGTGTTTGTGTGTAATTGTGGGCCCCAAATGAAGAGGTTGAGGTTTGTTATGAGTGAAGAGGGGGTTTGTTGTGGTTAGTTGTGGAAAAATGAGATGCTGATGTGGCGCTGAGGTGACACGACGACGAGCCTAAGGCTCGTTTTGACACCTAGTGCTCTTAAGACCGTTTTGCGCAATCGTATTCCCGAAAAACACTAAAAAGTTACAATCCCAAATAACAGCATGTTCCTACTGCAGGGTTATGAAAATGTATACCGTAGATACTTATCCTTTAAAAGTCTAGGGTTACAAAAATTACAGCATGTAATGTACGCATTTGATTTCTGGATCTTAAAGCTAGTTTATTGATACTTGTATGTAAAGTAACTTTAATAGAGCTAGGTACCAATCAAGTTAGAGGTGCCATCTTGTGAAAAGTGAGAGCAAAAGCCCACTTCTAACAAACTCTACAAAGTCTTACCAGCCCAACATGTGTCTCATGTTTCACTTTCATTATCATCTTCCTCTTTCATTACCTGGTGAATATCTTTTTCTCAATTTCTGTTTCAAAATAAAAAAATTATATACATATTTTTTTTTAATTGCATCATAAATCCGTTCAATCGCAATAAAATACAACAATTTTCAAGTTCATCAAAATTAGGGTTTCATTGACTTTGACTTAAAACGAAATTACTATGCCGATTATTGATTAACAGACCAAAAATCAACACCCGGTAACATCAAATTCTTCATATATACTTTTTAAAATTTTAAAACAAATCAAGTGTTCATAAAAGTGCTCATAAATTGTTGATGAAATGCCTCAATGAAATAATTTTATGATTTTAGAGTTTGAACCAATGTTTGAAAACCCTGGTCGACCGGACTGAGTTAACCGTTGAATCGGTTTCGGCTAAAAAAACGGGTAAAAGAACCAGGTTTTTAACAACGGTTTAACCGGTTAGACCTGCCGGGTTTTAAATGACCCGGCTCAACTCGGTCCTCGAAACTCGGTCGGGTTTGGTTTTCATTTTTATAGAAAATCGGGTTGACCCGGTGGTCGGACCGGTTGAATCGGGTTGACCCGATGAAAAATTAGTTTTTAATAAAAAACCGGGTTGACTTAGTGGTCGAACCGGTAACCCGATAACTCGACCGGATCGATTAAAAAATCAGTTTTCAAAACATTATTTGAACAATGTTTAAAACTTGGATGCTTTTGACATAGACATTTTTGGCCCCACTTCTTGTTCTTTTTTGGGCCGAGTCGATATCTCTGGAAGAATATATTCTACTCATAAAAAAAGCATTTAAAAAAAAGTCTTTAAAAAGTTAAAGGAACAAAAACTGATGCTAAGTGCACAATAATATTAAGCTTAAAACTAAGTTGTACAATATCTTTATTCATAATGTACAAACAACACCTTAAAAAAGTAAAAAACGTCTCCACAATATAAACATGTCACTTAATTAGTTTAGGTGATAATATGACTTGATTTTTTGAAAGTATATTCAATTAAAAATATTGAGATAGTATATAAGTTCTTGGCCTATAGCACGCGCTACTAACTAGTCAACAACATAATGTTAATCTCAACGTACACATATCATGTACATGAGTCAAATGTTTTCCGTTTAACCGACGTGGGACGGAATTTTGATACAAGTAACTCTTTATATTGTGTAAGAGTTGAACAAAAAAACAGGATAATTAACAAAAAGTCCATTTGAATATCGATACAATTTCAAGTCGAAGAATATTTGTGTTCACAAAAAATTTATAAAAAAAGGTTTCATACAATGTTGTGGCAAGACCATTTGTCCAAACAAAACACTTAAAAAAAAATTAAAAAGCTAAAAAGAAAAAAAATTATTAAATCTGACAAATGATTTTGTTACATCATTTGGTGGATTTTTTGTTGTAAATATTTTGGGAAAATAGCATTTCTCTTTCGAGTCAAAGATAGTTATAATGATTGAGGATCCACTAACTTGACTAGTCAAGTTGTCCCAACTTGAGAGGGTACTCACCGAGTTATAATACTACAAAAAATGAATCAAATATATTATAGAGCAACTGGAGGAGTGCATATAACGTATGTACACATTTAGTTTCTTGATTTCTTAAAGGCTTCAGCTTTACATTAATACATCAATGGCGCACCAATCTCCCGATCGAATGCATGCTTCACGTGTATCATTCATGACATTAACATATTGCTTTTTAGATTTTTAAAGTTTTTACATCAAAGGTAATTACGATAATGTGTGAATACATCAATGTTTAAAAAAATAAATACATATGAATTATATACATAATCATAAAATTCACACATAATTACGATAATGTGTGAATACATCAATGTTTAAAAAAATAAATACATATGAATTATATACATAATCATAAAATTCACACATATTTATTGAATATAAGATAAATACATGTACTTAAAAACCTTTTTGCTTTTACAACTTTCACTAATGTGGGACATTTCCCAATACAAAATGTATAGACCGTCAAATTTGATCAGGAATGGTTTTTGGTTTCATGGTTTGTAATCGTAAATTGTTTTTGACTAAATAAGTTCGAGTAGTTGATTTAGAGACGAAATGCCTTGACTAAATAAGTTTATAATTGATCAAGCCAAACGCAAATAGATAAATTTATTCAGGGGTAATTTAAACATGGGCAAATGTTTTTAAAATGTATCATACTTGCCACTATTTGCTTTTGTAGGTAGTGAACAAATTTTTTTGTTTTTGTGAATACTTTTCTTTCAAATTTATTCTTTTTAGGGTACTATGTGATATTTTTGCCCTTCAAGAAAAAAAAAATCTATTAGCTATAAGGGGCAAAAATGTTCAAAAATTTCGCAAAATACCAAAAAAAAATGATGAAATTGAAAAAAAAAATACTCACAAAAGCAAAAAAAATTGTTTGCTACCCACAAAATGATACTAGTACAATACCCGTGCGTTGCCCGGGTATAACGATTCAATAATTTAAAAAAAAATTAGAAGTTGTGAGTATATTTTATAAAAGAAATACTTAAAAAACATACACATGAACACACGAAGTGGGTTGCTATTGCTATCAACAACAATCCTCGAAGTAATAACGGTTTATGGAGTTTGTCGGGATGATACACTCACATAGTTAGCATCAAAAATCAGGCCTAGAATGACAATGTTAAATAAATGAGACATATATATATATATATCGATGTTACAGTGAGTAAGAAAATTACGTGTTCATGTGTTACTCACCTGATGTTATAGCTACTATGTTTGAGCGAGGAGGCAGAGTATCAACATTTCCAACATCATGATTTATATGTTGTCTACCATTGCGAGAAACAGATGGAGAATCCACTCGAGATGGAGGCCTGCCCTGACGTTGTGGTTGTGTAACTGTAGTATTAGAGTTAAAGTTTGTAGGTTGTGTGCCTAACCGCGGACGACCTCAACATCTCCTAACTTGAGGTGTTTGATAAGAGTTCAAATTTGATGAGACGACATGAGGAGGTAATGTATCCCAAGTTGGGCCCGAGGTAGGACCAATATTAGTAATATCACTTAATGGTTGCACATTTGGTGTTGACGAAGTATAACAATTTGATAAATGATTACGACGTCCATTCACGTTTGCATTTGGATCATAGTTCTCATTTAGTTGCCTCCTCATTTCTATTAGATACAATAATAATAATATATGAAACGTTTGTATTTCAATTATGGGCCAACTTCGATAAATGAATCATAAGTTGATTCTATAATGACATAATGTCATGGCGGGTGGTTTATACCAAAATGAATGAAGCAATATATATAATTCATCGACTAAGCTAGAATATAAAAACTAACCTTCAAAGCAATCCCAAGAACAATATTATTATTTATCTTTTTCAATATGCTGGAAACCTAAAAGTAATCAATATAGTAGATGTGGAAATACTTTAATTACAAAATTGAAACCATCACCTTGATAAAGTTGTAGGAAAAAAAAGAAAACTCTTCTCACATATGCATGAGAAGATGAAGGAAAATACACTAATAGTAAACGGATAACGAATCAAAACTAGTACTAGAGGCTATTCTAATATATAAACTACTAAAAGTTTTTTAGCGCCAAAATCATCCGGTCGCCATTTTCAGTTCTTCAAAATTAATGGTCAAAATCAGGAAAAAAAACAACACCAAACGATGCAGAATCAAAAACTTAATCAAATGTACGGTTTGGAATTGCAATTTGGATTTTAATTTGTTAAATTTTAAGCTTTTCGTTGGATTTTAATGGTAGAAAAATAGCAAGAAAAAGGGGGAATTGCATATATATCCCTCCAAAACCTTAAAATTACATATATATCCAACTCAAACTCATAATTACATATATATCATTCTTAAATATTATAAATATCATATATATCCAAATAATTAATTTTTACATATTTAAAACACAAAAACTCATAACTATCCATGTATTTACCATTATACCCCTATATTTACTCATCTTCTTGACCACATACATAACCCACTAACTGTACGACATTACAATTGCTTCCATCATTGATTTATAAATGTTTGTTGTTGGAAAGATTGATACAGTTTTGATTTATAAATATTATAATTGAACCCAAGTACTTGTTGTACAAAAACCCACCTACGATATGGAGAGATCAAAGTTGTAATTGGGGTTGGAAAAATAAGCTTACATGGACACTCAAATGACATTTACGAGTCTTTTTATGTTGTTTATGATAAATGAAATGAATTTTTTTAAACAATAATGTTGAAGTTTCCATTAAACGAACACATATTTGTGACAGTAAAATACAAGAACATGGTGGTTTGGTATCTCCCTTAATAGAAGATTTATAAAAATAAGGGTATAATGGTAAATGTATTGTTTATTATAATTTTTTGTGTTTTAAATATGTAAAAATTGATTATTTGGATATATTTGATATTTATAATGTTTAAGAAGGATATATATGTAATTATGAGTTTGAGTTGGATATATATGTAATTTTGAGGATTTGGAGGGATATATATGCAATTCCCCCCAAGAAAAATGGTTGGAGGAAAGAGAAAAGGGAGAGAGAAAAAAAATCTTTTTCTGCTTTTGATTTACTTGATCACAATAAAAATTTGCTACTTTGTAAAAACTACAACGAATGCATGAATTATTGAATAGTGAAGTAAAACATACAAACCAATATATGGAACATACCTTAGGGACTACTATATGATGAAGCGTAAAAGAATGAATCAATAAAAACCGATGATCAGAATACACACTTTATAAGATGATACACTTTATAAGATGATACAATGGAACTTCAGAGACTGATCTAAAAGTAGATGAATCGACATGAATCTTGATATAAAATAGGAATGGATGATGTGGTTTTTTACTAAACTAAAACAAATAATCGCTTTATATTGATGAAAAATTGATACAATTTCTAGAACAATTTAAAAATTGATGTAGTCTCTAAAACTTGCCAAACATGCCTTAAATATATAACAAATTGTTAAACGTAATGAACAGTTTCCAAATTTAAGGGCGCACAATAGTCAATGACGAATTCAAAAAATAATGAAGCATGACATTTATCTTTTGACCATTTTCAACTTGCAACATTTTACATTTGACTATTTTCATTTTATATGTAGTATAGATTAAGATATAAATTACGTTTTTCCTTATTTTCTCTTTTTTGTTTATTTTCTTTTTATTATGATTTTTGACCTCTTTGCCGACTAACTTACAAAGTTCATGCCCATACTTGGATTCGAAATATTTAAATTAAGTTTTAAAAGAAAATCTTGTTAATTTTTTATATCTGTTGACTCACTAATTAAATCTTAACTCGCTTCAATACTAAGTTAAACTTGAAATGGATTTCAAAAAGTGTATAAACTATCTAATACTAATGACCCAAATTAATTATTGACAAATTAGCTAATCTAAATTTATATAAAAACATATAATCTGATTACTGAGTGAGAAAAAATTAAATAATTGTATCATCATATAAGAGATGCATGAGGAGTTGAGGACCGGTCTAAACTAGCTCTAGCCCGACTATAAAACATTTCAATTTTTCTAACTGAAGAAAAAGATTAAGTTTTTTAAACACCGGTCCGGTTTCAGTCCAGTCTTTCTCATTTTCTTTCGGTTCTTTAAGGTTCATCAATCTAGTCTTAGACAGTTTTGGACCAATTTCAATTCGTGTCTCTTTTTTCTCTCGTGCAACTTGTGTTTGTTTATATTTTTTATATAATTTCTGATTTTGAAAAGGAAATATTCTATACAAAATAATCATAACTTAATATTATATTTAATAATTGATCAACAAATAAAATTCTATACGATAGCTCAATTTTCATAATGAAAGCATGTGCAAATTTTGTGTAAGTATCTAAGTAATACGTGAAGAAAATGGTGTATAAAATAGTTGAACAAATCATAAAACGAAATAAAACAAAATTAGCTACTTTTATCATAGACATGATACATTTTTAATAAAGTGCAAATCTAGCCAAAAGTATTTTTAAAAAGGGCAAATCGCATGAAAAGGTATTTATCTAATGTCCAATTTCAATTAAAGGTACTATTCTTTTTTTTTCTCAATTTAAGGTACCCGACTTTTTTTTTGGGCCGATTTAGGTTTTTTTCTAACTTCCGTTAACTATTTCGTTAGTAAATTACATGTTTGGTCCTTGAGTTTGTATAGGCATTACATGTTTGGTCCTTCAGTCCGTTTTTGCACATTTTCAAAAAATATTTTTCAAAAATAAAATTTTTTTCAAAAAAAAGATTTTCGAAATATTTTTTTTCGAAATATTTCAAAAAAAAAATTCAAAATATTTTCGTCCGTTTTTGCACGAAAATAAATTTGGAAAAAAAATATTTTGAAAATTTTTTTTGAAAAAAAATATTTCGAAAAAAATTTTTTGGAAAAAATTTGGAAAAAAAATATTTCGAAAAAGTTTTTTTGAAAAAAATTTGGAAAAAAAATATTTCGAAATTTTTTTTGATTAAAAATATTTAGAAAAAGTTTTTTTGAAAAAAATTTGGAAAAAAAAATATTTCGAAAAAGTTTTGTTGAAAAAAATTTGGAAAAAAAATATTTCGAAATTTTTTTTTTGAAAAAAAATTTATTTAGAATTTTTTTTTTGAAAATGTGCAAAAACGGACTGAAGGACCAAACATGTAATGCCTATACAAACTTAAGGACCAAACATGTAATTTACTAACGAAATAGTTAACGGAAGTTAGAAAAAAACCTAAATCGGCCCAAAAAAAAAGTCGGGTACCTTAAATTGAGAAAAAAATTGAATAGTACCTTTAATTGAAATTGGACATAAGATAAGTACCTTTTTATGCGATTTGCCCTTTTAAAAACATACTCCGTAATAGTTAAATGACACAACTAAATTAGACTCCCCCGGATTACTGATGTAACGTTACTATTTCTTTGTCAGTTTTGAAAAATGATGGAATATATAGAAAACTCGTTACTATTTCTTTGTCAGTTTTGAAAAATGAAGGAATATATAGAAAAATCGTTACTATTTCTTTGTCAGTTTTGAAAAATGAAGGAATATATAGAAAAATCGTGCATTTGTTTCAGTGATAAAATGAGTAACTTCTCGTAAGAAGTTCAATTAAAAAATGTTAAGAGACTCTTTAAGTTATTAGGTGATCACAGATGCAGTGTTAGATTTAATTTGTTTTTAACATCCGCACGGTTCTCTATAGATTCCATCTAACACCGCGCTAGTGAACCACCTAACAACATAACCTTAATCTCAACCTCCACATGTCATGCACACTCAAACATATAAATAAGTAAACTATTTTTCCTTTAACCGATGTGGGAATGGAATTTTGATACAAGTAACTCTTTATATTGTGCAAGACTTGACCAAACAAACATAATCGATAATCAAGTCCATTTGAATTGCCATACACTTTCAAGTAAATGCTAGTTTATCGGTACATATAATAGTACTAATTAAAGATGAATCAAATATAATACAGAGCAATTTGGAGGAGTTCATATAATGTAAGCATTTGGTGTCTTGATCTTAAAGGCTTTAGCTCTACATTCATACATCAACGCCACTTAAATCTTTCGTGTTCTAAATCAAATATATGCTTCACTTTTTTCATTCATAAAATCATCATATTACTTGTTAGATTTACAAAGTTTATATTAAAGATGTGTGTGGATATAGACCGTCAAATTTTATCAAGAATGGTTTTTGGTTTATAATCGTATTGATGATCATATAAAAATCTCAGTTCTGAAGACTCTTTATCAGGAATAGTTGTTTAGAGTCAAACTGAAAATTTTCTCGTAAACTAGAGTATATGTTTTGGCTAAATAACTTAGTTGTTATAAAGTCGAACCGGCTCCCATATCACAAGCTAGACCTTGCATGTTTCACTGGCTCGTTGCTTGAATAACCTAAGCGCTACCCAAATTCTTGCATATATCTTCTAAACTATGTCGTTAGTTTTTCGTTCATCTCTTAGTAAGTAATGTTTATCCCTAGCTCGGGTCATAGTTGAGTCCGACCAAAAATATCCGTGGGTTGGTTAGTGAATAATGTTTAAAAAGTATACCATAGCACGTTAACTCACAACTATTGAGCCTAACCACGCATGTTAAAGATAAAAACTCAAATCATAACATTTCAATACTACACTGAAGTCTTATACAATAGGTACTTGGCCCAACATCGATAGGGTACTCAAGTCGTATACTAAAATATGGTTACCTAATTAATGGCGCATCAATCTTCATGTTTGGAATCCAATCTTGTGCTTCACTTGTTCCATACATAAAATCGTTATTTATCTTATAAAAATTATAAGTTTCACTTAAGATGTGTATATAGATCATTTGAAGTTTTTGGTCCGCCATGGTTTTTGTTTGTGATCGTTATAAATTAGAAAAAAGCCGTTGTCCGGTTCCCAATGTTGCATAAATTTTTTTAACTAAATGTTTTTAACTACTCGTATACATTATTTTTTTTTTTTGGGTAAAAGGTTTATACCCGGTAAAAAAAAACATAAAAGAGTTACGTACATGCAAGAGTGGTGATGAAACCACTCTTGAAACGAGAAAAGAACAAAACACTCATACTTGAACGACCTCAAGAATGAACAGCCAAAGCAAAACAAAACAAATGTAGGCGGTGTAGCTCCCAGCAGCAGGGTAAAGATATTCAATTCAGCAGATATGCTCAACTGTTCAGCAGAAACAAAACAAAGGTCAGCAGTAACAGATACCACTTGGTGGTTACCGGATATCATTTGGAATCGTGTGATCACTTTCCAAAGTAAACTATTCGACCCTAATGCCTGGGTATCACGAATATCTACTTGAGATAAGACCAAATGCAGTTATTGAATTAGGCACAATTCTATAACCCTTTCGCTAATAAGTGTTAACGTTTTCTGTGTCTCCTTCATGCATAACCAGATCTCCTATTTATAGGAGTTTACTCAAAGCTAATCAAATGGAATTATGAGTATTAATCGGCCCATTAATAGCCTCATAATTATCCCCATTATAGCCGTTAGTGGTTACATGACTAATTAAGCGTGGTCATTAAGCAGTTGAAACTGCCACTTGAATAGGTCAAAACCGTTACAAGCAGTACTTTCATTAGTACTTTCATAGTGCTATCAGTGGATACACTGCTTCAGTGGAATCCACAAGCTTTAGTGGAAAACACAAGCTTCAGTGGAAACACGCTATCGCTGGAAACCACAAGCAATACTTTCCACAAGCATACTTTCCACAAGCCAGTACTTTCTACTAGCAATACCAATACAAACCACTACAAGAGTCAGGGTGTTCATGGACCTTATGGGTGTACACTCCGTACCTCCTAACCCATTACAAGGTGTGAACTAATCCCACAAGTGCACTAAATTTTCCAACAATCCTCCCCAAATTTAGTTCACTTCCTTTGCATGAAAAATAAACATTATACAAAACATGTGCATAAACGAAAATGTCCTGAGGATTGAATTTTCATCTTAGTAAATTACACATTTCAAATATTCGAGAATCAGGGAGTTCTAAGAATTGAACCCTTCAACCCATTTGAATACCTGAAGATAAAATACACACAAGTTTTCAAACACTTAAAAGCTCCTGACACTATACAAGCCATGTGTCCATATCCAAATTCATAAATGTTGTAAAATCTAAAAGTCCAAAGCTTCCTAAAGCGGCAAAACTTCAACATTTACATAGGTGGTTCCTCTTTATTCATGCTCCTGCCAAGCACTTTTTCAAAGAAAATTAACCATTAAGAAGTAAAGACTTCATCCTCCTTTCAGCAGTTTCTGAGCACAACCTTGGGATGTAAATAAAACATGTGCTCCAGTCCATTGAATGTTCAGCTTTCCACATTGAACTCAGCTCCTAAGTTTCCTTAGGAGGGAGTTGGGTGTCCTAGCATTCAGTGACTAAGTTGGACTTAAACCCATCCCTTTAGCAGACTTTATAACCAAGTCTCTAGCCGAACCCTTCGTCAAGTGATCGGCTAAGTTCTATTGAGATCTCACAAACTCTATAGATACCACCCCATTCATGATAAGCTCACGAATCATGCTATGTCTGACACCTAAGTGTCTAGACTTACCATTGTACATTTGGCTATAAGCCTTAGCCAATGTAGCTGCACTATCACATCGGATAGAAATAGGTGCTATAGGTTTAGGCCATAATGGAATCTCAAGAAGCAAGTTTTTCAACCATTCAGCTTCTTTACCAGCAGCTGCTAAAGCCACAAATTCAGATTCTATTGTTGAACTGGTGATGCAAGTTTACTTCTTGGATGCCCAAGAAATTGTACCTCCACCAAGTAGGAATACCCACCACGGTAGACGAATTGTCTTTAGTGTTATTGATCCAACTTGCATCGGTGTAACCTTCCAACACCGATGGTAACCATATATGAGAGACTATAATCCATAGTTCTTTTCAAATACTTCAGTACCCTTTGAACTGCTTGCCAGTGATGAGCACTAGGATTACTAGTATACCTGCTCAATTTTCCCACTGCAAAACCAATGTCAGGTCTTGTACAAGTCATGGCATACATCAGGCAACCAATTACCCTAGAATACTCAAGTTGAGATACAGCCTTGCCATGATTAGGCATCACCTTCTCACAAGTATCCATAGGTGTACTCACTGGAGTACAATCAAAGTAATTGAATTTCCTCAACACCTTCTCAATATAATGAGACTGAGAGATAGAAATTCTTTTACTTTCATGTTTAATCCTAATACCAAGGATAACATCAGCCTCCCCATGTCCTTCATGGAGAACCTTGATGACAAAAATTCCTTTGTAAAGTCAACCTGATTTTGGTCAGTGCCAAAGATCAACATGTCATCAACATATAGACAAATGATGACTCATTTACCAGATTCATCAAATTTGCTATATACACATTTGTCAGCTTGGTTAAGAACATAACCACTAGACAAAACCACTTCATCAAATTTTGATGCCATTGCTTAGGTGCCTGCTTAAGTCCATAAAGAGACTTAATCGGTTTACACACCTTGTTTTCATTGCCAGGCATGATGAAGCCCTGAGGTTGGTTCATATAAACCTCCTCATCCAATTTACCATTCAAGAAAGCGTCTTCACATCCATCGATGAATAATCGATTGTGAATAGATGCCATAGCAATCAGCAGATCTTATGGTAATGATACGAGCCACAAGGGCATAAGTATCAAAATAGTCTATCCCCGACTTTTGTTTAAAGCCCTGAATGACTAGTCTAGCCTTGAACTTTTCAATAGTTCCATCTACCTTCATTTTCCTTTTGAAAATCCATTTGCAACCCAAAGGTTTGCAACAAGGTGGTAGATCAACCAACACCCAAGTGTTGTTCCCCATGATGGAATCTATCTCATCATTGATTGCTTCTTTCCAGAAAGCAATATCCTGGGACTTCATTGCTTCTTCAAATGTCTTGGGATCATCCTCAACAATGAAGCAATAGGAGTATTGGTCTGAGACCTCATCCCTGGTACCTTTAACTAAGTATAGTTGAAACTCATGTCCAAATGAATTTGGAGTCCTGACCCTTTTGCTCTTCTGGAGCACAGGTTCATGTTGTTGAACCACAACCTCATCAGGGACCACTGATGGTTCATCATCATGGACCTCTGATACACCAGTGTCATGAGTTCCATTAGGAATTCTCTGACTTGGTCTAGGGACTGATGAGAATATATTCTCATCAAAAGTTGCATCCCTTAATTCAATTATTGAGTTAACTGAAACATATTCATTAGGTTCAACAACATAGAACCTAAAAGCCTTGGAATGCTCAGCATATCCAACAAAGATGCAGTCAATGCCTCTTTCGCCTAAAGTTTTCAACTTTGGATCAGGGAGTCTTACAACAGCCCTACAACCCTAGACCCTGAGATAGTTCAGGTTGGGTTTCCTTTTAGTCCAGAGTTCATAAGGGGTAACCTTGTTCATTTTGTTGGGAACCCTATTTAATAAATAGCAAGCTGTTAACATAGATTCACCCCAGAACCCTTGACTCAGTCCTGAATAGAACAACATGGAATTAACCATCTCCTTCATCACCTGTTTTCCTTTCGAAATACCATTTTGCTAAGGAGTATAAGGGGCAGTCGTTTCATGGATTATTCCAACAGACTGAAAATACAGAGTATCCATGTACTCACCTCCCCTATCAGTCCTTAATCTTTTGATCAAAGACCCAAGTTGTAATTCAACTTCAGTTTTAAACACTTTGAATTTATCTAATGCTTCATCCTTGGAATATAACAAATAAACATAACAAAACCTAGAAGCATCATCAATAAATGTCACAAAGTACTTCTTGTTCCCCAAAGAGGGAGTGGCATGCAAATCACACAGGTCACTGTGAATAAGCTCCATGAGATTAGTCTCACGACTAACACCCTGAAAAGGTTTCTTGGTAATCTTGGTCAACATGCAAGTTTTACACTTTTCAGTGTCCATGTCAAAGGCTGGGATCAACCCATCCTTAGACATATCTTGCAACCTTTTATAATGAACATGGCCAAGTCTAGCATGCCACAGGGTAGAGACAGTCTGGTCAGTGGTGGTCACACAGGCTGAATTTACACTATCAGTGGAAATAAATGCACTATTAGTGGAAATATTAAGCCTGAACATTTGATTACATAAATAACCAAAACCAATAAAAACACCATGTTTAGAAAGCACAAATTTATCAGACTCAATAACTTGTTTATATCCATGATTATTCAATACACTACTTGAAACCAAGTTCTTCCTTATATCAGGAACATGAATAAACCTAAGATCTACACAACCACGACCATGCACCAAGGCTATTGACTCATTTCCCATGTGAAGAATAGAACCATCATTCAATGACTCATAAGTCTTTACCACACCGGGTGCTCTAATATGCTTTATACACTACTGAAGTTTTATTTTTTAGAGGTGGCAAAATGGAAGGGTTGGTTGGGCTGGGTTGGGTTGGGTTGGGTAACAGGTCAAATTGGGTGATGTGGTGGCTGAAAGTGGTGACCTGGTGATGGGTCAAAACCGGGTAAGAAAGATGGTTGCTTTTAGTATTATATTTAAAAAGAAATACATTACTGAAAATAGCTTATCATTAATTTGTTGATAAGCTACTGATAGTTGAATATGGATGTGAATAGGAGACTAAGGTGGTGTTTGTTTTTTAAGAGGGTCTGAATCTGAATCTGAACTGCACGTCTGAATCTGAATCTGATGCGTAAATGTCTGAATCTGAACGCATCTGAACGAAGAAAAAAAACGCATGTTTGAACGGGATTTTTTTTTATTTTTTATTTTGGTTATTTTGTGTCTACAAGAAGCATTCAGACGCGTTAAGACACCCTCTCAGGTCTTGACAGATTCAGACATTTTTCCGTTCGACGTCGTTCGACGTCACGAAAAAAAAAAAACAAGGTACGAACGGCAAAATGTCTAACCGATTCAGACATTTTGCCCGTTCAGACGCTGTTAAGAGGCAAAAAAAAAACAAACACAGCCTAAGTTGTATATAAGATGATGCATGTAATGAATAGCAGTAAGCACATAGTTTAGCTATTTTTTTAATGCAAAAACTAGATAGTTGATGCCAAAGGGAAAGATTTTGATACAGTGAAATGTCTATAAAAGATGTCTAACCAAGAGGGAAGTGACATGTCTGATGAAGGTTTCCCACAAGGAATTCATATTTGCTTATGAGGAGCTGCAGGAGAGTGGGGAGTTTGTTATTCATTGGTATGAACTAGATATAGGCTCAAAGAACCTGAGAAGAAATATGAGGTCATGCTTTTGTATATGTTGAGGTTGATGTTGGTATTGATATTGATATTTGATGTTAATACGATGCTTAGAGTGCTTTTGTGGTGCCACAAGATGATGAAAGAGAAGGCAAGGGAAAAGGAGAAAACGTTGATCATGCTGATGAAGATGGTTGTAAGATTTGAGCCACAAGGTCAAATAACTTTCTGGTATTTGTGATTTTTTGTATTCAAAGAGAACAGCCACTGGTTGCTTTGATAGTCCTTGATGGTTAGATAGCCATACATGTTCTTCGTAGTGTTTTGGTTTTGTTACTGTTATAATTTGTAGTGTTTGTTTGTTTGTGTTTACATTATTGGTTAAAAAAAATCCATGAGTAAAGTAAACTATAGGTCCCTCTAAATAACACAAGTTTCCTTTACCAATGTAATAAAACAATGACTAAAAGAACTGCTCATCCTAGCATTGTGCTATCCTAGACGTCAAAGGGGTATTTTTCTATGAGGAGTGATACATCCACACAAAACCATCCACAAAAAAAGACCACACGTTGAGGTGGAAGTGGATGATACAAAAAACCAATCATCCGCTTCCACCTCAGCGTGTGGATTTTTTTTGTGGATGATTTTGTTTGGTTCTAGCAAATTCCTAATATTGAGAACTATAATTGGTAAATGATATTTACATATTTTGGCAACTCTGACCATGTCACCAAAAGGCATAACGTTGTATCTGGACAAACACAAGACAGAGATACACGATAAGTCTACAAGGTTACGTGTGTATGTTTTAACGTGATTTGAAGGACATAAAAGGTGCATTACTCATTTGGCTGGCGAAACATTCACTATGATCTACAAGTCTTCAGGATCTTTATTCTCACCAAAAAAATACATTATTGAAAATAACCTATTTGTATTTTAATACATAAAAATACATTATTAAAAATATTAGTAAAAACCCCGTGCGTGCACGGGTATTATAACTAGTTAATAAATACGTAATTATCCAGTGAGGGACTTGTTAGTACGAAAACCAAACCCGTATGGTGTTTGGTTGAAGGCCGGTTAAGCAAGGGATCAAGGAGGAGGTCGATCCGAGTGTCGTATTTATGAAGCTTAAGGAGGTATTGGTATGAGATTTGGAGAACAAGTTGAATGAATTATATATAATGACTCTTGGAGTCAATATAATGCCACTACAACAATCGTGTGGACGGGCGACGAGACTTTCGCCGGGGACGTTGAATGAATTATATATAATTACATTGTAGATTTTTTCCGGAAAAAATCTGGAAATTACCCATTTTGCAGCAATTTTCTTGGTCAGATGCTTTCCCCGGAGACATGTCCCCGGCGAAAGTGTGAAAGCTAATTTTATATTACCACTTCCCCTGGGGACAAGTCCCCGGCAAAAGCCACAAATCAACAGTGGCATATAGTTTTTGCACGGGACATGTCCCCGGCGAAAGAGGTATACTCAACAGTAGTATTCAGCTTTCCCCGGGGACATGTCCCCGGCAAAACTGCGTAATCAATTATTCTGATAACGTAATTAGCTAATTAAATATTCAAAAATACTATCCCCGGGGACGTGTCCCTGGCAAAAAGTAGTGTCACGTCGGACTTGTTTGACGGGCGAAAAATGGATGTGGGACCCACCTGTCCCCGGTAAAGGTGGACATAAGTCTCCGGGGAAAGTATTCCCGAGAGGGTATTGCCGGGAGACTTTCGCCGGGGACATGTCCCCGGGGAAAGATTTCGCAGGAGACATGTCCCCAGCGAAAGCCCTGATATTTCTCCTACGAAAGCCCACATTGTTGTAGTGTGCACGGCACAATTCTTTACTGTGATATACTTCATTCGATGACATGCATGTAAAGTATTATATACATGATATCATCAATTCATTATGCATGCAATACTTATTCTCTTTGTGTTTCATTCGTACGGCAGGAAAAACATAACCAAAAGGTTTTGGTTTTATTATATTCGTTTGACGCTAGAACAAGTGCCACGTTTGCCTCGTTTGTTCTTTCGTGTATTAAGCACTAGCATACTAGTGTTCTTGTTTAACGTGTTGTGTATGCAACCGTGGAAAAAATCATAATTAGATCTTTGGTGGTTTCGTGTGTTAGCTTTATTCACACGCGAATATTCAAGACTTTTTGATCGTTTGCTTTTATTACTAAAATGTACGCAAGTTCTTGAACCCTATGTTAATGTTATATACTTGATCTAATTGCTTTCGTTGCGTACTCATGATTATGTGTTATATATTAACATGTTAATAGTTTTATAATTCCAACAGATGCATCAAAAACAAATACACATGCAACCCAATTTTTTAACTTTTTAATTATATTACATAAACAAATAATAATTATAAATTCATCGTTTCTAAGCAGATAACTATATTTACAAGAAAATTAATTATCCACTCAAAAATTATAAATTTACATTCAAATTTTGTTTTATAATTTAGATAAGAAGAACTATTAATTGATTAATAGCCCAAACTATTGAGACAAAAAGGTAAGAACCCAAAAAAGTTAGTAATACCGATTACATGTCCCAACTTTTATGGCACCTTAGCCCCTTTATTTATAAGAGGTCTCTCCATGTACACTTTGATGGATTGGGCAGTGTGGGATAACCGGACAAGCATCCTATTTTGTACATTAGCTTTTCATTTGTATAGTATATTAGTATTGGCTTTTTAAAATCTAAAAGATTTTTTCCCCATAATTTACAGTTAAGTTTTAGTATTTTCATATCATTTGAATCTTAGTCTACGGAACTGAAACATGTAAATCGAAACTACTTAATAGAATTTGAGAGTATTTTGGTGAAAATCTTATTATTAGAATGATATTACAGCAATGGAACAATATTTATACAAGAAAGTCAATCATAGTCAAACTTGTCTAACTACTAATTCAGACAACAAAAGACAACTAACAAGTGCATTTAAGGAATTCCATACATAAGTATGTACAATTGTTTTGAAACAGGGCATACACTACATTTATTGAAACTATCTACATTAACTGAAGGAGCGAGAACTTGAGGTGATGGATGACCAAGCCTTGCTTGCCATAGAAAAGTGAAGTTGGTGTGGATTGTTGTGGTTGATTTAGTAGCTGCAACTTGAGAAGGTAGGGTTTTTGGAGATGAGTTGAGGATACACAGACCACCATAGAGATTGCCACAAGTGACAGCTCCATTATGGCCTTGAAATATGCAAGTTTTGTGAGTGAAGGTAATGCTTGAATGTGTTTAACATGTTAGTCTGCTAATTGAGATGAGGTTAAATGAGAAAGTAGGAATATGAAATACATTGTGTAGTGTGAAGTTTGTTTTAAGTGTGACTGATCCAATCATGGTAATTTCTACTTGTTGTCCATTTAAGAGATTAACATATATTGGTGTTGTGCATTTGTGTACATTGGGCATGAGGGATAAGGTTATGCATATATATATATGATCTGTAGCACCACTATCAACTATCCAAATATCTATAGGACCTATAGGACTTGATTTGAATGAAGCAATGAAAGAATAAGTACCTACCATTGGTGGATCAGAGGATGTGAACTCTTTGGGTTATTCTACATCATAATGAGTACTTGATTCAGCTGATTCTGAAGCTGATCCATTCTGGAGTTCACATAGGAGTCAATTATTGAAGTTGAGCAGCTGGGATCACTTGTGTGAGCACTTCCATTTGATTATGTTGTCTAGCTTGTTTCACTAATGATGTTTACTGACTTGCCTTTGTAGTGAGTCCTCTGATTCAGTGGTATTTGTTATGCACGGGATGACCAACTGGGTAACCAACAACTTTGTAGCATTCATTCCTTTCATGACCCTCTTTGTGGCAATAACCACAGGTTACCCTTGGTCTGAATGTGTTCCTTCTTGCAGTGGGAGTAGAAACAAAAGATTGTCCCGGATTAGTTGTTGACTTCGGAAGGTTGATAGTATGATTTGTTGTTAGTGGTGTTCAAGGCAGTTGGCATAGGTATATACACTACCAAAAAAATAAAATAAATAAAATATAAATATATAACAAATTAGCATGCTGATGAAAAGTATAAGTACCAAGATAGGAAATTGTTGTTGAAAATAATTACCAAGGTTAGCCACAAACTCAGCTAAAAAGTTAGAGATATTGTATGAGTTGGTAGGTACCGCAAGAGTAAATAGATTCTCTCTATTTATCGAGTTGATATTAACACCAAATAAATTGATGGGGACACCACAATTATGCATATGGTATGTTGTAACATTATGATGTTGACATCAATTTTTGTGGCGTCCATATCAACTCCCATTATCTATAACCACTATAGCATCCCATCAGTATAATACTAATCTATTTATGTACTAACAACACAAAGTGTTGTATATTAAGAAGCATTGTATCATTTTTTTTTATCGATGTGGGATTGAAAAGCTTAAAACAAGTTCTCATAAAAGTAACCATACATAAATATAAATGTATAACTTCTTTTTACGCATTGTTTTATTCCTTTTTAGTATAATAAAATTAATGATTTTGCCTCGTGCACCTTTTTTAGGTGCCGGTGTCTTTCTTAGACGATGATGATCAGCCGGGGATGAGCAGTTTGAGTAGCACGGTCGAGTTGACTAGTAAACAGAAAAAAATGGGTGATGGCTGATGATGCTGTTGATGATTGTCAGAGTAAAAAAAATAAAAATTTGTGAGTCGTCATCTTCCATTGTTGATGATGTGGGTGTGATGTCATCTTCACGTACCATTTTGCCGTTTGATTTGAACTTATCTCCACCATTCGATTAGTTTGGATTTAGTACTAACACTAATGACAATGATAAAGATGAAGATTTACATGTAACTGTACTTTGTTTATAAATATCGACAATGTTATTGTTGGTCAGTTCACGAGTAGTTGCATTAAAATGTAAGGTATGTTTATCGATTTGTCCTTGCATACAACATACTTTGGTTTTTACAGTATGTGATACTTACATTTTGATGCGTGTAACAATTATGGCACGTCAATTGGACAAAAAAACAAAAGATATTTCATTTTAATGCATTTACTTATGTAACTATGTTAAATACGATATAAACAAACCTTAAAAGATACGTTGTATACAATGACAGGGAGGTACATAACATGGCGATACTATGTCGCAATTAATTACTGTACTTGTTTCTCCAAGAAAATTGTCATATGTACGTAGGGAAAATGATGATGTAATACATAATCATGCATCTTTGATGATTGAGGGCGTGCTTGGTTAAGGGTTAAGGGGGGTGGGGAATGGGTAAAGTATTCAAAAGGGCCCACATCACAAATAAATTGATGTTTGGTTGGGGAGGGGTAAGGGTTTGATTACCCCGTAGTGGGTAATGAACCATTATAGAGTAATTTGGGGGGTAAGGTATTGATTACCCCACTTTGAACCAAGCGGACCCTGAATGTATACACGAACTTAAATAACCTCATTCTTTTTCGAGTACATCCGATGTGGGACATTCGTAATACACAAAACACTTTAGTTAGAGCACCCGGTGTCGCCTCTTCGTGGGAGCTCGCCGTCCAGCGTGGCGGTTCGCCGTCGGATGTCGTGCAGGTGTTCGTCATGGGGACGATGAAGTAAGTGTCTGACAATTTTATTTATTTTTTTTAATTGTTAAAAACTGGTTTGTGTCTTTGTGTGTAATTGTGGGCCCCAAATGAAGAGGTTGAGGTTTGTTATGAGTGAATAGGGGGTTTGTTGTGGTTAGTTGTGGAAAAATGGGATGCTGATGTGACGCTGAGGTGACACGACGACGAGCCTAAGGCTCGTTTTGACACCTAGTGCTCTTAAGACCTTTAGCGCAATCGTATTCCCAAAAAACACTAAAAAGTTACAATCCCAAATTACAACATGTTCCTACTGCAGGGTTATGAAAATGTACACCGTAGATACTTATCCTTTAAAATTCTAGGGTTACAAAAATTACAGCATGTAATGTACACATTTGATTTCTGGATCTTAAAGTTTATTGATACATCAACCACGCATCATTCTAGTGTTTTGAGTCAATTCTTTTGCTTCACTAGTCTTGTATGTAAAGTAACTTTAATAGAGCTAGGTACCAATCAAGTTAGAGGTGCCATCTTGTGAAAAGTGAGAGCAAAAGCCCACTTCTAACAAACTCTACAAAGTCTTACCAGCCCAACATGTGTCTCATGTTTCACTTTCATTATCATCTTCCTCTTTCATTACCTGGTGAATATCTTTTTCTCAATTTCTGTTTCAAAATAAAAAAATTATATACATATTTTTTTTTAATTGCATCATAAATCCGTTCAATCGCAATAAAATACAACAATTTTCAAGTTCATCAAAATTAGGGTTTCATTGACTTTGACTTAAAACGAAATTACTATGCCGATTATTGATTAACAGACCAAAAATCAACACCCGGTAACATCAAATTCTTCATATATATTTTTTAAAATTTTAAAACAAATCAAGTGTTCATAAAAGTGCTCATAAATTGTTGATGAAATGCCTCAATGAAATAATTTTATGATTTTAGAGTTTGAACCAATGTTTTGAAACCCTGGTCGACCGGACTGAGTTAACCGTTGAATCGGTTTCGGCTAAAAAAACGGGTAAAAGAACCAGGTTTTTAACAACGGGTTAACCGGTTAGACCTGCCGGGTTTTAAGTGACCCGGCTCAACTCGGTCCTCGAAACTCAGTCGGGTTTGGTTTTTTTTCATTTTTTTATAGAAAATCGGGTTGACCCGGTGGTCGGACCGGTTGAATCGGGTTGACCCGATGAAAAAATTAGTTTTTTTAATAAAAAACCGGGTTGACTTAGTGGTCGAATCGGTAACCCGATAACTCGACCGGATCGATTAAAAACTCAGTTTTCAAAACATTGTTTGAACAATGTTTAAAACTTGGATGCTTTTGACATAGACATTTTTGGCCCCACTTCTTGTTCTTTTTTGGGCCGAGTCGATATCTCTGGAAGAATATATTCTACTCATAAAAAAAGCATTTAAAAAAAAGTCTTTAAAAAGTTAAAGGAACAAAAACTGATGCTAAGTGCACAATAATATTAAGCTTAAAACTAAGTTGTACAATATCTTTATTCATAATGTACAAACAACACCTTAAAAAAGTAAAAAACGTCTCCACAATATAAACATGTCACTTAATTAGTTTAGGTGATAATATGACCTGATTTTTTGAAAGTATATTCAATTAAAAATATTGAGATAGTATATAAGTTCTTGGCCTATAGCACGCGCTACTAACTAGTCAACAACATAATGTTAATCTCAACGTACACATATCATGTACATGAGTCAAATGTTTTCCGTTTAACCGACGTGGGACGGAATTTTGATACAAGTAACTCTTTATATTGTGTAAGAGTTGAACAAAAAAACAGGATAATTAACAAGAAGTCCATTTGAATATCGATACAATTTCAAGTCGAAGAATATTTGTGTTCACAAAAAATTTATAAAAAAAGGTTTCATACAATGTTGTGGCAAGACCATTTGTCCAAACAAAACACTTAAAAAAAAATTAAAAAGCTAAAAAGAAAAAAATTTATTAAATCTGACAAATGATTTTGTTACATCATTTGGTGGATTTTTTGTTGTAAATATTTTGGGAAAATAGCATTTCTCTTTCGAGTCAAAGATAGTTATAATGATTGAGGATCCGCTAACTTGACTAGTCAAGTTGTCCCAACTTGAGAGGGTACTCACCGAGTTATAATACTACAAAAAATGAATCAAATATATTATAGAGCAACTGGAGGAGTGCATATAACGTATGTACACATTTAGTTTCTTGATTTCTTAAAGGCTTCAGTTTTACATTAATACATCAATGGTGCACCAATCTCCCGATCGAATGTGTTGAATATAAGCTTTATCAAATAACAAGGACTGATAGTGCTATTTCTACAAAGATAAAGGACCAAACCTGTTCATGTTTAGAGTTCAAGGGAGCAAAGTGCATCTCTAATTCTTGAGAGTATATAAGCTGGCTTCTCTCACATATCTCATCATTCTCATCATAATATCTGTGTGATAAAGTTTGTATCTCTCTCTCGTTAAGTTCTGGTGATTGTTGTTTTGAAGGAAACCCTTCAGTTGTTTTGTATTTCTTCAGTTTCTGTATTGTAAACCATAATTGCTATATAAGCAATTGATTCATATAATAAAAGAGTGAGCCAAGGGGAGGTTGGCTGGGTTCATTCTAAATCTGTTTTACAAGTGAATTAGCTTTGGTTTATATGTTTTTACATGGTATCAAAGCCAGGTTGCTCTATACCAAAGCTTGAAAACGTTTTTTGAAAATTAGGGTTTCCTTCTTTTTTTGGGGGTTCTTGATCTATTGTTTAGATCTTGTTGTTTTGGGAATTATTCCGGTGGTTTTGTGTTTGGATTGACAAGATCTGAAGAGTAATTTGTTTTTTCAAAAATTAGGGTTTCTAATTTTTGGGGGTTTTTCGATTCTGTTGATTACTGGTTCAATTGATAACAGATCTTGTGATCTTGTTATTCAATTGAGTCTCGGAGTATTGTTTCTTGTTTTAATTAGGGTTTTCTGTATCAAACCCTAATTCAGGTTGTATTATTGGTTTTCATTGTGTTCTTGTTTTATGTTTCTTGTTGTTACTTGGTTATTGTTTGTGTTTATTTCAGTTTCTCTTATTCTTGGTTTATTTTCTTGTTCTCAGGTGTTTGTTTCCGCTGCATTGGTTTCTCTGTTAGATCTTCTTGTCTGGTTGGAAGCTTGCGTGGTTGTAACACCTCTCAAGCCTTCTCTTTAGATTTTTTTTTATGTTAGTTTTTTGGTTAGGTTGTTTGGAGGTTGAGTAGTTTAAGGGATTGTTTGTTGGAGTTGTTGAGTTTGTTTGGTGGTTATTTGTGATTGAGGAGTTACAAGGTGTTGTTGATTTTTTAGTTTATTTCTAGTTCTTGCTTGTACTTTTATTTTCTATTGTTTGATCATCATGGTTGATGGTCCTGATGATAGGGGCAAGGGCCCAGAAGGGGGTAGTAGTGAGTTAAAACTTGATATATATGACCCGTTATACTTGCACCCACAAGACATTGGTGCTCAGTTGATTACCTTCAAACTTGAAGGGACTGAGAACTATAAGGTCTGGTCTGCTGCTGTGCAGTTGGCTTTACATACTAGAAATAAGCTTGGGTTTATTAATGGGAAATGTGTTAGAGATACCACTGATGCTCTTCGTCAGACTCAGTGGGATAGATGTAACTCTGTTGTGTTATCTTGGATTCTTGGTTGTATTTCACAAGACCTCTATAAAGGTCAAGTGTTTTCTGTTAATGCTAAGTCTGTTTGGGATGAGTTAAATGAGACATACAATAAGGAAGATGGTTCTGTGATTTATAACTTGCATCATAAAATTCACACTCTAACTCAATCTGGTATGAGTTTATCTGAATACTATCATGAATTTAATGCTTTGTGGAGGCAGTTTGACTATCTTGTTGATCTGCCTGCATGTGTTTGTGACACTGCTCCCGCTCTGAAAAAGCATTCAGACCTTTTAAGGCTAATGCAATTTCTTATGGGTTTAGATGATGGGTTCAGTTCTGTGAGAAGCCTTATTCTTACTACTGATCCTTTGCCTGATGTTAAGTCTGCTTTTGCTACTTTGTCTAGAGATGAATCACACAGGAATAGTAATGTGACTAATAAAACTGTTAAAATGGTGCTGCAGCCTTTGCAGCTAAGCCTAATAATGCCAATTCTCAAAACAATAACTGGACCTCTAATAGAAACAATAATAATAACAATAGAAGGTTTGGCAGGGTGTCTAATCTTGTCTGTAAACATTGTAATATGACTGGTCACACTATTGATAGATGTTTTGAGTTGGTTGGATATCCTCCTGGTTTTGTTAAAAAAGGAAATGTGAATCAAAATAGTGCTAATAATGTGACTGATACTAGTAAGAGTAATACTCATACTCTTACTAGTGATCAGTATCAGAGATTAATGAATTTACTCAGTAGTACAGGTGATGCTAGCAAGTCTCATGCTAGTGTTGCAGGTACAATTATAACTTCTAATTGTGTTATCAGTTTCTTCTCTTGTAGATTTTTTAATTTTAACTCTAATATAAGTACATATAGTACTTATATTGGGTGGATTATTGATTCAGGAGCAAGTCAACACATAAATTTTTCTACTACTTATCTTTTTGATATAATGGATGTTTCACACTTAAACTTAACTGTTGCACATCCAAATGGGACTGTTGCTTTAGTCAAACAAATTGGCAGTTTTAAATTTGGTAATGATTTGATTCTTAAAGATGTGTTGGTTGTTCCTGGTTATCATGTCAGTTTATTGTCTGTTCATAAATTGTCTAAGGATAATAATGTGATTGTTAGTTTTAGTAATTCTATATGTAAAATTCAGGATTTAACTCAAAAGTTCCTGATGGGGACTGGTAGTGAGAGAGGTGGTCTTTACTTTCTTGATGAAGGTAAGAGAGTTAGTAATAGTAACATTAAGAGTTGTGTCTTATCTAATTGTATTTGGCATAACAGACTTGGACATCCCTCTGACCAAGTCTTAACTGTGCTTAAAAATAGAATAAGTGATATTAAAACTACCAGTTCTAGTCCTTGTGAAATTTGTCATAAAGCTAAACAAGTTAGAGAGTCTTTCCCTCTAAGTGATCATAAGACTAAATTTCTGGGTGATGTAGTTCATCTGGATGTGTGGGGTCCTTATAGAGTGACTAGCAGGGATGGTTTTAAATATTTTTTGACTGTTGTTGATGATTACACCAGGGCTGTGTGGGTATTTCTTATAAAAAATAAAGGTGAAGTTTATGATAATATTGTTAACTTTGTTAATCTCATTAAAACTCAATTTGAAAAAACAGTTAAATTTTTTAGAAGTGATAATGGCACTGAATTTGTAAACAAAAGATTGGACAGTTTTTTTCTTAATAATGGGATACTTCATCAAACTTCTTGTCCTTACACACCCCAACAAAATGGTGTTGTTGAAAGAAAACATAGACACTTGTTAAATACTGCTAGAGCCCTCATGTTTCAGGGGGGGTTACCTTTGAACATGTGGTCTGAGTCAATTCTAACTGCTACATATTTGATTAACAGGTTACCTACTGTTGTGTTGTCTGGAAAAAGTCCTTATGAAATGGTTTATAAAGTTGTGCCCAATTTGTCAAATTTAAGATGCTTTGGTTGCTTATGTTTTTCAACTGTGTTGAATGAATCTGATAAGTTTAGTTCTAGATCTGACAAATGTGTGTTTGTTGGATATGCTTTTGATAAAAAAGGATATAAATTGTTTAATCTTGAACAAAAGAAGTTTATGTTTTCTAGAGATGTAAAGTTTTATGAAACAGTGTTTCCTTTTAAAAATAATTCTTTTTCTAAAGATTTTGTGTTTGAAGAACAAAACTTGAATAATCTCAATTTTTATGATCAACATAATGAAAGCAGCCAAAGTAATCTTGAATCTGATGAGCCCTATGATGAAAATAGAGATAGTGCAAACAATAGTGATAAGTCTGTGTCAGATAATGATACTCCTAGTGTCAGCACTGTAGATAAAACTACTCTAGAAAACATTCCTAACTCTGATGCAGCAGAGGCTGCATAAAATGCAGGAACTGCTGGTACAGAAAGTGAGAATCTCTTAGGTAGTTCATCTAGTAGGAAGGACACTAAGTCTAAGTATACAACTGAAACACTTGTTTCTGAAGGTATACAGAGTATTATTAATGAAGATGAAAGTTATGAATCTGAGGGTGAAGATTTAAATTTGTTTGGGCAAATATTTGAGTCTCCTGAACCAGCAGTAGGTCAAACTGTTAGGAGAACTAGTAGGATGACTGCTTTACCATCTAAATATAAAGATTATGTGTTGGATAAAAAACATAAGTATAGCATTGATAAAGTTGTCAATTATTCTAGTCTGAATATAGAAAATTTTGTTTTTATATCATGCTTGAATAAAATTCATGAACCCGCTACTTATGAGGAAGCTATTAAGGATGTTAGATGGATAGAAGCAATGAATAAAGAGATAGAAGCTTTAAATAGAAATGGAACTTGGGAAGTTGTTGAGTTACCTGTTGGCAGAAAAGCCATTGGGTATAAGTGGATTTTTAAAGTAAAGTATAAAGCTAATGGTGAGGTTGAAAGATTTAAGGCAAGACTTGTTGCTAAAGGGTATAATCAGAGAGAGGGAATAGATTATGATGAGACTTTTTCACCTGTAGTGAAAATTGTCACCATCAGATGTGTTCTTAGTATTGCAGTTAGTAATAAGTGGCCTTTATTTCAACTTGACATTAACAATGCTTTTTTATATGGTGATTTAGAAGAGGATGTTTATATGTCCTTACCAGAAGGGTTTTCTGATAAGGATGATAAAAGGGTGTGCAAGTTAGTCAAGTCTTTGTATGGTTTAAAACAGGCTCCTAGAAAGTGGAATGAAAAACTTACTTCAGTTCTTAAAGAAAATGAGTTTGTTCAAAGTCCAAATGATTTTTCTATGTTTGTCAAACATAAGAAAGATGTGTTGTTAGTTCTTTTAGTATATGTTGATGACATAATAATCACTGGAAACAATATTGATGAGATTGAAAAATTCAAAAAGTTTTTAAGTTCTAAATTTTTAATAAAAGATTTGGGTAAACTTAAATATTTTTTGGGAATTGAAGTTTTGGATATAGACAATGGTTTATGTTTAACTCAGAGGAAATATTGTACTGAATTGCTAAATGAGTTTGGTATGTTGGGTTGTAAACCTTGTAGCACACCTATTGAAGTTAATCCTGATAATAAGAAACAAATTTCCAAATTTGGTGATGATGAGCCTCTATCTGGTATTACTCATTATCAAAAGTTGGTTGGGAAACTGATATATCTGACTTTAACCAGACCAGATATTTCATATGTTGTGCATTGCTTAAGTCAGGTAATGCATAAGCCTATGAAGTCTCATTTAAGGCTTGCATTCAGAGTTTTGAGGTATCTTAAGAATGAGCCTGGTCTAGGAATTACTTTTGTGAATGGTTGTGATGTTGGATTGAAAGTTTTTGTTGATTCAGATTGGGCTAAATGCAAAGTAACTAGAAGGTCAAGTTATGGTTATTCGTGTTTTGGGAAACAACTTGGTTTCTTGGAAAAGCAAGAAACAAGCTGTTGTGGCTAGGTCCTCTACTGAGGCTGAGTTCAGAGCCATGTGTAATGTGTGTTGTGAAGTTATGTGGATTGCTAAAGTATTAGCAGATCTGCATGTTGATGTTGAGTTACCTATTGAGATGTGGTGTGATAATAGTTCTGCTATGCAAATAGCAGTTAATCCTGTGCTACATGAAAGAAGTAAACATTTTGAAATTGATCTCTATTTTCTAAGAGAAAAAGTTGCTTCTGGTTTCTTGAAGCCTAAGAAAATCAAGTCTGAGAATAATATTGCTGACATGTTTACTAAGGGGCTTGGTATTTCTGATCATAACAAATTTTGCAAAAGTCTTGGGTTGTTGAATATTTTTACAGGTACAAAGTCTAGTACAGAGGTGCAGAAAAGCTAAAAGCTTATGGGGGAGTGCAGGTTGGCTGATGCTGATGAAGATATGCAGTTAGGCTAAAGCTTATGGGGGAGTGTTGAATATAAGCTTTATCAAATAACAAGGACTGATAGTGCTATTTCTACAAAGATAAAGGACCAAACCTGTTCATGTTTAGAGTTCAAGGGAGCAAAGTGCATCTCTAATTCTTGAGAGTATATAAGCTGGCTTCTCTCACATATCTCATCATTCTCATCATAATATCTGTGTGATAAAGTTTGTATCTCTCTCTCGTTAAGTTCTGGTGATTGTTGTTTTGAAGGAAACCCTTCAGTTGTTTTGTATTTCTTCAGTTTCTGTATTGTAAACCATAATTGCTATATAAGCAATTGATTCATATAATAAAAGAGTGAGCCAAGGGGAGGTTGGCTGGGTTCATTCTAAATCTGTTTTACAAGTGAATTAGCTTTGGTTTATATGTTTTTACAGAATGCATGCTTCACGTGTATCATTCATGACATTAACATATTGCTTTTTAGATTTTTAAAGTTTTTACATCAAAGGTAATTACGATAATGTGTGAATACATCAATGTTTAAAAAAATAAATACATATGAATTATATACATAATCATAAAATTCACACATAATTATTGAATATAAGATAAATACATGTACTTAAAAACCTTTTTGCTTTTACAACTTTCACTGATGTGGGACATTTCCCAATACAAAATGTATAGACCGTCAAATTTGATCAGGAATGGTTTTTGGTTTCATGGTTTGTAATCGTAAATTGTTTTTGACTAAATAAGTTCGAGTAGTTGATTTAGAGTCGAAATGCCTTGGCATCACAAGCTAGACCATGCTTTCTTTTTTGAAAGGCAGACCAGGCTTGAATAACCTAATTGTTATTACACAAATTCTTGCATATATATATCTTTCAAACTATGTTGTCAGGGCCGTCCCATGAATCGGCGAAATTTTTAAGGGTCCTGTACGAAATTAAAGCATATAAAAATATACAATCCCAAATTAAAGCATGTTCCTATTGCGGGGTTACGAAGACGTATACGGTAGATATTTAGCCTCTAAAATTTTATTTCGGGTCGTGGTCTCCAATTACTATATATTGGTTATAAAAAAATCCATTTGAATTGCCATGCAAGTTCAAGTACTCAAGAAGAATTAAATATGCAAGACATATACCCGTTCAAATAGACAATGTATAGCGGTAAATAATTATACTTGTAAGATGGTTCGATTTTTTTTTTATCAAAGCATGTGTTTTTTGAAATACAAAGCATGCGTTTTTCAAAATTAATATATTGTGTATTTTTGAAAGACTGTCAAGTTTATAATTGATCAAGCCAAACGCAAATAGATAAATTTATTCAGGGGTAATTTAAGCATGGGCAAATGTTTTTAAAATGTATCATACTTGCCACTATTTGCTTTTGTAGGTAGTGAACAAATTTTTTTGCTTATGTGAATACTTTTCTTTCAAATTTATTCTTTTTAGGGTACTATGTGATATTTTTGCCCTTCAAGAAAAAAAAATTCTATTAGCTATAAGGGCAAAAATGTTCAAAAATTTCGCAAAATACCAAAAAAAAAAATGATGAAATTGAAAAAAAAAAATACTCACAAAAGCAAAAAAATTTGTTTGCTACCCACAAAATGATACTAGTACAATACCCGTGCGTTGCCCGGGTATAACGATTCAATAATTTAAAAAAAATATTTAGAAGTTGTGAGTATATTTTATAAAAGAAATACTTAAAAAACATACACATGAACACACGAAGTGGGTTGCTATTGCTATCAACAACAATCCTCGAAGTAATAACGGTTTATGGAGTTTGTCGGGATGATACACTCACATAGTTAGCATCAAAAATCAGACCTAGAATGACAATGTTACATAAATGAGACATATATATCGATGTTACAGTGAGTAAGAAAATTAGGTGTTCATGTGTTACTCACTTGATGTTATAGCTACTATGTTTGAGCGAGGAGGCATAGTATCAACATTTCCAACATCATGATTTATATGTTGTCTACCATTGCGAGAAACAGATGGAGAATCCACTCGAGATGGAGGCCTGCCCTGACGTCGTGGTTGTGTAACTGTAGTATTAGAGTTAAAGTTTGTAGGTTGTGTGCCTAACCGCGGACGACCTCAACATCTCCTAACTTGAGGTGTTTGATAAGAGTTCTTTTTGGCACCTTTATATTTCTTCTAAGCTTTCATTTATTCGATGACATTATAGAATCAATGTAATAGACCAATATAAACTAATAGTAAACGGACAACGAATCAAAACTAGTACTAAAGGCTATTCGAATACACAAACTACTAAAAGTTTTTTAGCGCCAAAATCATCCAGTCGCCATTTTCAATTCTTCAAAATTAATGGTCAAACTCAGGAAAAAAAAACAACACCAAACGATGCAGAATCAAAAATAATCAAATGTACGGTTTGGAATTGTAATTTGGATTTTAATTTGTTAAGTTTTAAGCTTTTTGTTGGATTTTAATGGTAGAAAAAATAGCAAGAAAAACCTTTGGAGGAGAGAGAAAGGGGAGGGAGAGAAAAAAATATTTTTCTGCTTTTGATTTACTTGATCACAATAAAAATTTGCTACTTTGTAAAAACTACAACGAATGCATGAATTATTGAATAGTGAAGTAAAACATACAAACCAATATATGGAACATACCTTAGGGACTACTATATGATGAAGCGTAAAAGAATGAATCAATAAAAACCGATGATCAGAATACACACTTTATAAGATGATACAATGGAACTTCAGAGACTAATCTAAAAGAAGATGAATCGACATGAATCTTGATATAAAATAGGAATGGATGATGCGGTTTTTGACTAAACTAAAACAAATAATCGATTTATATTGATGAAAAATTGATACAATTTCTAGAACAATATAAAAATTGGTGTAGTCTCTAAAACTTGCCAAACATGCCGTAAATATATAACAAATTGTTAAACGTAATGAACAGTTTCCAAATTTAAGGGCGCACAATAGTCAATGACGAATTCAAAAAATAATGAAGCATCATTTATCTCATCTTTGACCATTTTCAACTTGCAACATTTTACATCTGACTATTTTCATTTCATATATGTAGTATAAATTAAGATATGAATTACGTTTTTCCTTACTTTCTCTTTTTTTCTTTATTTTATTTTTATTTATTATTTTTTGACCTCTTTGCAGACTAACTTACAAAGTTCATGCCCACAATTACTCGGACTCGAAATATTTAAATTAAGTTTTAAAAGAAAATCTTATTAATTTGTTATATCCGTTGACTCACTAATTAAATCTTAACTCGCTTCAATACTAAGTTAAACTTGCAATGGATTTCAAAAAGTGTATAAACTATCTAATACTAATGACCCAAATTAATTATTGACAAATTAGCTAATCTAAATTTATATAAAAACATATAATCTGATTACCGAGTGAGAACAAATTAAATAATAGCTCTAGCCCAACTATAAAACAGTTCAATTTTTCTAACTGAAGATAAGATTATGTTTTTTAAAAACCGGTCCAGTTTCAATCCAGTCTTTTTCGTTTTCTTTCGGTTCTTTAAGGTTCATTAATCTAGTCTTAGACAGGTTTGGACCAGTTTCAATTCGCGTCTGTTTTTTATCTCTTGCAACTTGTGTTTGTTTTTATATTTTTTTTATATAAATTCTGATTTTGGAAAGGAAATATTCTATACAAAATAATCATAACTTAATATTACATTTAATAATTCGACAAATAAGATTCTATACTATAGCTCAATTTTTATAATGAAAACATGTGTAAATTTTGTGTAAGTATCTAAGTAATATGTGAAGAAAATGGTGTATAAAATAGTTGAACAAATTAGAAAACGAAATTAGCTAGTTTTATCATAGACATGATACATTTTTGATTAAGTGCAAATCTAGCCAAAAGTATTTTTAAAAACGTACTCCGTAAAAGTTAAATGACACTACTAAATTAGACTCCCCCGCATCACTAATACTGATGTAACATTACTATTTATTTTGTGAGTTTTGAAAAATGAAGGAATATATAGAAAAATCGTGCATTTGTTTCAGTGATAAAATGAGTAGCTCTCGTAAGATGTTCAATTAAAAATGATGTAACATTACTATTTATTTTGTGAGTTTTGAAAAATGAAGGAATATATAGAAAAATCGTGCATTTGTTTCAGTGATAAAATGAGTAGCTCTCGTAAGATGTTCAATTAAAAAAAAGTTTAAGAGAGTGTTCAAGTTATTAGCTGATTAGATTGTTGCGGTGTTAGATTTAATTTGTCTTAATATCCGCTCGATTCTCTTTAGGCTACATCTAACACCGCACTACTAAACCACCTAATAACATAACCTTTATCTCAACCTACACATGTCACGCATACTGAAACATATAAATGAGTGAAATATTTTTCTTTTTACCGATGTGGGAATTGAATTTTGATACAAGTAACTCTTTATATTGTATAAGACTTGACCAAACAAACATAATTGATAATCAAGTCCATTTGAATTGCCATACACTTTCAAGTAAATGCTAGTTTATTGATACATATAATAGTACTAAAGATGAATCAAATATATTACAGAGCAACTTGGAGGAGTTCATATAATGTACGCATTTGGTGTCTTGATCATAAAGGCTTTAGCTCTGCATTCATACATCAACGCCACTTAAATCTTTCGTGTTCTAAATCAAATATATGCTTCACTTTTTTCATTCATAAAATCATCATATTACTTGTTAGATTTACAAAGTTTATATTAAAGATGTGTGTGGATATAGACCGTCAAATTTTATCAAGAATGGTTTTTGGTTTATAATCGTATTGATGATAATATAAAAATCTCGGTTCTGAAGACTCTTTATCAGGAACAGTTGTTTAGAATCAAACTGAACATTTTCTCGTAAACGAGAGTATATGTTTTTGCTAAATAACTTAGTTGATATAAAGTTGAACTGGCTCTCGTATCACAAGCTCGACCTTGCATGTTTCACTGGCTCGTTGCTTGAATAACCTAAGCGCTACCCAAATTCTTGCATATATCTTCTAAACTACGTCGTTAGTTTTTCGTTCATCTCTTAGTAAGTAATGTTTATCCCTAGCTCGGTTCATAGTTGAGTCCGACCAAAAATATCCGTGGGTTGGTTAGTGAATAATGTTTAAAAAGTATACCATAGCACGTTAACTCACAACTATTGAGCCTAACCACGCATGTTAAAGATAAAAAACCCGAATCATAACATTTCAATGCTACACTGAAGTCGTATACAGTAGGTACTTGGCCCTCCAGAATTCTGCTTGTGGTCGTGGTCTCCAACATCGACAGGGTACTCATGTCGTATACTAAAATATGGTTACCTAATCAATGGCGCATCAGTCTTCATGTTCGGAATCCAATCTTGTGCTTCACTTGATCCATACATAAAATCGTTATTTATCTTATAAAGATTATAAGTTTCACCTAAGATGTGTATATAGATCATTTGAAGTTTTTGGTCCGCCATGGTTTTTGTTTGTGATCGTTATAAATTAGAAAAAAGCCCTGGTCCGGTTCCCAATGTTGCATAATTTTCTTTAACTAAATGTTTTTAACTACTCGTATACATTATGTCCATACATGTGCTTAAGCTCCTACATGATAAAGTTTAGTAGGCGGACTCAACTTGTTTGTAGTCACTTGAACCTGGTCCGGGTATCGGGGTTCATGGTCAAATCCCACCGCAGACATCAGAGAGTGGATCGATGACTAGTATTTTAAACTATGATTGTGACTTGACTGACTTCGTTACTGATATGATTATATAAACAACCAATAAAACAATGATTCAGTGTTCTAATATGCAATAGTTGACTCGTAAAAACTTGTGGTTTTAAAAGGTTTGGTTTGGTGGGTTTGTGCCAACATTTAGTGTAGCTAATAAAAAATTAATCCTTGGAATCGATTACAACTATTAAATAGAGATTAACTCTTCTCGACGAACAAGCTCAATTCCATAGCATCAAAAATTAATCCTTGGAACCGATTACAACTGTTAATTAGAGATTAAGATATAGAAAAACACCTTACATAAATTAATCCAAAAAAGAATTACATGAGTCAAACGCTTTTCTTTTAACCGATGTGGGACTGAATTTTGATACAAGTATCTCATTATATTTTGTGGAGTTGACCAAACAAACATAATCAATAAACAAATCCATTTGAATTGTCGTACAATTTCAAGTCAAGCCTATGTTAACGCTACATAGAATAGTACAAAAGATGAATCAAATATATATTACAGGGCAACTTGGAGGAGTGCATATAATGTACACGTACATTTGGTTTCTTGATCTTAAAGGCTTTAGCTCTACATCAATGACGCACCAATCTTTGTAATCTGAATAAAATATATGCTTCACTTGTTTGATTCATAAATTCATCATATTACTTGTTAGATTTTTGAAGTTTATATAAATATGAGTATGAATGTAGACTGTCAAATTTGATCAGGAATGGTTTTTGGTTTGTAATCATATTGATGATCGTATAAAAAAAATCCCGGTTCTGAAGACTCTTGTTTTCATATGTTACATTAATTGGTTTGACTAAATAAGTACGAGTAGCTAGTTGTTTAGAGTCAAACTGGCCATTTTCTCCTAAATGATCGAGAGCATATGTTTTTGGCTAAATAAGTTAGTTGATTTAATGTCGAACCACCTCTCGTATCACAAGCTAAACATTGACATGTTTCACTGGCTCATTGCTTGAATAACCTAAGTTGCTCTGTAATATATTTGTCGACATTCTTGGTTCAACATTTTTCGTTAGTGTGACATGTTGGTTGCCGGGTTTGTGTTGTCTTATGCTTAAACGAGACTTGTTTGTAATGAAGGAATATGAGATGCCAGTTCCAAAAGTTAATGATATTTCTATCTTCAGTATACAACAAATAATAAATCAATCAAAATGTTAGGCATCTTGAAATAATATATATCGGATCACTTTATATACATTGGTTAGTGAAAAGCCCATAATGACTTATTTGAAATGTTTTTTGTTGGGTAAAGGGTTTACACCCGGTGAATATATAAAAAAATGATTAGAGTTCATGTACATGGAAGAGTGGTCATGATCCACCCTTCAAGATAAAAGACAATGTGATTTGAACAAACTCAAACCACAACAACCATCACCAAACAAACTAATAGTCGCATGAAATGAAAAAACATAGCTAGCACTCTACGACCATTAGCACACATAACTTTGAAACATCAGCTTCCATCCATTTGAATGTTAGCTATCCTCCAAGTACTTCTCTTTTTATAGACCCGAGCTTTCTTCTTGAACCGAATGGAAGCAAGTTTTAATCTTACCATATCAACAATAACCTTAGAGATGTTAGGATTCCTTTTGCCTTCCCATGCACCACGATTGTCCTCTCTTGCCATATGAAATAAGCAACGCAGAAGATAAGACGAATCACAATTATATCCACATTATTACGTTTGGAAATTGTCAGTAGCCAACCCATAATATTAGTCCACTTATCAGAAGCAAAGACAATTTCAGCCACTTGCAAAATACGAAACCAAACCTGGGAAGAATATGAACATTCAAAAAACATGTGATCATGTGAATCGGGTTGCGTCTTGCATAGAGAACAACGAAGAAGGTTTAAGTCGAAATCATTGCTGACATCCCATTGCCTCATTCTATCATGTGTCTTGAGCCGCTTCCTCATTACAAGCCATAGATGAGTAGCATGTCGAGGTATTATATGACGAGACCAAACCAAATGGTACCGGCTAACCTCATTCCCTCGAGGACGTACTGAGTTCCAAGCATTTCGAACAGAAAAAGGCTTGAAAGAGCCATCACTCATCCTCCATTGCAAGAGATCGACATGTTCATCATTTAGATTAGGAGTAGAAATGTTAATTAACACAAGAAAAACGTTGAACCTGTTGAGTTTGAGATATATGATAACAAATAAATCATATAGACATCACAGAGTACACACCGGAAGACTAAGAATCATAACAATAATTAATTAACTAAAAGATGCGTAACGTACCTCTTGCAATTGGTAGATCTCTTCAATTCAAGAACCCTAATTAGGTTTATGTGGTTTAACGAATTGACCCTTACCGGTTTTCAATTCAAACCAATTGATGTAACAATAGTGTGTTACACCACGTTTTTTTACACACGTACTATTAGCGATTCAATGCGAATGCTAGTTCTTGATCACAATAGAATAACCAAACACCTTTGTTATGCTCAAGGTCACTCGTAAATCCCTTACAATGGGATTCACTCGTCGACCCAGAATAAGAGGGAAGAAAAGAAGAAGTTTGGCTTTCTAATGAAATCAAGTGTACCAAAGGATGAATACATGGGGATGTATTTATAGCCTTATAGTAGATGTCAAATTTATTATGGTATGGACGATGTGGGATTCCATAGTTTCGGCCAAAAACAAGCCCAAAAGAGGGTACCTAAAACCGTCTCTTGGCTTGTTTAATTTTCTTCGTATCCCGTTGACATTTAACGACCGATAGTCACTTCCGATAAGTACTTATCGCTCATCTAGTCGTTTATTGTGAATTTAATAATTAAACATAATATTTTATATTAATTATTTAAACATCGAGTCTCATACGTAAAGTGTGCAATCCCGTGGTCTCGAGTTCGAATCCGGTCATACACATATTAAATATATCCATAAACCAACAACTCCCACTTGGAGATATCTTAGTATGCGTAATGACATTGGTTAGCATCTAGACAACAGCCAATGACCCCAGAACAACTCGAGTATGGTTTCCTAGAAAAAACCTTTTGATGATTCATCATCATACTTATCCTTTTGTTTCTAATACCCTGTTAATAAGAATATGGATCTCACTCATTTTCTTAATTAACTATTGTTTCTCGCTTTATATGATTGATCAAGATTACCAATTCTTCGAACATATTC
>OU343222.1:50682157-50744636 GCA_910596185.1 Chrysanthemum makinoi | reverse complement strand
TCCATAAAGTAAATTATGTAGTTGGGATAAGTCCTATATTCAATTCATTGAATATCGTCTGAAAATGGTATGCGTTCTCATCAATATACTTTCAAGTATATTATACCATATCTCTCAGATTGAATATCGTCTTAGTTTAATGATATTCCCATATCATTAATTGACAACGGAAGATTTAGAATAAATAAATTTATTCACGGATTAAACATGCAAATATAGGATACAATATATTATAAAATCAAACATACCAAGTATTTGATTTATTATAACAATTGTTTAACATCCCTTATCCAAATACTAAATAGATCAATGCATGAAAATTCCAGTTGATGATTTATGCCTCAAGTAATGACAATCATACTTGTTGACAAGGCATAAATCAACCAACTTGATCTACCGTAATTTTGAGAATACTTATTTCAAGAATTCAATTAGTGAAGTCCTTGTATGTGTGCATTCACCAATCCACATAATAATTCATAAAGTGTGTGACATCATCTTTCACCAATTTATGACAATTTAAACTTTCAAACATTTTAAGTTTAAAGTATTCTTATTCTTTTAATGTATAATGCAACTGCGCTTTTAGTAGCACAACTAGTTCACATGGCCATTAACACGGATGAAATCCTACCATGACTAGTATTGAGTGTCATCTCAATTAAACAGCATCATTGTATACAAACAACAATATGCTCATTAAAACTCCGTAAAGTTTAATATCTATTGTGTAATGTTCGATGCTTTACAAACTTTCAAGTTTAAGCTGATGACAATTTGCACCACAATTGACATATTGTTCATCCGTAGAATCTAGGAGCAATTCGGGTTGAGGATGTAATTCTATTAGAATATTCATTACACAAGTTATCTAATAACTTTTAGTTAGATATCAATGTTTTCAAATCACTTCTTATTCAAGAATGATACAACAATTTGAATATACTACATGATGTACATGATGAATATGAGTCAAACTTAGATTTCATTTATGTTCTATCTTGTCAAAAGACATTTAACCATTTCCCAAATGATATATCATGTTTTATTAGAATCATTTAATTTTACTGCACATGTTTATTAATAATAAACATATATTCCAAGGTTATATGTTTTAATTCTTAAATCTTACAAGTGAAGTTTCATTCCAATCTAAGACTAAACATTTAGCTTACAAGGAATGTTACTTCCTACATGTTATACAACATATAAGATTTAAAACCTTAACATAATACTCCCACTAGCTTTTAGGAATACTTAAAATTTATCTTATTTTAATTATAAATCGAAACTAGGATTTAATAATTTAACATAAGAATAATTTCATAGATGCATGCATTTATCCATCCATGAATTATTGCACGTCCACTTTCCAAAGATTATATGAATTCAAAAACCTTTCAATTACTTACCGTCCTCGCTCAAGTAATTTCTCAAGAAAGAGTTTTGATATTCCATTGTCATATTTCATATTAATGAAAACAAGTATGACCATTATTATCTTTATATATTTAATGTGTCTAGAAAGAATATTCAATCACAATTAATTGCTTAAGTATGATTAATAATCTTGTCATAAGACATGCATTAAATATGTGTACAACATTGTCCATATGATTTCTACGTAGAAATTCAAACCACTAGGGTTTTTCATCTCTTTGAAGAAACTTTCCATTCTCTAGTCTAACTATTAAGATAAACCAAATTTCCAAAATTGATTATCTTTATGGACAGCATCTTTAACATTCATAGTATGAGTAATTTTCCCAATTCAATATTTGGTAATCCATCATAATGATTATTAGGTTTACTATAATCACAGTAACTCATATTTCTCAGCATATAAGTCAAATATATGAGATATCCTTGCAGATCTATGAATGAAAATTCCATCATCTTGAGGTCTATCATTTACATGTCTAACCTCATCATGATATTTACTAGTGTGTTTTAGAAGATTATGTATCTTGTAATTTTATCTTTTAAGATAAAAAACTCCCACTTGCCTTTTGTAATATATAGACTATCTATATATACTTAGCAATTAGAGAAAAACTACATTGTTATCTTTTTGGGACATTACAAATACACATTGATAATTCCTGACTTAAGTTTGTTAATAACCTATTCATAAGTAGTTTAACAAATTCAGAATCTTCAATTTTAAAACTTAATGTGATTCATCAAATTCCATAATGAAATGGTGTTTTATTTATCTTCTAGGTTGGAGTCATATTGAGTATATTCAATCCATACTCAATTTCTAACCTTGTTACTTTTTAAGAAAGAAGTTATGGTTATCATGAATCAAACAAATCAAATAGAGTTTGATTCTCCTAACTGAACATACCATCAACTTGTGGTATTCATTAGAATTAATATTGTAAGACAATCTAAGAATTTATAAGATAAACATAATCCTTTTGGCTTACCTATTTACCAACTAAGTCAACTTAATGGTATAATAGACTTTTCAAGCCAATTGCATGCTTTATAACACAAGTACTTTTAACCAAGTCACTTCATATCCATGTCTCAACAAGAAACATAAACTGTTATAATCCCATTATACGTTATAAATAATTGATCACCTCAATGACTTCTTGTATATGTCTTAATTAAAAAGCATAACAATTTAACGTCTTACTTTATTATAAGTCTTAAAAGACTTTATGTTTATGTCTTTACAATGAATCATAAACATGTTTAACTAAAGTAATTATGAACACAACTCTTTGTTTCAATAGTAATTTCAAGTTAATTTATTTACTTCACAATAATGTAGGACTACATTATTGTATTCATTTATTTATGTCATTTCAAAAAATCATAAATATACAAATTAAAGTAGTATTAGATTACTTCATTTATTTATGTCATTCTAATAATACATAAATATTTAATTTTAAGTAGTCTTATATCTATCATCTTGACACATATTCTAAATACTTGTCTAATTTAGAAACTGCAAATATGTCCATGCAAGCTCTGACTTCACATAGAGATTTACTTTGTTGTTGCAATCTCGTCAAGTTCTGACATGACGTAAATTGCAACACCAAGTGTTTCTTGAATTATATATGTTCAAGTTATATTAGAACGTTAGTCTCTTACCTTGCAGTCAAGAGAATCCGTTAAATCAAATACTTATATGTTGTACCTTGCACACAATATAGATTTCTCCCACTTGTGCATGGAATAACATCATGTAGCGAATAAACAACCGCGACATATGTTTGTTTATGTGACTAATATGATTGTGTCATTGATATTAGCATAACTAGTAGATGTAGAACCACTTCATTGTCTAATAAGGAAACGTACATGACTATCCTTGAAAACATAAGTATCTACAAGTGGAAAGTAATTATCTTAAGACATTCTAGAGATAATTCTGGGTTACTACCAAGATGACAAAGCTTGTAACTCCCACTGAATTAGAGATCATTACATTAATTCCTTATTCAGTAATAAGAACACAATTCTCCCACTGGATTTGACAACATTGTAAGTGTTTCATTAACCAGTGAAAAAAAATAGTGTACTATTAATTCCTACACCTTTGAGAAAGTTCATACATAACAATTACTTGTGTACTTAAAAGAATGTATTCTACTATGTAGATGATGAATTTATCCATCAATGCTATTAACTTGAAAAATTGGGCATGCAATTTCTTTCTTAATAGTTCTACTATTCCAACAATTGTAAGTAGTACTTTTAAATGGTCAAAGTACAACAACTAGATAAAATATGCTAGTTTGTCTTTTACCAATTATACTAATTAGTCTAGCTTCTAATTTAATAACTTCGAGAAAACATGCAATTTTCTTAACTATTAAAATTTGCTTACGAGTTATGTATTTAGAATTTAGACAATTCTAATTTTTCCTATCATACCTTTCTCATTCATGAAAAGGAATAGGATTGAATCTCACTCTTTCTTATATAAAGAGGACTAGGTTTATCCTTTTAGCAAATTTGACTCTACCAAAATCCCTTACAGGTGTAGATCAATTTACCAATACAAGAATAACCTACGTTTACGATTTAATGTTGCATTAATACATTTAAATAATGCAAAATTCAATTTTAGTATTTTCGATAATTAAACTTTTCAAGAAAATAAAATACCCAAGGTAATATTCATATAACCATAGAATTTTCTCGAAAACTAGGATCCAAATTATAATAGGTTCATTACATGATTGATGCCTTTAACGAAGCATATAATAAGGTAATCCGTCGAACATTAATTGGCAAACAATTTCCAACTCCTAGATCATTATGGGATTTATATTTTCCAACGCTATTGCAAATATAAACATGTTTCATCCCATCTTATGCCATTGAGTCAAGGTCTCACTTCCTACTCAACTTAAGTGTCTAACTTAAGAACGCAAATATGTCCATGTAAGGTCTCACTTTACATAGAGATTTACCTCTCCATCACAATCTAGCCAAGTACTCTCATGACATAAATTGCAACTTCAAGTGTTCCTTTAATTAGATGGCATATAACTTAATTTAAAAGGGTACTAGTTTTGATTTTATGTGGTCAAATCAAATATGTACAAAGATGTCATGCATTCATCTTGTAGCATAAATTTAAATAAAAAACTTTTTATTACCAATTCATAAAGATCAAATTATCAAAGTTTTGATTGAGGTATTGGGTTCACCAATCAAGGAATTTAGTGTTAATTATCGTCCATTATACCGTACTTTTGCATAAGTGTAAACACTTAGTGTTTCGGGTAATTACCACTAAAGTGACGCATGAAATTAAAACTAATTCGCCCTTAAGATGAGTTTGCACATTCTATGGCTTACTAAGTAGCTCCATTCGAACTTACAGGGGCAGAGGACCGGGTAGCGCAAAGCATAACCTTAGACATCCTTTCGTGTATTTGATAGCACTTCTTTATTAACCCCTTTATAGTTCATTCTAGTGGGTGAGCGTTCGGACCATTTGTACCAAAGTCACCAATCAATTAAACTATTGAAAACTTAACTCTTTCAAAACAAATCAAATTTCGCCATTGTTTAGTCCGTATTATTTTTCTATTCAAAATTACCCTTTGCTTATAACTGTCTAACATAATAAACAAACAAGTAACAAATAAAAAATAAACTACTAAAAAATAATGCGCACATAATAAATAATTTATACGTGTAAATAAGTAGCCACATGCAACTTATTCGATAAAACCCTATTAACAATCAATATCTAGGTTAAATAATGTATATATATTAATTAGGGCTTTCACTCTTTCAATTGAGAGTGAGCCACATACATCGAAAAATCGATTGCGTAAACCCATAATTAATAATATACCAAATTGCACATAATTGATTCATTGATATATACAATTGGAGTCTTCCCCAATTCAAGATTTATCGTAAATAAATATTTCTTAACAACAATAAAAGTAACTTATCCATGACTAACATGCATGTATAATCATGGATACATCATAACAATTATACAGTAGTCACAAGATGCATATAAAAAATTCCATGACACATAACAAATTATTCATGAATTAATCACGTAACTAATATATTAATTCTAGGTTTTAATAAGGTTAGCAAACAATTTTCAAAACCCTAAAAATTTATGTATGTGTCGACATAAAAAAATAGGGGTACGCCCCAATTCATAAAAATGGACCAAACAATAATAAACATAAACCCTAGATTAACATATCAAACAACATACAATTATTTGTTTTATTACGCGTTTATGTAATTAATTACTCATTAAAAACAATGACTCGTGATGCCCTTTGTTGAAATTAAATAACATGACATATAAATAAATAACAACAAAACATCAAAGTATTTATCAAGCGAGGCGTATAGGATTTATTAACGAATAATTAATTAACATAAGAAGAATATCATTACCTTTTCTTGATTCTAGCCGAACAAGAATCAAATCCACAAACTAGCAATGGAAGAACCTAATTTGATTTAATTAGGATTATATGAATTACCCCTTACCGTTTTGTAATTCAATCCAAGAATAATTACAATAATGTGTTATTACATTTCTTGTACACACGTACTAAACAAATTAAAGTAATGCTAGTTTTATGAAACCAAATAACTTGTTTTGGAAAAGGTTGAGGATCGACACCCTAAAAGGAGGTGGCGATGGTTTTGAGCACAAAAACACACACAAACGTTTTAGGGTTTTAGCTTATGAGTACAAGAGATGCAAAACACAAGACCCTAGCCTTGTATATATACTAAACTAAACTTGGTGGACAAGTTAGAGTTTGATATGGGTTGGGTTTGGGTTCCCTATGGCCACGTCGGTTCTAAGCCTCACCAAGGGATCCGGAACCTTCCCAAACTTTGCATTCTAGTCCTTTTCCAAATACATTTAACACCCGTTAATCCATTACATTAATTACTTAACGTCCGTTAGTTATTTTGTTTAATAAATAAATAAATACAACGTTTATATTTAATTATTTAACTTTAATTCTCATACGTAAAGTGTGCAATCCCGTGGTCTCGAGTTCGATCCTAACACACGTCTATTAATTTATTGTCCATAAAACCAACAAAACCTTTGGTATATTTATACACAAAATACACGAGCTCACTAACCCTGTTGGCTTACGCGTTATCTCACTATCTTGTACGCTAAGCAGCGGGTTAGTAAGGAGAATACGATAGTTAGTGGTACCCATAAGAAATGAAACGATATGTTAAAACTTGCGCAATATACGTAATAACGATTTAATACTCATAAAAACACTTGTCCAGTATAACATGTTAATGCTTGATTATGAACAAGAGATAAAGTGATCAAAGAAAATTTCTCGCAAGTTTAGGGTGGACTTCAAATTAAGGTTCACCTCTATTAGAGTAAACCTACATGTGCGATTTATATCAAGATGATTTAGATGCTTAGTCATAGTCAATTAGTACTACGAGTATTACATAACATTAAAGATTTTAGATTTTAGTTGAACGACATATAAAATTCAAAAATAACACCTCATTAGATCAACTCCAAAACGGATGGATTCATAATAACCTTTTAAAACCAAACTAATTATTTGACTCATATTTATTATAGAGACGTTTTTTAAGGTCTTGTTTGTACGTTGTTAGACCATCCACTATGGTAAACTTTTTAAAAGGTTTATACTTGTGTTATGACATTAAATTATAAACCTTTTTGTTTTATAAACCTGTTCCCACTATGTTATAAACCTTTTCAAATGATGTAAACATCACACATAATCAAATGCATTAAATTATGAATAGGTTCAATATCTTAGACCTCTTCATGACACATAAGCTTGAAATAGATGCTCACTATGGTTTATGGGTTCTTAAACCTCTTCATCATTTTATAAACCTTTTCATAAACCATCATAGTGGATACCCTTATGAATAAAAGAAATTTTAATACTTAGCTTTAACCTTATTATTGTTGTACATTTAGCATTAGTTCTTCTACCTCTTATAAGTTAAACAAACACCCCTGTACGTATCAATAAACTAGCGTTGCCTTGAGATTCCAAGGTAATTCAAAAGGATTTATTTTGCTATTTTTTTAAAGGAAAGGTGTCTACCGGATATGTCTTCGTATCACGGCAATAGGAACATGTTGTAATTTGGGATTGTATCTTTTTATATGGTCGAGTTGTTATAGTGTTTTATGGGCATATGCTTGCTTAAAACAGTCTTAAGTCTTAACTATAGTATTTTGTGTATTACAAACTTTTACCACAAGTTCTTAACGGTTGATTTTTTTACTTTAAAAGTTATACTCATAATGTTTTGATCTATTACCTTACCCATTCGACTTGCTTGTTTGACATTCGTGGTTTGTGATTCTACTGCCTCTATATGCTAGTAATATTTAAGCACAAAGCGCTAATAAGTGATTATGCTTCAAGATTCATCACTAAATGCAATGATAGGTATTTCAATAGAATAAAGATGTCTGCAAATCTTGCGTGGTATAATTAGGAGCTATTTGGTCTTTCGGATTGAGGTACTTTGTGAAACTCGTCAAGTTACTGAATCGGGTCAAAGATTAACCTAACATCCTACTGCTCAAACTCGAGCCCTTGAACTCAACACGTTTGCAAATTGCAATCCCAGTTCCAATACATCAATAACTTAACCATTATTCATTAGTCCAATGAGAAAGTTTTCAAGAACAAAAAATTGAGGAATTTAACATACGAAAATTTACTAAATCTTAACATTTCTCCAACATACGTAAATTTTCTGGGAGAAACACGTGATTGTCACATAGGATCTCTATGTTACGTACCTCCTTTCGTTGTATACAACGATCTTTTAAGTTTGTTTTCATCGTATTTAACATGGTTACATTTCGATACAATTATACGTAAATTAACTATATTAAAATGATTAATTTTTCGTTTTTCCAGTCAACGTAAAATTGTTACACGCATCAAAATGTAAGTATCACTCACGGTAAAAACAAAGTATGTTGGATGCAAGGACAAAATCGATAAACATACGTTACACTTTAATGCAACTACTCGTGAATCGACCAACAATAACATTGTCAAAATTTATAAACAAAGTGCAGTTACATGTAAATCTTCATCTTTATCATCGTCATTAGTGTTCGTACAAAATCCAAACTAATCGGATGGTGGAGGTAAGTTCAAATCAAATGGCAAATTAAACGTCACGTCACACCCACATCATCAACAACCGAAGATGACGAGTCACAGTTACTAACTTACTACAACAATCATCAATGACATCGTCAGCCATCATCGATTTTTTCCGTTTACATGTTTTCGTTGCAACCCACGGCCGCTTGATCTGCTAGTCAACTCGACCATACGTCCTGCTCAAGCTACTCATGCCGAACAAATGTTAGACGACACCTAAAAGAGGTGCACGAGACAAGGCTTCCGGACCGGCCAATTCACACCTTTTTAAAAAAAATCTTATTAACATAGTTTTTCATTTTGAAATGTCCCACATTGATGGAAGTCCCAAAAGCCATAGAGTTTACAAATACGAGTTACCTTTTAATACAAGAAAGTAAAACATTTATATGCGTATATTATAATGTATGCGTGTATACCGGTGTGTTACTTTTTTGTTATAATGGTTTTTAAATACAAACTTAACTAATTTGTTTAATCCTAACAAGAAGAATTCGAACAATACGTATATAATATGTATGCTCATAAATATTAGAGTTTCAAACGCTTAATATGTAATCGCCAATTAATTTGTTTAATCATAGGCACCAGTGCTCATAAGCTATCTATTAAATAAGTTAAAAATTGTTGTCACCTCATCACTTTTTACCTATAACCAGAAACCTATAACTTGAAAAGAAAACCAACATTCTACCAAAAGTTGGCATTATATGACACCTTTGACCCACAGTCCCACACATAATCAAATAAAACACAAATCTGTACACAAACAAAAAGGAAGAAAAAAGCTTGTGAGGATGATCTGAGCTCACCCGGTGCTTTGCGGGAACCTATGGTGCCAGGGGTGTGGAGCACCGGCCATCGGGAGTGGCGTTTGGTCCGCATGACCCTTAACAACCATCGACACCGAGCGTCCGAGCACTCTAAGAGCTTCGAACAACAGATATGTGTACACTTTAGTATCTTTTTGACACACGATTTGCTTGTTTAGTTAAGATAGGCAAAACGTTCTTTTAACTAAAACTTGTTATTAACTGGCTCGAAAATGGTCTTCATATGTTTAGGACGGTGACTGATCATAAACTCATTCGTCAATCCTTAAACAGACATACTTTTAAGCCAAAAACCGGTTTAAGATTGGCGCGAAATCAGTCTAAATTGAAACTGGTTTTTGTCTATTTTAAGACTGAACATGGCGTAAAACCATTTTTTTATTTTGTTTTTAAGTTTGTTCAACCATTTTATACACCATATTCTTCCTGCATTACTTTGATACTTAAACAAAATCACTTTTAGTTATAAAATTTGAGCTATAGTAAAAATTCTAACTTTCCAATTATTAAATATAACTAGCAGGGTACCCGCGCAATGCGGCGGCGGGTACCCTATGACTAAATTTTATGGCGAGCAAATATTTTTTATTTATATTTTTTTCTAACAATAATTTTATGTATTTTAATTACTTAAATCATGGATTGGCAACTCCTTCTTAGTTATATGAGAGTACTCACTTTAAAGTTAAATATTTTTTTTTTAACAATAACTTTAGGTATTTTGATTTTCAGTGAGCTATGTTTTTTAAATTATTAACTTTTTTTTTAATAATAAATGTACAAAACTTCATGTCGGGATAACTTTAACTCTTAGGTAGGGTTGTGTTTTGATTTTCTTTAACCGAAAGAAGAAAATAATATAGCAAATTTGTTATTATAATATTCGGATATTAAAAAGAGATACAGTATGAATCTCACATATCGATGATGGGTTATTGTTCAAAATTAAATATAAAAAATAAATCTTTAGAAAAATTGGTAACAAAGTATGAACAAATTTGCATCTCTAGAAGATTGACCCAAATAAGAAATAAGGTCCAATGAAATCCAATGTATCTAATGTGAATTACGTTTAACACTTTTCATATAAAAAATATAGCCCAATAACTTTTAACCCTAATATTACACCCTATATAAAACTAACTACCCTATTTTTTTTTTTTGCTAAACCTAAACTCACTCCACTACAAATGAAATCCAATGTATCTAATGTGAATTACGTTTAACACTTTTCATATAAAAAATATAGCCCAATAACTTTTAACCCTAATATTACACCCTATATAAAACTAACTACCCTATTTTTTTTTTTGCTAAACCTATATAAAACTAACTACCCTAATATTATTTTTTTTGCTAAACCTAAACCCAATAACTTTTAACCCTACCACCCACCTAACTTTTTCTCAAAATCAAACACAGTTACAAACATTCGTCCTTTTGGTTCTTATATTTTTTCTTTTGCTTTGTAGCTCGAAACACAAACACACAACACTTGTAACATTTTTTATGTTAAGTTGATATCTTTTTATGCGAAGGACAAAGACCACAACATTTGGCTTCTAGATCTTGAAAAAAGGTCTCAGGTAGGGTGTTGGTTTTGATTTCGTTTTATGTTTGTTTCATCGAGAGATAGAAGTAATTAGACGGTTTTGTTTTTGTTCTTCTTATAACTTTCAAATATAAAAAGAAGCTTTGCTTCAAATAGATCTGTCGTGAATTGCCTTTCGAGTGACAACTATCTTTGAAGATCTGTAATGAGTTGTCCTTGTGTGAGATCTGAGATCTTTTTGTGTTTATTGTGTAATGTTTGAGAGAGTTGGGGAGTGAACTGTGACGGTATTCGGTTGTGTCTAGGTTTAGGTTCTTGTTGACTGTTGTTGTATCGTTTCATTTTTCATTTTAAGTCTGAATTTTTGGGCTTTAGTGACTTGTACATCATGCTTAACCACTTTGAAGTCTGAAAAGTCATGAATATTTATTAAGAGAGAGAGTCATTCACTCTTTATAAGTAGTAGTGATAGTGATATGAGTTAATTGCATTTTTGGTCTTTGTGGTTTGACCAAATTGTAAGTTTGGCCTCTAAAACTTTAAAAGTGCAATGATAGTCCTCATTTTAAAGTTTGCATTGCATTTTTGGTCCTTAGATAAAATGAAATGACTAAAATACCCTTTGTCTTATTCAGAGAAGACAAGGGTAATTTGGTCATTTTACACCGATCAAGGACAAAAAATGCAATCCAAACTTTAAAATGAGGACTATCGTTGCACTTTGAAAGTTTTAGAGACCAAACATGCAATTTAGCCATACCACAAGGACCAAAAATGCAATTAACTCATATAATATTAAGTTATAATTATTTTATCTAAAGCATTTCCTTTTTTGAATAGCTGAAATTATATAAAACCAATACAAGTTGCATGGAGAAAAGACAGACCTGAACTGAAACTGGTCCAAAACTGTCTAGGACTATATTGATGATCCTAACAAGACTGAAAGAAAACGAGAAAGACTAGGCTAAGACCGGGACGGTTTTTAAAAAACTCGGATCTTATACACTTTTTGAAATCCACTTCAAATTTAACTTGTTATCACTACATAAGCGAGTTCAGATTTAATTAGTGAGTCACGATACACCAAATTATCATGTTTTCTTTTAAAACATAATTCAAATATTTCAAGTCTGCGTAGTTGTGGGCTCAAACTATGTAAGTTAGTCAGCAAAGATGTCAAAAATCACAATGAAAAATTCAAAAAAGAAAACGAAAGGAAAAAATGTAATTTACATCTTAATCCTAATAAAAAAGACAAGATGTGAATTACTGAATGTGAAAATTACTTCAGAGGCCTCTGCAGGGAGGAGTTGTCCTGCAGAGGACCTCCTTTTTTCATATATCAAAAAAGGCTATGCATTTCGCTTCAAATTTGTAGAGAATTCCTTGGGACACGTGTCACACCCCTTAATTAAACGTGATATATAAAAAACAAATCGCTTCACATTTGAAGCGAAATCTGACATATGTGGGGCCTTTGACTGACACACGAAGACAAAAACCACCATTTCACCTCAATCTTGAAGCGAAATCCGACACATGGGCCCCATACTTTTATGTGTTGGAATATGAAAAAGAGTAAAATATAAAAAATTACAAAACTCACCCTTTAACTTTATAATATTTACAACTTTTTTATATAACAAATTTTATTCGTCAAATATTTAGCAAATATATAGTGAATTTGTTAATAAAAAAATACCGTTGCGAAGATCTCTAAATTACGAACAAAACGAACCCAATATTAATATTCTTTTGACGTACGCACAATTTTTATAAAATATTGAAGTTGATTATATATATCAACTATTTTGAAATTGAAAAATAAAGCTTACCATAACCACCCCTACATTTTTAGATATTTGTAACTTTTTTATATAACAAATTTTATTCGTCAAATATATAGCAAATACACAAGTGAATCATTTAATAAAAAAATACCGTTGCGAATAGCTCTAAATTACGAACAAAACGAACCCAATATTAATATTCTTTTTGACGACGCATTACAATTTTATAAAAATATTGAAGTTGATTATATATATCAAGCTTTTTTGAAATTGAAAACTAAAACTTACCATACTCACCCTTTAACTTTATAATATTTACAACTTTTTTATATAACAAACTTTATTTGTCAAATATTTAGCAAATAAATAGCGAATTTGTTAATAAAAATACGTCATGAAAGAGCTCTAAATTACGAACAAAACGAGCCCAATATTAATATTTTTTGATTTTGACGCATTTTTTACTATTTACAACGATATTTTTTTATTAACAAATTCGCTATATATTTGCTAAATATTTGAGCTAATATAGTTTGTTATATAAAAAGTTACAAATATTAAAAAGTGTAGGGTGGTTATGGTAAGTTTTATTTTTCAATTTCAAAATAGTTGATATATATAATCAACTTCAATATTTTTAATAAAATTGTGCGTACGTCAAAAGAATATTAATATGGGATCGCTTTGTTCGTAATTTAGAGCTCTTCCCGACGGTATTTTTTTTATTAACAAATTCGCTATTTATTTGCTAAATATTTGACGAATAAAATTTGTTATATAAAAAAGTTGTAAATATTATAAAGTTAAAGGGTGAGTATGGTAAGTTTTATTTTTCAATTTCAAAATAGTTGATATATATAATCAACTTCAATATTTTATAAAATTGCGTATGTACGTCAAAAGAATATTAATATTGAGCCCGGGTTCGCTTTGTTCGTAATTTATAGCTCTTAATCCGTAGCGGTATTTTTTTTATTATCAAATTCACTATATATTTGCTAAATATTTGATGAATAAAATTTGTTATATAAAAAAGTTGAAAATATTATAAAGTTAAAGGGTGAGTTTTTAATTTTTATATTTTACTCTTTTTTCATATTCCAACACATAAAATATGGGGCCCATGTGTCGATTTCGCTTCAAGATTGAGGTGAAATGGTGGTTTTGTCTTCGTTTTTCATTCAAGTGAAAGGCCCACATATGCAGATTTAAGCTCAAATGTGAAGTTTTATTTGTTTTTTTTGTTTTTTTTAATATATCACGTTTAATTAAGGGGGTGTTGACACGTGTCCTTTAAGGAATTCTCTACAAATTTGAAGCGAAATGCATAGCCTTTTTTGATATATGAAAAAAGGAGGTCCTCTGCAGGACAACTCCTCCCTGCAGAGGCCTCTGAAGTTCTTACTTTTTTGATATATATAGCTAAATCCTGCTAACCGGTGTTGCATAAACCCACCCACCAATCTGCCACAAGTTCTTACTTGTCGATTTTTTGTATGTTACGAAACTAAATCACATTTTTAGTAGTACTTTCAAAGTCTAAAGTTATACCTGTAATGTTTTAATCTATTAGCTTATTCATTCGACTTGCTCGCATGGAATTAGTGGTCTACTTCTTTGGTTCTACTGTATCTAACTCCTAACATGAAAAACCGCGAGGAATCATTAGTATTATTCTCAAATTATAAGTCTACATATTTATTTTTTATTTTGTTCCGTGTAACAAGGGCAATAAAAGATTATCATGATGAGGGACGGAACCCATGGCTTCTCGCAGAGCCGGAACTATTAAGGGGAAAGGGCCCCAAAAGTTGTGGCAAGTAGTGTAAATATTATAGATTTTAGGGGTAATCAAGTTTAAAAATACAAATAAATCTTCAATTCCCCGCCCCGCCCACCCATCAAAATAAATGTTCAAGTTCCGCCACTGGTTTCTCGCGGGTTTCTGAGAACCTTATGATTTTTCACGATATAGTGTTAATTTTTGAAAAAATTATCGATTTTTCCTAAATGCATATTAAATGCACCTGGTCTATCGAAATGCGTTTGGTTCATCGATTTTAACTCGATTATATTACGGTTCAAATTTTTTTATGCACTCGATCATATTTGATTTTGGTTCCGTCCCTGATCATGATAGATGTGAAACAAAACGTGAAGCTTTCACTCGAAAGTCAAAATGGTTGAAGTCACTCTAAGAGAAAAGGGTATCGTTACATGCCATTTGTATGCTATTTGTGCCAAATCAGCGCCAGCTCAACATTTCACATTTTATATTCACACATAAAAAATGCCTCCTACCATATCACATGACGTTTGCATGTCGTTTCTCAGTTTTTGAGCCCACCACTTCTTTTATTTTTTTCATTTTTCAAATAAACTAAATTTTCATTTCACAAAAATAAAAATACAAATTGCAATACGAAAATTAAACAAGGTACGAAAATAAAAATAAAAAAACATTACGAAAATATGATAATACATCAAATTATCAATAAACTAGTTTTCTTCTTTAGGTTGGTGTCGTTGCCAAATATGATCCATTATATCTTGTTGAAGCTATACGAGTATGGTTTTATCACGCAATTCTTTGGCTTTCCTCCGTTGCACTTGCATCTCCCGAACCATTCTCGTTGTATATGTGGCTACGGACTAACATGCAACTCATTGGAATCACTAATCGCATACTTTTAATATTTCAAAATCATGTTATGCTATATAATGCATGTGTGCATGACTCTTCGTATCTTGTTTAAAGGCTAAGCATGCACTAGTTGTTGTATAATTCCATAACATCCTTGCAGGACACCAATGGCTCGTTCATCATCTTTTTGCGCACCCTCTTGTCGCCTTTTAAAGAGTCCATGTTGTATAATTCCACCGTAAATGATTTGACAAAAGTGGCCCATTGTGGGTAAATCTCGCCCGCTAGATAATACCTTTTTTCATACGTAACTCCATTTACTTCAAACAGAGCAACATGGGCTTTGTCTTCAAGAAGATCGTTGAATAACTGAGAATTATTTAAAATATTAATATTATTATTCGCACCCGCTATCCTCAAAAACTGCATGCCAAATCCACAAATCGTAAGAGGCAACACTTTCAATCATTATAGTTGGGTGTTCTTTATCACCTCATTGAAATTGACCGTGCCATGATTTCAGGAAGTTTTTCCACTCTCAATGTATACAATCAATGTTTTTAAGCATACCCGAAAACCTATGAACCCTCTCATGACATGCGTATATATTTTGAATGTCATTATAGTCTAGTTTTCTTAAATACTCAGGCATGTATCAATTATGCACATAGCAAAATGATCTAGCCAGTCACGTACACAATGTGATCCCATTTGTAAATATTCATCTCATGCATCAGGTGTTGCACCATACGCCAATTGGCGTATGGCGGAACAACATTTCATAATTACACTAAAACTTAATAGACCCGTAACATCAGGTCTGACTAGGGGTGTCTAAAAAAACCTAGGAACCAAAAGAACAGAGGAACCGTACCAGTACTGTACCATATATTGGAACCATGGTCCGGTTCTTAGTTCCTAAAATTCCAAAATTTCGGTTCTTGGGACGGTTTGGGTCAGAACCGTTCGGTTCCGGTACTTTCCTGAAAGAACCGACTCTTTTGAAAATATGAAATTTTATAGGGTTTATTTGGGACATTGTGTACATGCAGCCTTTTAAGAAAATAGAAAAAATAGCTCATTAGTAAGGTGTAACAATAAAATCTAAAATCTAAAAACCACAACTTTAATCCATTCCAAATAACACTAAGTTATCAGTTTTAGTGTTTTACAATTACTAATAATATTCAAAGATTCAAATATCAACATCACCATCATTCATCCAACTTGAAAATAAGTTTTTTCTATACATTTTATGCTTTTAATTATGATCATAATTGTTTAGACAGTGATACTATGTTACGATCTGATGAGAACAAAAATTAAACATTCGTATGTGACAATTATAAACTTATAATTTTTACATTTTTGTTTTTGTTATGGTAATTTGAATAAATGGAATCATTGGAATGATTTGCATCGTTGGAGAGATTTTTTTGTGCGTTTGTATTGACATTGCATGTTCTTTATGAATGATCAACAACGAAAAAAAGAATTTTTTAAACACTTTGGTTCTCGTCAGGAATTACCAAAAATTCCTGTACCGGAACCGAGCACCGTCCCGAAACGAAACCGAAGAACATGGGACGGTTCTCGATTCCACATTTTCTCTTTTTTCGATTCTCGGTTCTTCCGGTTTTGGTTCCGGTTCGGTCCGGTTCCGGTACCATGGACACCCCTAGGTCTGACTACAAATAAATCAAAATGCGCAGGAAGTTAAACATGAGTTTTAATATCTTTTACTATTTTTTAAAATAGTTTCCTGTTCATATGATAGCGGTGCCTAAATAATACTCCGGATAGGTTGAACTATCACCAAAATAGTCGTCCCACAAACGTTCTTCAGCAAGTTCACGATCACGGAATATCGAGTTACGCGTTCTTGAAGTTTGAGCTTGCGTTTGCAACGATTGTTGATACTGATAAGCTTGCATCATAAATAAAATATTAGTTTCATCGTCGATGTCGGAAAAGCTAACATGTTCTTCAACGACATTCATATTTGGTTTAGAAAATGAGTGTTGTGATTGAGAGAATTATGGTGGAAAGTAAGTAATTTTGTGTAAAAATTGGTTGTATATTTATAGAGTGGTATAGTTTCAGTTAAAAAAAATTAATAATAAAAAAAGAGGGAAGTGCCGTTACTTTACTTCAAACGGTCAAAATAATCAAGAAAGTGATTTAGGGAGTCTATTTTATGTAACCGCATTACGTTAAACTAAACCGAGCTTTTGCCTTTATAACTAATTTTATCGACCATGACTTGATTTGATATCGTTTATTGGTTTTTATGATTTATTTTATTATCGTATGAGTTATCGAGTGAGTTTTAACTCTTTTTGTTAGGCACCATGCGATCAATAAAAGCCTAAAACAAGAAATAATGTAACTTTTAAACTGTAACTCAAAACTTGACAAATAAATAGTCAAAACTCGTGGAAAAACATAAATAAACCTAATAGAAAGTCGAAGGATTGTCGTGGAACACTCGTGGGATAATATATGAGCTCGGGAATGGGTAAACGGGATAGTTATAAAAAATTACGGCTTCGACCCCCTACTTCTACCCTAGCCGGCGCCCCCTCCCCACCCCACCATTTTTATTTTATTCCTTTTTCCTAAATATAAATACTCCCTCCTAACCTCATTTTTTCACTTCTATTTTCTCTCACTAAAAACACACACACATAACTTTCTCTCTCTACTCTCTCTCTCCTCCAACAAACAAAACCCTAACCTTAATTTACCACCACCACCGCCGGCCACCTTCCGGCCAATTCCAGCCACTTTTCCGGCGAGTGGCATCACACCTCCACCACCATTTTGTAGATCTCTCTTTCCTCTTTCCATCCATATATATATCTCTTATAGAAGCCTTTATTAACACCTCCAAATCTTACAAAAACTATTCGTGATTCTAGGGTTTTCATTAAATCTTGTAGATCGGGTTGAGAAAAGGTAAATGGAACATGGGTCTAGCTCATATGAGCCATAAGAAGCCACGTATGGGTCTCCTTAGCCTCGTACATGGCTCGAATATAGTGGGTTTTGGGTGTAACTTGGGTCTAAAACCAATTTACACTTAATAAAACATGTAGCTAGTGATTTGGTATCATGTGGTGTATCATATAGCTGTGTTTTTGCATTTTAGGCATAGTTTCATATGATGAGTTTAGATTAGTTGATGGGTTTGATGTTTGGATGTTGATTGGAGGTTGATTGATTGTGTTTGGTTGTGTTAGAAGCCATTTGGAGAGTGTTTGGTTGTGTTGTTGGGGCGTACGAACCACCAAGACCCACGTATTGGTTGGTGGTGTGGCTTACGAGACCCTCATGGACCACGGGTCCGGGTCGGATTGTTGCGGTACCTTGTTGGTTGTTGTTGCTGGTGTTTGGATGAGACGCGTGAAGCCGAAAAGCTTCTGGAGCTTGTTTGGTTCACGTGGTCTTAACCGTGACCGTGTCATGACCATTAGGGTCATAACATTGGTTTCGGGTATATTTGGTAGTTTGATTGGATGGCGAGACTGTTATGGGTTGATTGGAGATTGAATTGCGCTATTATGACTTTTATTTCGACTTATAATATAAATTGTCAACTTTGAGCAACGTCGGTGTTACTTTGACTTTTTAGTCAATAGTTGACCCCCACAACGCCGTAACATGGACTTTAGTATATTTTGGACTATAGATTGATTAAAAGCCGAGAAGTCATGACTCGTGCTTGTGGACCCGAAACGAATAACGATATGAACATGAATAATAAATGGTGAAACACAAATAATAAAAGGCTTTTATACCAAAACTATCAATAACAAGACTTGTCTTGTTATTTAGCATTTTAAATGGGAATTAACAACTTCAAATGGAAAGGTTTTCTAGTAAATAAGTATTTAATGTTTCGAGTGCACATTTATCGAAATGTGCCATTTATGAGCATTTAATACTAGTGTCAAGTATTTAATTTATTTACGTTGTGAGCATGGGTTACATATGATCTAACATTAATAGCGTCGATCCACGTGGGTAGCGGACTTATTAGGTTGACGAATCTAATAGGAGCCAGCTAGGTACGTAAGATAACGTTATTAATGGGTGAATTATCCCTATGACTCGTTAGGATGGGACCGGTTTATGGGATAATAAGTGACACGAATAAATAATTGAGTTTATTGAGTTGACGAATTCGATAAAGTCTACTATTTATTCCGAAACTTATTGGACTATGGAACTTATCTGTAACACCCCACCTTATTAGACCACAATATTGTCCGCTTTGCCCGCAGGCTCATGGCTTTGTTTTTGTGGCCTCATTTGAAGACTTCCCGGCATGTCACCCAAGCCAGTACTACTCTCACATGAGCACGCTTAACTGCCAGTTCCTAAGAACTCCACCCGCAGTAGACCACAAAACGCGTTGTGTCATTGTAAGGCTAATGTTATCTTATAAGCCCAAAGATCTCTCCAGGCCATAGCCGATGTAGGATTTGCCTAGGGTGTTACAATCACCCCCCTTAAGGACTCATCGTCCTCGATGAGGTTTGCCCCACCATCCAGAACGGCTCGAGTGGCTCGATACCACTTGTAACACCCCGCCTTATCAGACCACAATATTGACCGCTTTGCCCGTCGGCTCACGGCTTTGTTTTTGTGGCCTCATTTGAAGACTTCCCGGTAGGTCACCCAAGTCAGTACTACTCTCACATTAGCACGCTTAACTGCCAGTTCCTAAGAACTCCACTCGCAGTAGACCACAAAACGCGTTGTGTCATTGTAAGGCGAATGTTATCTTATAAGCCCAGCATCTCTCCAGGCCACATGCGAATGTTATCTGTTAGGAATTAGAAATTCCAGGTATTAAAGAGTCGGTCACCTCAAGTATATGTAATCGTTAGAAAGCTCGTAGTCATAGTACTTTTATGTTAAGTAGTATTTAGTTTAGTAACACCGTGGAGGACGGACGGGTCTTTACCCACTGTATGCCTGATCCACAGCCCGTTGTGTGGCGTTTTATTGTAAGACTATAAATACTCTCTACCTTCCAAGGTAGAGAGTTGGAGCTCATAATAAGAATTTTCTTTCTCTCACTAAAGTTCCCTAAACCTCTAACTTTCTCTCTCTAGAATTCCACTTATACGCCTACTTTGTGTTATGGTTTGATGTGTATGTGAAATCCAATATCCTACATTATCTCATTGTGTTGCATTGAGTCACATTATGCTTATTTGAGTGCATTCATGATATCATGTTGAATCGATACACACACACACGATGATACCAAACGCTAGGACTAAACGGTGAAACAAGACATTTTGGAGATAAAGAAAAGGAATACATTGGGGTAGATAACGTTGATTTTGGGAAATATATATTAAATTTGGTTTACATTAATAGGTTATGCCGAGTCGATAGTTGCTGAGCCGTGAATAGACTTCTACCTCGACCTAGTCCAGGGTTAGTAATCGTTCTAGACTTTGCTACGACTGTGCTGGCTAGAGTCGCTAGGGGCCCACTATGACGTCGGATATGATATTGATGATATTGTGATTGTGATATTGGTATGTGATTGATGTGTATCTATCTTAGGTCTCGCATAGCAAATAAACTCCTACAGGTCCACTATTTTAAACTCAAACTTAAACCTATGAACTCACTAGCGTTAGCTGACCTTTTAGCATGTTTTTCTGAGGTATTTAAGTGATGTGTGGATTACGTGTTCTGTCCGCTTGGCAAGAAGGCATGGTTGAAGGATCATAATCAAACTCTGATAATTTGTGGGGACCTATTTTTATAAATCATGTTTGGGCCTATTATTTACATTTTGGGATTAATGTTTTGGATAATTAAATTTGGGATTGGTTTTTGAATGATAATATGACTATCTTGTTTGCTATGCTTGTGTGAGATACCAATCCAATGTAACGCCCCGAAAACATGATTAAGTATTCCGCTGTACCGAGATTTGGGGGTGTTACAGTCAGTGGTGGTATGGTCACGCAGAAATGGCGACGCCATGTCAAAGTGACGATACCCCTTGCTCTAATATTAATCTCTATGGTAACAAATAAGGTTCACTTCTGTCCATTGAGCTTGAACAAATTGTATGCAATGTTCTCAACACAACAAAAATGATGTTGAATATATAAAAATGTCAGGAAACTTGCCGAAGAAACTAACGGTTAGAAACTTGCAAAGTTTTATCTCACATTGCTACCACAATGATACTATTATCTCTTTATAAGGCCATTGAACACATGAATATAGGTAAATGAAGTCCAGAATAGTGGGTTTAATGACTTGTTTAGGTTTGTTTATGCATAATTGGGCTTAATAATAGAGATTATTTAGGCTGCCCCAGTAGACACGATCGAGTATCGATCAGGTGAAAGTGGCGATCGATTTCAACTCGATCGTCTTGCTGTGGACTTTGTCGATCGTCTCATCTCACGCCCAAATCAATCGCCTGGCCGATCGACTTCATCTTTGGTTTCTTTTTTGTTTGTGTGTGTATTAATTAAAATAAAAGGTATATTTGTGGGTATGTTTTTTTAGTGTAGGTCGCCTTACTGGGACACCCAATCACCTGAAGGTCGCTGGAGAGAGAAAACTGATGTGACAGGGAAAATGGGGATTGAGTCCCCTTACTGGGGGCAGCCTTAGGTTTGTTTATCTAGAATAGTGGGTTTAATGTTTAGGTTTGTTTATGCTTAATTGAGATACCAATCCAATGTAACGCCCCGAAAACATGATTAAGTCTTCCACTGTACCAAGATTTGGGGGTGTTACAGTCAGTGGTGGTATGGTCACGCAGAAATGGCGACGCCATGTCAAAGTGACGATACCCCTTGCTCTAATATTAATCTCTATGGTAACAAATAAGGTTCACTTCTGTCCATTGAGCTTGAACAAATTGTATGCAATGTTCTCAACACAACAAAAATGATGTTGAATATATAAAAGGGCTAATGATCAAAAAAAGTACTATACTTGCCACCATTTCTTCTTCAGGGTAGCAAACAAATTTTTTTGCTTCCGTGGGTATTATACTTTCAAATTCATCATCTTTAGGGTATTTTGCTAAAAAGTCGGACATTTTTGCCCCTCTTACCCACAAGAGCAAATGATGGCAAGCATTATACTTTTTTTTTTTTTTATCATTTGCCCTAGTTTTTATTATGTTAAATTTTGGATATGTATTATGATAATTTATTTAATGATTTATAATTGTGTTAAATCTATGATAAAAATGTTTTGTTTTAAGTTTACACTATTTACTTATTAATCGTATTTGTAATAATTTAATATATACTTAAAAAAGGGAAAATTAAAATCATTCGGACAATTATAAAAAACAAACAACACTTTTTCATTCAGATTCAGACATTATTGCTACCTCTTATTAGTAAGATGCGGTAGTCAGATTCAGATGTGTAACATTTTAATCAAACAAACACACCCTTAATCTAGTCATAGTATACTCTCTAGTCTATGCTTCAACAAGTGACGAACATAAATTTATATGCAAGTACTTCAGGTTGTGATATAATTCCTCCTAATTTAGCGGAAGCGTTAAACCTAATTCGGTTTAACGCTTGAAGCGTTAAACAACTTGAAGTGAATTAGGGCAAATGATAAAACAAAACATTTTTATCATAGATTTAACACAATTATAAATCATTAAATAAATTATCTTAATACATATCCAAAATTTAACATAATAAAAACTAGGGCAAATGATAAAAAAAAAATATCATACTTGCCATCATTTGCTCTTGTGGGTAAGAGGGGCAAAAATGTCCGACTTTTTTGCAAAATACCCTAAAGAGGATGAATTTGAAAGTATAATACCCACGGAAGCAAAAAAATTTGTTCGCTACCCTAAAAATGTCAGCAAACTTGCCGAAGAAACTAACGGTTTGGAAGCTTGCAAAGTTTTATCTCACATTGCTACTACAATGATACTATTATCTCTTTATAAGGCCATTGAACACATGACTATAGGTAAATGAAGTCCAGAATAGTGGGTTTAATGATTTGTTTAGGTTTGTTTATGCTTAATTGGGCGTGATAATAGAGATTATTAAATAGTTAAAGATGGAATTGGGCTCTAATTAGATTTTCATAATTTATTTTTTTTATCCAAATTCCGGATTTCATTGTAACGTTTTGTGAAAAATATGCAACGCTCCCTTTTTACAATTATAACAACTTGAAAAGTTGTAACGGTTCAAGAGTCTTTTCATATACGACTAACAAGTAAATGCAGTCCAGAATAGTGCGCTTAATGGTTTGTTTAGGTTTGTTTAAGTTTAATTGGGCTTGATAATAAAGATTATTAAATAGTCAAAAGATGGACTTGAGCTCTAATTAGAATTTTAATTTTTTTTTTAAATCCAATTTCCGGGTTTCATTGTAACGTTTTGTGAAAAAGATGCAACGTTCTCCTTTTACAAATATAACAACATGAAGAGTCGTAATGGTTCAATAGTCTCTTCATACGCTATATAAAGGACTTCTGATCTTTTGAAGAAGGCATAAAAATCACAGAAATACCCCATTAGTCTCCATCATGAAAACATATCAGATTCGTTAAAAACAAGTTTTATGCTTAAATTGATCGTTGTATCCTCTAAACGAACGCACTAGTTAGGGCGAAATTCTGTTTAAAGTCACTGCATTTACATGCCTCATTCGCGTTGTTTTATTATTTTATATTAGTGTAAGTTATTCTCTAACACTAACTTGATGCAACATGTAAGCAACACAACTTGATCAATAAATCCAAACCATCATATTAGCATCTTGCTCATAAGTCACCTACCTGCAAAAGGTAACGAAATTAAATAATGAGATATAGAATCAAAAGTGATATGTTATATAATGGTCCAGAACTCCAAACTGTTTGAAAGAAATATTACGACCAAACAATATCAGTTTATAACATTCCCTTTATCATACTATTTTATAAAACACTTATGCATTCTTTATATAGAAATATTTAAAAATTCAGCTTGTTTATTATAAAAATTCAATAGTTTACAAGACAAAAATCATTATGTGCATTACTTTAATGCACACATTTAAAAGACAAAACATAAGTCTTACTAGAACCATAATGTACATTACTTTAATGTTATTAATATAGTCGATGTTTTTAATGTAGTCAACTATTTAACTAGTCAATAAATACAATTAATCTTACATAAAAAATACAAATTAGCAAGCATATTGTACAAGTAACTTAAACACAATTTTTGCATTAAGTGTCACTAATACAAATAATGAAGCATATTATACAAATATTTAAGCCCGAACGGGTAGGGCTGAGCGTCGGTCATAAACCGACCCGAACCGAACCTAGAAAACCGAGGACCGAAAACCGTGAAAAACACGAACCCAAACCGAACTGAATGTTGTCGGTTCGGTTCGGTTTTTCGTCGGTTCGGTTTTGTCGGTCTAGGCGTATTTTGGTATGTTTTTGTCGGTTTTGGGCCGAACCGGACCGAACCGACCCGAACCGACCCGAAACCGAAAGCATGTAAAACCGGAAACCGAAACCGAATCCACGGGCTGCCGGTCCTGTTCGGTTTTTATCGGTTCGGTCGGTTTCGTCGGTCCGGTTCGGTTTTGAACCATCGGTGCTCAACCCTACGAACGGGTAACGGGCCCATGTTATACGAATCCCTTTAAAAAGGTCAAAACAAGATCCCATACTGGAAACTAACGGGCACGGGCTAAACGGGCTCATATTATACAAATTGACACTTCTAATATTAATTATCACAATTGTATAATCAAAAACATTGTCAATAGTTAAGGAGTTGAAATACGTCATATGAAATTCTTGATATCCGTAAATTTGTTGTAAAAAAGAACATAATAAACTAAAATACATGATTCACCGGAAAATTTTATTTCAGATACCTGCGTTTCAAACGCACGAGTACCCTTCTTACACAATCTAAAGAGTTACTTGTATCAAAATTCTAGTCCCACGTCGTTTTAAGGAAAAATATTTCAGTCATTTATATATCTTAGTGTACTTGGCATGTGTATGTCGAGATTAAGATTATGTTGTTAGATGGGTTACAAGTGCGCTGGTAGATTCAATCTAAAGATAATAGTGCAAATAGTAAAACAGATTAAATCTAACAGCCCGCTTGTGAAGTCAGCTACAACTTGTACACTCTCAATATTTTTTAATTGAACATCTTACGAGAAGCTACTAATTTTATCGCCTAAACAAATGTATGATTATTTTATATATTCTTACATTTTTTAAAACTCACAAAAAATAGTAATGTTGCATCAGTATTAGTGAAGAGGGGGAGTCTAATTTAGTCGTGTCATTTAATTTTTATGTTTTCAAAAATAATTTTAGCTAGATTTGCACTTTATAAACAATGTATCATGTTTGTGATAAAATAAGCTAATTTAAAAAAAGTTAAAGATATTGGATAGTTCATCCTTCTAGTTCTAATGTGTTTAGGAAAGGCTGATGATTGTGAACTTGGAGTCTAAAACCTGTGCTATATTTATATACAAAATACTCGAGTTCCCTAGTTCGTTTGGCTTACGCGTTATAGCACATATCTTGCATGCTAAGCAATGGTTTAGTAAGGAGAATAGGATGGTTAGTGGTACCAGTAAGAAATGTGACGCATATATTTGATTTAGAACACGAAAGATTTGAGTGAAACTAAAGTATGAATGTAGAGCTAAAGCCTTTAAGATCAAGAAACCAAATATGTGCATTATATGCACTCCATCAAATTGCTCTGTAATAATTTCCTTATTTGTATCAATAAACTAGCTTTAACTTGGAAGTGTATGGCAATTAATATGACTTGCTTGTTGATTCTATTTGTTTAGTCAATTGTTACACAATATAAAGAGATATTTGTATCAAAATTTTAGTCCCACATTGGTTAAAGGAAAAACATTTGACCCATTTATATATTTCAATGTACATCTCATGTGGAAGTTGAGATTAAAATTATGTTGTTGGCTAGTTAGGTACCAAGCCGTTAGATTTCTTCTATAATAACGGAATGGGTCTCGATATAGCCAAGAACTTATATAATCTCTCAATTTTTTTTAATTGAATATACTTTCTAAAAAACCTGATCATTTTATCACCTAAACAACATGTATAAATTTAATATACATTCTTTCACTTTTATAGTTTATGAGAAAAATAGCAATATTACATCAGTATTAGAGAAGAGGGAGTCTAATTTAGTAATGTCACTCACCTTTATAAAAATTTATTACGTGTTTGTTAAAATTAGCATATTTTTATAAAGTTCAAGCTATTGAATAGTTTATCACTTTATCCTTATAATTATAATGAGTTTGATACTTTGAAAAAAGAAAGTGATAAACTGAGTGGATTATTAAACTGTTAATCCAATACCTTATTAAATACCTACTTACTTAGTAAAAAAACATATGGAACCAAGAGTGTCTTCGAAACTAAATTATGTTGAGATTAAAATTATGTTGTTGGCTAGTTAAGTACCAAGCCGTTAGATTTCTTCTATAATAACGGAATGGGTCTCGATATAGCCAAGAACTTATATAATCTCTCAATTTTTTTAATTGAAATACTCTTTAAAAAACCTGATCATATTATCACCTAAACAACATGTATAACTATCATATACATTCTTTCACTTTTTTAGACTATGAGAAAAATAGCAAAATTTCAACAGTATTAGAGAAGAGGGAGTCTAATTTAGTAATGTCACTCACCTTTATAAAAATGTATTATATGTGTTTGTTAAAATTAGCAGATTTTTATAAAGTTCAAGATATTGAATAGTTTATCACTTTATCCTTATAGTTCTAATGAGTTTCATACTTTGAAAAAGGAAAGTGATAAACTGAATGGATTATTAAACTGTTAATCCAATACCTTATTAAATACCTACTTACTTAGTAAAAAACATATGGAACCAAATAACCATTGGAAACCAAAACAATTTCATGATCAAGTTCTATGGTCTATATGCACATATCATAAAACTTTTAACTCAAGAAGTAATGTACAAACGTCGGTTTAGAACATGGAGACTGATGCACCATTCACGTGTAATTGTAATGATAAAGCTTTCAAGATCAAGTAACAAAATGTATACAACGTGTTTACTCCCTGACGTTATAATATTTTGTTTTTCTCCAGTAATTATATGTCGACTAGAATGGATGTTTGACCCCATAGATATCGGAAGCCACGACCCGGAATAGAATTTTCGAGGAATAAGTAACACTAACACAATACATGCTTGCTGTAATCCGGGGTAATCACTAGCCTATATGTTTTATGGGTATAATTGTTAGAAAATGTTTTTGCTAACATATTTTTTTATATTTGACTTATCCCACATCGTTGGTAGTAATAAATGAAGGTAAGTTTATAAGTACCAATTGATTGACGCAATAAAATGATACTTTTTGCAACAATTTATTTTTTACGTATTATAGTCTCAAAGGTCACAACATATGTATCTTTCTTTGCAATAGTTAATCTCTAATTAATTAACAGTTTCAATATGCACTTTGGCATCTTTTATCACATAATTCACATGCTCTGTTAATGATGTTTAAAAATTATTAATTTCATATGTATTCTGTTCTAACAATATATATATATATATATATATAGTGTCAAAAAACTTATTGTGTCACTTGAAATAGATCATGAAATTTAGTGTGTCAAAAAATGATAGTGTGTCAAAAAATAGTATCATTAAAAAAATGTATCAAAGGAATAAGTGTGCCTTTAAAAATGTGTCAAAAAAAACATAGCATGTCATTTGAAATGTATCACGAAATGTGTGTCGTAAAACTTTATAAATAAAAAATGGAAAACAACGTCAGAAATACAAACACAGAACAAGACATGCGTACATAGTTGATATAGGAGTCACAAATCTATTCAGCAGTTGCATGATGGGTCTTCATGTACAAGTATATAACATATACATGATACAATTTTATTAAAAATATCAATGCATCTCTTTTAGTTTTTTTTAATAACAAGAAATATACTGAGTAAGATCTAAATTGATAATACACATAACTAAGGCAAAAAAAAAAAAAAAAAAAAGTCTTGCCATGACTGGTAATTAGGGACCAGAGAGAATGGTGGAGAGATTCGGGTGGCATGTTATTTTAGTGAGATTTGAAATATAAAGGTTTTATATTAATTAATAAAAGATATAAAGTATGTTGATCAAAAACCTATAATGCCCTTACTACGTCATTGGTAAATGTTTCACTTGCAACCCTTTTTATCCTTCCTATCTTTACACACTTCCTATTTGATCCAACCCCTATATATATATATATATATATATATATATATATATATATATATATATATATATATATATATATATATATATATATATATATATATATATATATATATATATATATATATATATATATATATATATATATATATATAAATATATATATATATAGAACACCAAATCATTGATTTTGAAGTTTTAGGTAGTTTTTTAAATCTATTATATATATGGAAGGGATCCAATAAGAAGAATAATTAAAATGAGAAGGGTAAGAAGTAATTCTAGCCACACATTTTAATTTGGGAAGCAAAATTTGAATTAATACGCATTTATTTTTGTAGGTGCATCTATAAAGTGTGGTTGTGGTTTCTTTTTATTTGATCCTAACTCATTATATATATACCTTCTCTGTTCGACTTGCTCATTTGGCACTTGTGTTTTGCTTCTGTGATGATGATCCTCTTCAAAGCTGATAAAGTTATCTAATATATTATTGCAAGATGCATGCCTAAACATGTTTGATTGGTTTGTTATTTGTTGTATACTGTAGATAGAAATATCGTTAACTTTTGGAACTGGCGTATGATGTTCCTTCATTACAAACAAATCTTGTTTTAGCATAAGACAACACAAACCCGGCGACCAACATGTCACACTAACGAACAATGTTGAACCAGGAATGTCGACAACATCGATCCATTCTTATGAATTAAATAACGAAGTCACAGCCATAATGTAACAAACTAGTCATTGATATATCCACACGTTGATGTTTTTGGTGGATTAGACCATGAACCCGATACCTGCACCAGGTTTCAATTGCTACAAATAAAACAAGTTGAATCCGCCTGCTAAACTTTATCATGTATAAACGTGTATAGTGGTAATAGATTATGTTAGTATGTTACATATGAATAAAAGTATACCAAAAGTAAACCAATAGATGGACTACATAGTTTGGAAGATTTAGGCAACGATTTGGAATACAATCAAGTCACTCAAGCGACATGCTCGTGAATCATGCAAGGTATAGCTTGTAATTCAATTTTTACATTGTTCGACTAGTAGATCAACTAGCTATTTAGCAGAAAACCTTATTAATGAAAAAACTTCCAGTTCAACTTTACAGTTTAAACCAATGTTCTAAAAGGCGTGAGGCGTGGCATGGCGGCATAGCCACGCCTTAAGCCTAACAAGCCTTTGCGAAACCTTTGCGTTTCATAAAGCGTGCTTAAGGCAGCAAAAAAACATTATAGATTTATGTATTTATAATTTTGTATCATTTTTTAAGAGCAATTTCAATAACTAAAGCTCCAATCCCAAATAACCAGGCCCAAATATAATGCCAAAATATGAATTAAGTTTTGAAATAACGAGGCCCAGGAAGGAAATAGCCCAAATACTAGAAATTCAAGCCCAAATCCGTAAATCCCTTATATTCTTCTAAAAATGGCGCCACGCCTTACCAAAATGTGCGCTTTTTCACGCCTTTTCGCGCCTTATCTCACGCCTTTTCACACGACGCCTAGACCTCGCGCCTTGGTTCATTTCGTGGCGCCGAGGCCACGCCTTGGCGGCGCCATGGCGCGCCTTTTAGAACACTGGTTTAAACAACTTCTTAGACAAAAACATTTAATGCAACATATACAACCAAGAGTCTCCAGAACTAAGATATATAAATCAAAAAAATTTAAAAGTAATGTAGGAACAAGTGAAGCAAAAATTCGATTCAGAACATGAAGATTGGTGCGCCATTGTTGTGTAGTTGTAAAGCTAACATATTTTTTATTTCAATATTTACCTTATATTTTACTTTACATATCCCACATTGGTGAAAATTGTAAAAGAAAGACACTTTATAAGTACAAGTACATTTTTTATTATTGAATGCCTAAAACGTAAACATATATAAATAGTGATATATATGTTTCCTTGTGGTTGTTTTTTGCAAAACTTGTACAAGTTCTCTCTAACTAGTTTTATTAGTCTTAATAAGTTTTGAAAAATAATAAAAGCGCTCTCTAATTAACTTTTTTTATATTTTTATTTTTGAAAATTTTCACAAGTGCTCTCTAATTACATTGTTTAGTCCTAAGAATTTTTTAGAAACCATAGAAGCGAAAGACTGTTTTTGTTGATTTTATGTTTAAGACAAGCAAATTGAGAGAAAAAGATTTAATATATCGTATCGTCGGGTTTGTGTTGTCTTATGCTAAAACGAGACTTGTTTGTAATGAAGGAACATCATATGCCTATTCCAAAAGTGTTGTCTTATGCTAAAACGAGACTTGTTTGTAATGAAGGAACATCATATGCCTGTTCCAAAAGTTAATGATATATTGGATCACTTTATATACATTGGTTAGCGATCAGCCCATAATTTGTTGGTTAGCGATCAGCCCATAATTTGTTTCAAATAGAATACGTAAGCAATTTATTAAATTACCTGTATAAATTAACCTCAAGCCCAAACTTGAACAGCCACTAACGATTATATGACATGCCAAATAATCGCTAGAAAACCAATGTATCGTCGGGTTTGTGTTGTCTTATGCTAAAACGAGACTTGTTTGTAATGAAGGAACATCATATGCCTGTTCCAAAAGTTAATGATATATTGGATCACTTTATATACATTGGTTAGCGATCAGCCCATAATTTGTTTCAAATAGAATACGTAAGCAATTCATATGCCTATTCCAAAAGTTAATGATATAGCCTGTTCCAAAAGTTAATGATATATTGGATCACTTTATATACATTGGTTAGCGATCAGCCCATAATTTGTTGGTTAGCGATCAGCCCATAATTTGTTTCAAATAGAATATGTAAGCAATTTATTAAATTACTCATAAATTAACCTCAAGCCCAAACTTGAACAGCCACTAACGATTATATGACATGCCAAATAATCGCTAGAAAACCAATGTATCGTCGGGTTTGTGTTGTCTTATGCTAAAACGAGACTTGTTTGTAATGAAGGAACATCATATGCCTGTTCCAAAAGTTAATGATATATTGGATCACTTTATATACATTGGTTAGCGATCAGCCCATAATTTGTTTCAAATAGAATACGTAAGCAATTCATATGCCTGTTCCAAAAGTTAATGATATAGCCTGTTCCAAAAGTTAATGATATATTGGAACACTTTATATACATTGGTTAGCGATCAGCCCATAATTTGTTTCAAGTTTGGGTTAGCGATCAGCCCATAATTTGTTGGTTAGCGATCAACCCATAATTTGTTTCAAATAGAATACGTAAGCAATTTATTAACAAATAGAATACGTAACCAATGTATACAGGTAATTTAATAAATTACCTGTATAAATTAACCTCAAGCCCAAACTTGAACAGCCACTAACGATTATATGACATGCCAAATAATCGCTAGAAAACCAATGTATCGTCGGGTTTGTGTTGTCTTATGCTAAAACGAGACTTGTTTGTAATGAAGGAACATCATATGCCTGTTCCAAAAGTTAATGATATATTGGATCACTTTATATACATTGGTTAGCGATCAGCCCATAATTTGTTTCAAATAGAATACGTAAGCAATTCATATGCCTGTTCCAAAAGTTAATGATATAGCCTGTTCCAAAAGTTAATGATATATTGGATCACTTTATATACATTGGTTAGCGATCAGCCCATAATTTTTTGGTTAGCGATCAGCCCATAATTTGTTTCAAATAGAATATGTAAGCAATTTATTAAATTACCTGTATAAATTAACCTCAAGCCCAAACTTGAACAGCCACTAACGATTATATGACATGCCAAATAATCGCTAGAAAACCAATGTATCGTCGGGTTTGTGTTGTCTTATGCTAAAACGAGACTTGTTTGTAATGAAGGAACATCATATGCCTGTTCCAAAAGTTAATGATATATTGGATCACTTTATATACATTGGTTAGCGATCAGCCCATAATTTGTTTCAAATAGAATACGTAAGCAATTCATATGCATGTTCCAAAAGTTAATGATATAGCCTGTTCCAAAAGTTAATGATATATTGGATCACTTTATATACATTGGTTAGCGATCAGCCCATAATTTGTTTCAAGTTTGGGTTATCGATCAGCCCATAATTTGTTGGTTAGCGATCAACCCATAATTTGTTTCAAATAGAATACGTAAGCAATTTATTAACAAATAGAATACGTAACCAATGTATACAGGTAATTTAATAAATTACATGTATAAATTAACCTCAAGCCCAAACTTGAACAGCCACTAACGATTATATGACATGCCAAATAATCGCTAGAAAACCAATGTATCGTCGGGTTTGTGTTGTCTTATGCTAAAACGAGACTTGTTTGTAATGAAGGAACATCATATGCCTGTTCCAAAAGTTAATGAGATATTGGATCACTTTATATACATTGGTTAGCGATCAGCCCATAATTTGTTTCAAATAGAATACGTAAGCAATTCATATGCCTGTTCCAAAAGTTAATGATATAGCCTGTTCCAAAAGCTAATGATATATTGGATCACTTTATATACATTGGTTAGCGATCAGCCCATAATTTGTTTCAAATAGAATACGTAAGCAATTTATTAAATTACCTGTATACATTGGTTAGCTCTTAATTTGTTTCAATCAACTTGCACATATAAACTTACTTTCTTTTATAACTCCCAACGATGTGGTATGTGGGATATGTTAAAAATAAAAAATATGTTAGTAAAACCATTTTCAACAATTATACCCATAAAACATATAGACAAGTGATCATCCCAGATTACATGCAAGCATGTATTGTGTAATGAAATTATATCTAGATATATATTCCTCCAAAATAAAATTCTATTCCGGGTCGTGGCTTCCAATATCTATGGGGTCAAATATGCATCCATTTGAGTCAACATACAATTACCGAAGAGAAACCAAATCTTATAAAGGAGCCGATATGTTGTATACATTTGGTTACTTGATCTTGAAAGCATTATCTTTACAATTATACATTAATGGCGCACCAAAATCTCCATGTTCTAAATTGACCTACCTACATTACTTTTAATGTTAAAAGTTTTATGATATATGTGCACAGTGCATATAGACCATCGAATTTGATCAGGAAATTGTTTTGGTTTGCAATGGTTAAAGATCATAAAAATCTAATTAGCTTATAGTTCTAGATACACTCTTGGTTCTATATTTTGGAAAAAGATCTTCTTATAATCATATTTGTGAGTTTTAAAGATATACCATTAAATGTTTAATCTATTTACCTTACTCATTCGACTAATTGATTGGGACGGGTCAGTCAGCACACAAATGTAAAGCCCGACCGAGCTCGAGTCGAGTTTTAGTAGTCGAGCTTGAGCTTGTCGTTACTCGGCTTGATTATGCTTGTTTACACCCCTAGATATTATTGTATTTGCATTTCTTAGGAAGACCATTAAACAAGTAGCGTTATATTCACGTTACAAACTCACAAAGTGTTTTAAAGTTTGTTTTCAGCATTGGTAAAATTCTTTTCTAAACTTTATTATCTATTAAAGTATTATGATTTCATCGTTATTGTTGCGCTCCTTTTTTAGCCGTAATAGATCATGTTACGTATCATATATGTATAGAAGAAGTATACCAAGTGATAAACTGAAAAATTGACGACATAGTTTCAAGCAACGAGCCAGTGAAACATGCAAGGTCTAGCTTGTGATCGATATGAGGCAGTTCGACTTTAAGGGCCCGTTTGGTTGAGTGATTTTGTCAGTGGGTTTGGCATCAAAGTTGAAATGTGTTGTTTGGTGTATAATTGTGAGTCCCAAATTCAACCATGAGTCCCTGATATTTGCTATACTAAAACCCTATGTTAGTTGGCTCCTTTTGAAAAATGACGTCCCATCTACAAGTTTAGTGGGGCCAATTTTAACCACATTCACATATCCTATTTTTAAAATTATATTAATTTACAAAATATAAAATATATAACACAAATCTAAATACAAATCTAAATTTAAATCCTAAACCCATCTACAAATCAAACGGGCCCTAAATCTACTAAGTTAAAAAGCCAAAAACATATATATCCTCTCGTTTAGAAGAATGTTTTCAGTATGACTATAAAATACCTACTTGTACTTACTTAGTCAAAAGCAATTTGTGTAACATACAAAAACAAGCTTTTTATGATCATCAATACAATTGCAAACCAAAAATCATTCCTGATCAAATGTGGCGGTCTATATGCATACAATACTCAAGTAAATACTTTAAAAATGTAAAAACCAATATGTAGAGCTAAAGCTTTTAAGTTCAAGAAACCAAATATGTACATTAGATGTGTCTATAAACTCAGGAACTTGAAAGTGTATGGCAATTCAAATGGACTTGTTTATTGATTCTTTTTGTTTTGTCGAGTTTTAGGGTGTGTTTGTTAAAAGTAGTAGTGAGTTGTGAGTAGCAGTTACAGTTCACCGCTCACTGCTTTTTAAAGACGCACCGGAAAAATGAACATTTCTAAAAATATCAAAGATCACCGCCCCTTAGTCAAACGAATGTTAAAAATCAAAATACCCATGCTCACTACTCCAAAAAGCTTTACACCGCTCCGTGCCAAACAAACCTTTATACAGTTACACATTATAAAGAGTTACTTGTAATAGAATTCCAATCCCACATCGGTTAAACGGAAAACATTTGACTCAATTTACATATTTCAATGTGCATGACATGTTCCAGTTTTGGTTACGATAATTTTGTAAGCTTGTTTAGTAGTCTGGCCGTTAAATTTTTTGTAAAAAAACCGGAAAGGATCTATTAAAAGCCAAGAACATATACAACACTCACTCAACTAGTTTTTATTAAACTAAACTATTATATGTGAAAAGCGACGTTTCATAGCAGGAAACTATTGTACTATTATTCGCTTTGTCCGTGCAAAGTGTCCGTTTTATAGCGGGAAACTATTATACTATTATCCGCACAAAGCGAGGTTTTATAGCAGGAAACTATTATACTTACGAATGTGTTTTGGTGTGACCCTCAACGCAACACTTAAAAAGCACTCCGTTCAGTTGAAAATGTTCACTTCGATTCTAAACAACTAACTACTCGTACTTATCTAGTAAAAAACAAATAATGTACGTATGAAAGCAACAGTCTTCAGAACTGCGCTTTTTATGATCATCAATAGGAATATAGACCAAAAAACCATTCGTGATCAAATTTGACAGTCTATATACATACACATCTTTATTATAAACTTTGAAAATCTATCAAGTAATATGATGATTTTATGACTGAAACAAGTAAAGCATATATTCGATTTAGAACACGATATATTTGAGGGTGTGTTTGGTTTGTTGCTATGAATCACAATGGGTATGGGTATTGGTATAGGGTGAAATGGTAATGGCGGGTATGATGAAACCACCCACACACATAATATATGAAAAAACCTTCACGTTTGGGTATCCTCAATCCATTGTGGTGGGCCCCATAACCAACTAAACAATATTAATGACTTTCAAAGTTATAGACTTATACCCATACACCCCAATCAAACAGACCCTGAGTGTCGTTGAAGTATGAATGTAGAGCTAAAGCCTTTAAAATCAAGAAACCAAATGTGTACATTAAATGCACTCCACGATGTTGCTATGTAATATATTTGATTCATCTTTTGTACTATATTTGTATCGATAAGATAGCTTTGACTTGAAAGTGTATGGCAATTCAAATGAACTTGATCATTGATTATGTTTGTTTGGTCAAGTCTTACACAATATAAAGATTTGAACTTTATGTTTTCAAAAATACTTTTTGCTAGATTTGCACTTTATCATAAATGCATCACGTGATAAAACTAGCTTATTTAAGAAAAATGTATCATGTGTTTAGATTAAGATTATGTTGTTAGCTAAATTAGCAGCTAAGGCCGTTAAATTTATTACAAAAGTAACGGATAGGCTGTTAAAAAGCCATTGACACTACTCATTTTAGATCAATTAGCAAATTAGCCAAAAACCTTAAGATGTGAGAAAAATTTCAGTTCGGCTTTTAATTTTAAATAACAACTTATTTAGTTAACAACATTTCCCATAATATATAGAACCAAGAGTGTCTCCAGAACTAAGATTTTTATGATCTATAACGATTGCAAACCAAAACAATTTTCACTTTAAAAGTAATGTAGGAACGTCAATTTAGAACATGGAGATTTTATTGCACCATTGATGTGTAATTGTAAAGATAATGCTTTCAAGATCAAGTAACCAAATGTATACAACATATCCACTCTTGGACTACGTCGACTCAAATGGATGTTTCACCAGAAATAGAATTTTGAGGAATAAATATCTAGATATGGTTTAGTTACACACTACATGCTTAAGCTTGTTGTAATCCAGGATGATCACTTGCCTATATGTTTTATGGGTACAATGTTGAAAATGGTTTTACGAACATATTTGTATTTTTAACATATCCCACATCGTTGGGAGATACAAAAGAAAGTAAGTTTATAACTAAAAGTTGACTGAAACATAAACAAAGATAAAGCAAGTAATCATACACATAAAGAAGCTTGAAATTGTATATGTTTCTTGTTCAACTCTTTTTTTTTTCTTTTCTTTTTACGTATTCTATTCTAACTACATATATGATGTTATTATCATTACAATTTCATTTACGACCCAAACTAAAGTTTTTACCAGTCAGTTAGCGCATATGAGAATACTGAATCATTGTTTTACTGGTAGCTTATTATATAATCATATCAGAACATTTAGGTAGTTTTTAAATCTATTATATACCTTTTCCGTCCGACTTGCTCATTTGGCACTTGTGGTTTGCTTCCGTGATGATTTGCTTCGAAGCTATAGTAATTAAACATTTCAAATAAGTTGTTATGGGCTTTTCACATAAAGAAGCTTGAAATTGTATATGTTTCTTGTTCAACTCTTTTTTTCTTTTTTTTTCTTTTTACGTATTCTATTCTAACTACATATATGATGTTATTATCATTACAATTTCATTTACAACCCAAACTAAAGTTTTTACCAGTCAGTTAGCGCATATGAGAACACTGAATCATTGTTTTACTGGTAGCTTATTATATAATCATATCAGAACATTTAGGTAGTTTTTAAATCTATTATATACCTTTTCCGTCCGACTTGCTCATTTGGCACTTGTGGTTTGCTTCCGTGATGATTTGCTTCGAAGCTATAGTAATTAAACATTTCAAATAAGTTGTTATGGGCTTTTCACTAACCAATGTGCATAAAGTGATCCAATATATATTATTTCAGAATCGGGGTTTTTATATGATCATCAATATAATTATAAACCAATGTATTCTATTCTAACTACATATATGATGTTATTATCATTACAATTTCATTTACGACCCAAACTAAAGTTTTTACCAGTCAGTTAGCGCATATGAGAATATATGAATCATTGTTTTATCTGGTAGCTTATTATATAATCATATCGAACATTTAGGTAGTTTTAAATCTATTATATACCTTTTCCGTCCGACTTGCTCATTTGGCACTTGTGGTTTGCTTCTGTGATGATTTGCTTCGAAGCTATAGTAATTAAACATTTCAAATAAGTTGTTATGGGCTTTTCACTAACCAATGTGCATAAAGTGATCCAATATATATTATTTCAGAATCGGGCTTTTTATATGATCATCAATATAATTATAAACCAAATCCATTCCTGATCAAATTTGACAGTCTATTCATACACATGTTTATATAAACTTTGAAAACCTAACAATCTAGTAATATGATGACTTTATGATTGAAACAAGTGACGCATATATACGATTTAGAACATGAAAGATTTGAGTGCCGTTAATGTATGAATGTAGAGCTAAAGCCTTTAAGATCAACAAACCAAATGTGTACATCATATGCACTCCTCCAAGTTGCGCCATTGATGTATGAATGTAGCGTTAACATAGCCTTGACATGAAATTATATGACAATTCAAATGGACTTGTTTATTGATTCTGTTTGTTTGGTCAACTCCACACAATATAATGAGATACTTGTATCAAAATTAAATCCCACATCGGTAAAAAGAAAAGCATCTGACCTATTTATATATTTCAATGTAAACCTCATTTTTTAGTTGAGATAAAGATTATGTTGTTGGCTTGTTTAGTACCATGTCGTTAGAATTCTTCTAACATAACCACATAGCTCAAAAGTATCCAAGAACTTATATAATATCTCAATTTTTTTAACTGAAAATACTTTTTAAAAAACATGATCATATCATCACCTAAACAACATGTATAACTTTCATATGCATTCTTTCACTTTTTTAGTCTATGAGAAATAGAGCAATATTACATCAGTATTAGAGAAATGTATTATGTGTTTGTTAAAATTAGCATATTTTTATAAAGGTCATGATATTGAATAGTTTATTAATGAGTTTGATACTTTGAAAAAAGAAAGTGATAAACTGGATGGATTATTAAACTATTAATCCAATACCTTATTAAATACCTACTGACTTAGTAAAAAACATATGGAACCAAGACTGTCTTCGAAACTAAATTATTAACCTTCGGAAACCAAAACAATCTCATGAACAAGTTCGAAGGTCTATATGCACATATCATAAAACTTTTAACTCAAGAAGTAATGTACAAACGTCGGTTTAGAACATGGAGACTGGGGCACCATTCACGTGTAATTGTAAAGATAAAGCTTTCTAGATCTAGTAACTAAATGTATACAACGTATTCACTCCTCGACGTTATAATATTTTGTTTCTCTTCAGTAATTATATGTCGACTAGAATGGATGTTTAACCCCATAGATATCGGAAGCCACGACCCGGAATAGAATTTTCGAGGAATAAGTAACACTAACACAATACATGCTTGCTGTAATCCGGGGTAATCACTTGCCTATATGTTTTATAATTGTTAGAAAATGTTTTTGCTAACATATTTTTTCATATTTGACTTATCCTACATCGTTGGTAGTAATAAAAGAAGGCAAGTTTATAAGTACCAGTTGATTCACGCGATAAAATGATAGCTTTTTTGCAACAATTTATTTTTTACGTATTATAGTCTCACAAGTCACAACATATGTATCTTTCTTTGTATATATTGTTAATCTCTAATTAATTAACAGTATATATATGCACTTTGGCATCTTTTATCACATAATTCACATGCTCTGTTAATGATGTTTAAAAATGATTAAGTTCTTACGTATTCTGTTCTAACAACCTATATATATAGAACACCAAATCATTGATTTAGAAGTTTTAGGTAGTTTTTGAAATCTATTGTATATATACCTTCTCCGTTCGACTTGCTCATTTGGCACTTGTGGTTTGCTTTTGTGATGATGATCCTCTTCGAAGCTAATAAAGTTATCTAATATATTATTGCAAGATGCATACCGAATATGTTTGATTGGTTTGTTATTTATTGTATACTGTAGATAGAAATATCGTTAACTTTTGGAACTGGCATATGATGTTCCTTCATTACAAACAAGTCTTGTTTTAGCGTAAGACAACACTAACCTGGCGACCAACATGTCACACTAACGAACAATGTTGAACCAAGAATGTCGACAACATCGATCCATTCTTATGAATTGAATAACGATGTCACAACCGTAGTGTAAAAAACTAGCCATTGATATATCCACAAGTTGATGCTTTCGGTGGATCAGACCATGAACCTGATGCCTGCACCAGGTTCCAATTACTACAAATAAAACAAGGTGAGTCCGCCTACTAAACTATATCATGTCTAAACGTGTATAGTGGTAATAGATTATGTTAGTATGTTACATATGAATAAAAGTATACCAAAAGTAAACCGATAGATGGACTACATAGTTTAGAAGATTTAGGTAACGATTTGGAATACAATCAAGTCACTCAAGAGATATGCTCGTGAAACATGCAAGGTATAGCCTGTAAAACAATTTTCACATTTTTCGACTAGTAGATCAACTAGCTATTTAGCCGAAAACCTTATTAATGAGAAAACTTCCAGTTCAGCTTTACAGTTTAAACAACTTCTTTTTGAGACAAAAACATTTAATGCAACATATAGAACCAAGAGTCTCCAGAACTAAGATCTTTAAATCAAAACAATTTAAAAATAATGTAAGAACAAGTGAAGCAAAAATTCGATTCAGAACATGAAGATTGGTGCACCATTGATGTGTAGTTGTAAAGCTAACATATTTTTTATTATAATATTTTCCTTATATTTTACTTTACATATCCCACATTGGTGAAAATTGTAAAAGAAAGACACTTTATAAGTACAAGTGCATTTCTAATTATTAAAAACTGAAAATGTAAACATATATACACAAAGACTAGTGATATATAGCTTTCACAGTTTTAGTTTAGATTTTTTTTTTTTCAAAACTTGTACAAGTTCTCTCTAACTAGTTTGTTTAGTCTTAATAATTTTTGAAAAATAATACAAGCGCTCTCTAATTAACTTTTTTTATATTTGAAAATTTTCTCAAGCGCTCTCTAATTAAATTGTTTAGTCCTAAGAATTTTTTAGAAACCATAATTTTGTTGATTTTATGTTTAGGACAAGCGAATTGAGAGAAAAAGATTTAATATATCGAATCTGACGCGTCAAACGACTAAATGTGGGGCTAAAGCATTTAAGATCGGCGAAGCAACCCAAATATACAAAGTATTCACTCTTAAAGTGTAAATGGATTTTTTTTTTCAAAACTTGTACAAGTTCTCTCTAACTAGTTTGTTTAGTCTTAATAATTTTTGAAAAATAATACAAGCGCTCTCTAAATAACTTTTTTTATATTTGAAAATTTTCTCAAGCGCTCTCTAATTAAATTGTTTAGTCCTAAGAATTTTTTAGAAACCATAATTTTGTTGATTTTATGTTTAGGACAAGCGAATTGAGAGAAAAAAGATTTAATATATCGAATCTGACGCGTCAAACGACTAAATGTGGGGCTAAAGCATTTAAGATCGGCGAAGCAACCCAAATATACAAAGTATTCACTCTTAAAGTGTAAAGGGATTGAGACAAAGAGACCCTTTGTCGTAAATGGATCAAGACGGGGTTAGTGTCTTATAGGGCTTTCATTCTCGTTAATGAAGTCCCATTTCGGATTTCTTTTTAAAAAAAGGGTTGAGACAAGGAGACCCTTTGTCGCCTTTCTTATTTATTATTGTTATGGAAGGCCTTCACATAGCCCTTAAGGATGGTCTATCGGTAAACACGTTTCGAGGTGTTAACATTGGCTTCCCTCGTATTCGTTTATCCCTTTTATTTTATGCGGATGATGTTATTATCTTTTCTGAGTGGAACCAAAACGACATGGATAATCTCATCCGTATTCTCAATGTTTTCTACCTTGCTTCTGGTCTTAGAATTAATATCAACAAGTTGAATCTTTATGGGGGCGGAGTCTCCCATTCGGAAGTTGAGAACATGGCTGCAGGTACAGGATGTTCGCCAAGTTATCTTCCTATCTCTTATCTTGGTCTGCCTATAGGTTTGAACATGGGCCGTATCTCGAATTGGAAAGTCCTGGTTGATCATTTTAAAGCGAGGTTATCAAGTTGGAAAACTAACTTGCTTTCGTCACGTGGTCGTCTAACCCTTATCAAATCGGTGCTAGGTAGCCCTGGTATTTACTACTTGTCTATTTTTAAAGCTCCTGAAGTGGTTATTAAGGTCCTGGAAAGTCTTCGTGCTTCCTTCTTTTGGGGTGCTTCTGTCGATAAAAGGAAGTTAGCGTGGATCAATTGGTCTAATACTTTAGCCTCGCTTTTACATAAATAGAGATGGCGCCTGCTTAAAACCCATTCACCTTATGGGTTAAAGTGTTAAAATCGATTCATGGAAAAGAAGCTGGTTTTGAGTTATCAGGATATCAAACAAACAGGTTATGGGCTCGTATGGTCGGGTCCATTTATCAGTTGCATTCAAGCAATTGTGTTCCTCTAAATGCTTTTCGTTTAATGTTGGAGATGGCTCTATGATTCGATTTTGGAAAGACTTATGGTTGGGAGATTTGCCTCTTTGTGTTCGTTACAACCGGTTGTTTCATTTAAAGAAGAATCAAAATTGCTTAATAGGTGATTGCATTGTTTATGGCTTTTGGTCGTGGGATTGGTGTAGATCGGTAAGTTGGGGAAGATCACAAGCTGATCTCAATATCCTTTTGGTTGATATTAGTTTGTTGAACATAGAGGTAGGAAGTGATTTTGTAGTCTTCTCCTTCTCCTCAGATAGAACTTCTCAGTGAGTGTTGCTCGTAAACATATTGAGGACTACAACTTACCTAACTCTGTTCCATGCACAAGGTGGTACTAGGCTCTCCCTCGTAAAGTTGACATATTTATGTGGTGATTGTTTCTTGATAAACTCCCTCATCGTTTCAATCTTTCTGCTTGTGGTTTAGACATCGACTCGATTATGTGTCCATTGTGCTATGGGCATGTCGAGTCGAACTCCCATATTTTCTTCTCGTGCACTGCTGCATCAAACATTTGGAGGCTTATTCGAGGTTGGTGTGATTTAAAGTTTCCTTTGTTAATCTCCTGTAACGACTGGGATAATTGGTTCCTTTCTTGGCATGCTACTAAGGATGAGCGAGACCGTGTGTATTCCATATTTGCTTCTACATGTTGGATCCTTTGGCGATTAGGAACAATGTCGTTTTCCGTTCTCAAGTTATGAGAATTAGTGAATTGTTTGATAGCATCCGTCTTTTTTTCTTCTCTTAGTTTAAATTTAGAGGCAAAATTTGTATTAGTTGGACTGATTGACTTAACATGCCTTTGTAATTGATAGCGTCTTGTTAGTTTTGTTCTAATAATACGCCGTCGTTCCAAAAAATATATATAAAAGGATTGACTTTAGAGGGATATAAGCATCTATTCTATACGTATTGTATAATTATTGAAAATGATCTTACTAACATATTTCTACTTTAGTTATATATAGTAGAAATTAAAATGGTTTTTTGAAAACTATTAGATAAATAAAAAAATTGTGTGTTTCAAAATTATAAACGATAATAAAAGCTTCAATTTGACATTAAAAACTGGTTTATAGTATCTGAGCCTCACATGTTGATTTCCTAAGACACCGTTTATAACATTTACGCCTCATATATTGATTTCTTAAGTTTTTTCAAGTCCTTTTTAGGCTAATGCGATGACCGGTTCAATTGATTTTGGAGACCATCATACCAATAACATGGCATCCATGTCATTAGTAGCTAAAATTTGTTTCAAATATTTGTAATGTTTTTCTAACAATCTAATTCTTTTTAAGTACTAAAGTTTTGTTGTTATTGTTCAGCTTTTTATAGCTAGTGGTAATTGATTATGTTACGTATGTATAGATGTAGTATACCAAAAGATAAACTGATAGATACACGACATAGTTTGGAAGATTTACTTAGGCCAAAATACAATTAGGTCACTCAAGCGACATGCTCCTGAAACATGCAAGGTATAGCTTGTAATTCAATTTAGTTAAGAGGCAGTTCGACTTTAGATCAACTAACAATTCAGCTTTTGAGTTTAAATAACTACTTATTCAGTCAAAACTATTTATGTAACATATAGAACCCAGAGTATTCAGAGCTAAGATTTTATGATCTACAATGATCGCAAAACAAAACAATTTCCTGATCAAATTTGATGTACATATGCACATATATCATAAAAGTCCTAACTTTAAAACAAATGTAGGAACGTCAATTTAGAACATGGAGATTTTGGTGCGCCGTTGATGTGTAATTGTAAACATATCCACTCCTCGACGTCATAATATTTGGTTTCTCTTCGGTAATTATATGTTGACTCGAATGGATGTTTGACCCATAGATATTGGAAGCCACGACCCGAAATAGAAATTTCGAGGAATAAATATCTAGATGGTTTCGTTACACAATACATGCTTGCTGTATTCTGGGATGATCACTTGCCTATATGTATCCCACATCGTTGGGAGTCAAAAAAGAAAGTTATATATATAAGTTGATTGAAATGATATGATAGAGTGTTCAAGAAAGTATCTAGATGGATAGAATTGTTGAAAATGGTTTTACTAATTCTTTTTATTTTTAACATATCCCACATCTTTGGGAGTCATAAAAGAAAGTAAGTTTATATATACAAGTGAACTTGAAATGATATGACAGAGTGTTCAAGAAGACATGTAGTCTTGATAAGTTGAATTCTGATTTTATGTATGGAACAAGTGAAGCACAAAATTTGATTTGGAACATGAAGATATGTTACAGAATACGGCTTGAGTACCCCATAGATATTCGAGACCACGACCAGAAACAGAATTCTGGAGGGCCAAGTATTTTTTGGGTAAAGGGTTTATACCCGACTTCAGTATAGTATTCAAGATATGATAGAGTGTTCAAGAAAGTATCTAGATGGATAGAATTGTTGAAAATGGTTTTACTAATTCTTTTTATTTTTAACATATCCCACATCTTTGGGAGTCATAAAAGAAAGTAAGTTTATATATACAAGTGAACTTGAAATGATATGACAGAGTGTTCAAGAAGACATGTAGTCTTGATAAGTTGAATTCTGATTTTATGTATGGAACAAGTGAAGCACAAAATTTGATTTGGAACATGAAGATATGTTACAGAATACGGCTTGAGTACCCCATAGATATTCGAGACCACGACCAGAAACAGAATTCTGGAGGGCCAAGTATTTTTTGGGTAAAGGGTTTATACCCGACTTCAGTATAGTATTCAAGATATGATAGAGTGTTCAAGAAAGTATCTAGATGGATAGAATTGTTGAAAATGGTTTTACTAATTCTTTTTATTTTTAACATATCCCACATCTTTGGGAGTCATAAAAGAAAGTAAGTTTATATATACAAGTGAACTTGAAATGATATGATAGAGTGTTCAAGAAGACATGTAGTCTTTATAAGTTGAATTCTGATTTTATGTAAGGAACAAGTGAAGCACAAAATTTGATTCGGAACATGAAGATATGTTACCGAATACGGCTTGAGTACCCCATAGATATTTGAGACCACGACCAAAAACAGAAGTCTCGAGGGCCAAGTATTTTTTGGGTAAAGGGTTTATACCCGACTTCAGTATAGTATTCAAATGTAGGGGTGTTCATCGGTTCGGTTTTCGAATTCGTGGGTTGTATGGTTCGGGTTAATCGGTTTGAAAATTTTAAAAGTTAAAACCAAAACCAAACCAAACCAATTATAGAACGGATAAAACTAAACCATACACCAAATTATAATTCGGATTGGTTTCGGTTAAAACCAAGAAAACCAAATTCAAGTAAACTTCAAAATATAATCTAAAAGTCACAAATAAAAACCTAAAAGTTCAAATAAATTTACCAAATCAAAACGTCTCACAAAGTGCTTAAGTAAATCAACAAAACAAAAAGTTTAAGAAACCAAAAGGTTTCAGAACTTAACGAAAATAAATGAAAGCGAAATAGAAATTAGTGCAACATTTAAACATCAATTATATAGAAATTTCAAAATATTACTAATACATAAAAGTTGCAGACGACGTTAAAAAAGCAATTGAAACTAACTAACATTTTCTGTGATTTGCTTATTTGGATGACAGATGATGTGTGAAATTATGGTAGGAGAGGATACGGTATACGTGAATTTATAGGAATCAAGTAGGTTAAACTCTTGCTCCTATAGTCCTTGATATGAATCAATCCTTGATTTGAGGGTGGTTATTTTATAAGATTTTTTGAATTATTAGGATTTTTTGTTAGGAAGATAAACATATAAAATCTGTATATATATAATTTAAACTTTTTTGTGTGGATAGATATATATTCGGTTTTTTCGGTTTGGTTTGGTTATATATTTGTCAAACTCAAAACCAAACCAAACACCAATTAAATACTTCGATTTGGTTTTAAACCAAACCATACACCAATTAAAATTTTCGGTCCGGTTTTATTCGGTTTCGGTCCGGTTTATATTTCAATTTGTTCGGTGTCAAACCAAAAACTGAACACCCCTATTCAAATGTATGATTCGGGTTTTTATCTTTAACATGCATGAGTTGCGGTCAATTGGTATGAGTTAACGTTTTATGGGTACAATTGTTAAACATTATTCACTGATCACCAACCCACGGATGTTTTTGGTGGGATTCAACCATGACCCTGACTAGAAATAAACATTACTTAACAAATTGATGACATAGTTTGGAAGATAGGCAAAAGTTCAATATAGAACCAAAATTTACCATAGATCCAATCAATCAATAATAGCCATTCATTTTTTTATTATGATAAACTTTCACCCTTTTTTAAAAAATTAAATATCTCGCAAACCGTTAATCGTTACGCGATAAAAATTATACCATCGTGACGAGAATTAAATTATCTTTCTATAGATATGCACTACTATATATTTTTAACAACTTTTTTTTTTCAAAATTTCGATCAACAAAAATCATATATGATTTGTGAAAATCATATATGATTCGATTTTTACGAATCACATATGATTTTTGAGAATCATATATGATTGTAAAAATCATATATGATTCGTAAAATCGAATCATACATGATTTTTTAAAATCATATATGATTCGTAAAAATCATATATGATTTTTGGACGGAATTTTGAAAAAAATGTTTGTCGAAAATATGTAAAAGTGCATATCTATAGAAAGATAATTTAATTCTCGTCACGATGGTGTATTTTTTATATTTTGAAGATTTACCGTTTGTAAGATATGTTGTTTTAAAAAAAAAAGGTGGAAAATGATTTTGTATTAATTTAGATAAAAAATGGAGGGTTATGATTGGTTCATTTGTTCTATGACAAATATGAGTTCTATATTGATCTCAACTCTTGGAAGATATATGCAAAACTTTAGGTAGCGCTTAGGTTATTCAAGCAATGAGCCAGTGAAACATGCAAGGTCTACCTTCTGATACGAGAGGTTGTTCAACTTTAAATCAACCAAGTTATTTAGCCAAAAACATATACTCTCGTTCAGTAGAAAATGTTCACTTCGACTCTAAACAACTAACTACTCGTACTTATCTAGTAAAAAACAAATAATGTACATATGAAAGCAAGAGTCTTCAGAACCGCACTTTTTATGATCATCAATAGGCCGGATTATAGACCAAAAAACCATTCCTGATCAAATTTGACAGTCTATACACATACACATCGTATTATAAAGTTTGAAAATCTTACAAGTAATATGATGATTTTATGACTTAAACAAGTGAAGCATATATTCGATTTTGAACACGAAAGATTAATTTGAGTGTTGTTGATGTATGAATGTAGAGCTAAAGCCTTTAAGATCAAGAGTCCCAATGTGTACATTAAATGCACTCCTCGAAGTTGCTATGTAATATATTTGATTCATCTTTTGTACTATTATTTGTATATCGATAACATCGTTTTTGACTTGAAAGCGTATGGAAATTCAAATGGACTTGATCATTGATTATGTTTGTTTGGTCAAGTCTTACACAATATAAAGAGTTACTTGTATCAAAATTCCAGTCCCATATCACTTAAAGGAAAAATATTTCACTCATTTATATATTTTAGTGTACATGACATGCGTAAGTTGAGATTAAGATTATGTTGTTGGTTGGTTACTAGCGCGTTGTTAGATCTTATCAAAAGATAATAATGCGAATATTAAAACAAGTCAAATCTAGGAGCCCCGGTATGTAACCATCTATAACTTGTACACTCTCTCAATTCTTTTAATTGAACATCTTACAAGAAGTTACTCATTTTATCACCTAAACAAATGTACGATTTTTCTATATATTCCTTCATTTTTTTAAACTCATCGAAAAATAGTAATGTTACATCAGTAATAGTGAAGTGGGGGAATCTAATTTAGTGTTGAATCATATGTAATTTCTCATGCAAGTTTTAACAATCAAAGAAAAAAAAAAGACGAAAAAACATGAAAAGGGTGACAAAAAAGATTGTCGAAAGAATATCAAAGGTCCCATCTACTGAAAGATAATTAAATACTCGTCGTGATGGTGTAGTTTTATTCGTTTAATGATTGCATTTTGAGAGATATTAATCAGGGACGTCCATGAATTTTTGAAAATTCTGAGAGGCGTTGACGAAATTACATAATTAGGCTTTTCGAAAATGAATGTTATATATATTTTTCTCCGTTTATAAGATATAACGTAATTATTTATTTAAATGTTAAATATATTACTCATTTAAGATATTTTTTCATCTAAATATTGTTTTTTTTTTCGTGAAAAATATGTGTACACACATATAATTGTTAACGGGACAAATTTTGAGGCCTCTAAAAATTTTAAAGCCCTGAGCGGTTGCCTATTTTGCACACCCTTAAAAACGGCTTTGATATTAATATTTGGGGAAAAAATGATATTAAATATGTTATTTAATATGAAAAATGAATAACTATAATTGACCAATTAGTATGCGTGAAACTTTTGTTATATAAATGTCTCTTCTATTATTAATTTGTTTAATTCTAAGAACAAGGTGTCAAGATTTCTATTGAACCAAATGGCTAATATATACATCTTTAATAAGCCTTTAATATTTAGATAAGCTAGGTGTGGGAGGGTTATACGCACTTTCATAGGCACTTTTCTTCCCCTTGGCATGCCATACCTACAATAATAACAATTGTGAGTCCTGAAAACTTATAACTTTTTTTTTTGGTAAAAGGGAACTTCCTAAAATATATTAACCAAAAAACCGTTTAAAGTACAATGGAATGTGGCTGAAACGCCACAATAACCTCAAGCACTTAAACAACCACTATATCATTTATGACATGCCATAAATGAACAACTAGCTACCAACTACTAGAACAACCACTAAAAACATAAAATAAATAAATAAATAAATAAAAGATTACTTCCTCGAATGGCCTTGAAGCTTGAAATCGATTGTCTTTGGTCTTTGGTCTTGCTGGTGTCAGTGCCTTTGGTGCTTTAGTGCTTGATGATGTTAGTCTTTGATGTTGCAGTCTCGGAAAATGTGTCTTTGGCTTGGTGCTGTTGCTGGTGTTGTTGCTTAAAAAGATTATAAAAAGAGATTATTTTTATAAGCTCCATGAATTAAGCTTTTATTTTCAGAGATTATAGAATATTATTTTTTTTATAATCTCTTATAAGTTATGTCTACCAAACAAAGATTATTTTTTAAGTAGCTTATTTTTTGAAAAAAATAAGCATAATCTCTCCATAATCTTGTGTGCCAAACATAGCCGTGGTTTGTGATTCTACTGCCTCTATGCTAATATTTAAGCACAAAGGGCTAATAAGTCATTATGCTTCAAGATTCATCACTAAATGCAATGATAGGTATTTCAATAGTATAAAGATGTATGCAAATCTTGCGTAGGAGCTATTTGGTCTTTCGGATTGAGCCGCTTTGTGAAACTCGTCTAGTTATTGAATCGGGTCGAAGTTTAACCTAACATCCTACAGGTCCAACTCGAGCCCTTGAACTCAACATGTTTGCAAATTGCAATCCCGGTTCCAATACATCAATAACTTAACCATTATTCATTAGTCTAATGAGAAAATTTTCAAGAAAAATAAGTGACGAATTTAACATACGAAAATTTTCTTGGAGAAACACGTGATTGTCACATAGGATCTCTATGTTACGTACCTCCTGTCGTTGTATATATACAACGTATCTTTTAAGTTTGTTTTTATTGTATTTAACATAGTTACATTTCGATACAATTATACGTAAATTAGTTACATTAAAATGATTAATTTTTGGTTTTTCCACTCGACGTAAAATTGTTACACACATCAAAATGTAAGTATCACTGACAGTAAAAACAAAGTATCTTGTATGCAACGAAAAATCGATAAAGTAAGGTTACATCTTAGTGCAATTACCGGTAAATCAACCAACAATAACATTGTCGAAATTTATAAACAAAGTCCAGTAACATGTAAATCTTCATCATTATCATCGTCATTAGTGTGTTATTACTAAATCCAAACTAATCGGATGGTGGAGGTGACGCTACAAAAAATTGGTTCATTCTCCACACTAAATTTCCACACTTTTAAAAAGTGTGTAAAATTTTATTTGTTTATTAACAGTTAATTATGTATAAAATTTTTTTACATTAATAAGTGTGAAAAAATTATAAATTCCACACTTATAGTTGTATAAAATAAAAGTTCACACTTTTAAGTGTGAAGAATTATAAGATTTTCCGCAATTCTAAGTATGGAGGTTATTTGTAACACCTAAATTCTACACACTTTGAAGAAGTGTGGAGAATCTTTAGGTCCCCACACTTAGAGGAAGTGTGGAGAATTTGAGTCCATACTTATAAGGGCCCGTTCGGTTCGGCGGAATCTTAAGGATTCTGGTGGAATTGCAATCCAATTCTATTTCATAACGTGTTTGGTTGAAAATTTTAAAGAATTTAGAATTTGAATTCCATTCCTTACTGTGTTTGGTTGGCAAACGGAATGAATGAAATTCCTTCAAAATCCCATATATATAGAATTCAACATTCCATGGCAATATGAGAAGGATTGTTTACAATTCAATGGAATTCAATTTATCTTTATCATTGTCATTATTATTATTATTATTATTATTATTATTATTATTAAAAACTAATAGAATTTACAAGAAATTATTATTATTATTATTATTATTATTATTATTATTATTATTATTATTATTTATTTTTTTTTATTTATTTTTAAATTTTTTATATTATTATTATTATTATTATTATTATTATTATTATTATTATTATTATTATTATTATTATTATTATTTTGATTTTATAAAACATCACTTTATTAGAAACATTACTTTATTTTTTTTTTAATTTTTTAAAATTTTTTTATATTATTATTATTATTATTATTATTATTTTTATTATAAAATATCATTTAATTTATTATTGTTATTATTATTATTTTTTATAAACAACCATATTATTAAGATATAAAATTATTATTTATTTAAAATTGAATATAAATTTATATTTATTTAAAAAAAATTATTATTATTATATTTAAAAATTATTTTTTTAAAAATTAAATATAATTTATTTATAGCTTACTTTTTCAATTTATACTTTAAAAAATACAATTGTATTTTATATAAAAAAATATTTATTTAATATATTAGTTTATATAATATTATTTAAAAAATTATTATTATAATTTGATAAGTAAATTTTTATTAAATAATATTCAGTTTATTAATCTTAAACTAAAATTAAATTTTAAATATTTTAATATAATTGTTTTTTCTCATTTCATTCTTTCAACCAAACATGCGCTAGTATTTGCAAATTTCAATTCCATCATATTTTAAATCCTAAGGATTTCTATTTCTAACATTCCATTTCTTCACATTCCAATTCCTTAGACAGATTCCAATTCCGTCAAAACATTCTGCGAACCAAACGAGCCCTTAATCTATTGTTTTACAACTTTTTTCCACATTAATTAATGTAACCAATTTTTACACATTACTAAATGTTAGTAAATTAATAAAATTTTACACACTTTTAAAAATGTGAAGGAAAAAAGTGTGTAGATTAAACAGATTTTTTGTAGTGTAAGTTATAATCAAACGGCATTATGTTACATGAAGATGAAGTCACACCCACATCATCAACAACCGAAGACGACGAGTCACAATTACTCAAACAATCATTAACGGAATCGTCATCCATCACCGACTATTTTTCCGTTTACATGTTTTCGTTGCAACCCATGGCCGCAGTCCACTAGTCAACTCGACCGTGCTGCTCAAACTACTCATCCCCGGCTTACTGCTGAAGAAAGGTTACACGGCACCTAAAATAGGTGCCCAAGGCAAGGTTTTAAACATTCTTTTAAAAGTCTTATGAACATAGGTTTTTTTATTTTGAAATGTCCACATCGATGGAAATCCCAAAAGCAATACAATTTAAAAGTAAAAGTAACATTTAATAGATTAAAAGAAATTAGTATTTCCACATACTAAAATGTAAAATAGTCGGGAAATAACATGGCATTATACACCATTTACATCATACTAGCAGGGTACCCGCACGTTGCAGCGGCGGGTACCCTGAAATAAAAAATTTCGATGAATAACGTATTTTTGTTTATTATGTTCTTTTTAACAATAAATTTACGGATATCAAGAATTTCGAATAGTCCGTGCTCGTTCGTGCTCGAAACCGCTTCCCCACCGCTTCGGGCTCGAACCCGCTTGGTCCGCGCTTGGGACTCAAGCCCATTGTACGTTGCCTTAGGGCTTAAATATTGTATAATGTGCTTTATTATTTGTAGTAGTGAAATTTAATGCATGAATTGTTTTTAATTTGGTTGTACAATATGTTTGATAATTTGTATTTCTTATGTAAAGGATGTTTTAATAACTGTATTAATTGTATTTATTGACCAGTTAAATATTTGACTACATTAAATAGCATTAATGTGGTGTTTTGTTGTACACTATGCTTATTGTCTGTACCGAAAATTATGTGCATTAAAGTGTTGGAACTTATGTTTCTTTTCTTGTAAATAGTAGTCATTATAGTCATTAATAACATTGACCACTTTAATAACATTAATGTTGTAAGTTTGAAAATGTTCTAAAAATTACATCATGCTTATTTTGTTGTACACTATGCTTATTTTGTTGTAAATATGAAAATTGGTTGCAGCTATTGTAAATTGTGCTTAAATGAAGTTGTAAATTTGTGAAGGGTTGTTTTTAATAGCATTAATGTTGTTTGATGGGGATCATGTCTTTAAAATAACATCACGCTTTATTTTGTTGTACAATATGTTTACTTTGTTGTAATTCTGAAAAATGGATGCATTAAAGTGTTGTAAACCATGCTTAATTTCTTGTACGTCTTAAAATTAAGAGTGAAGTGCCTTCGTGCATTATATGTAGTATAGATTAACGCCATATACATTTAACATCAATCCACGAGACTTATCTACACCATCTCTTGCATAAACGCATTAAATCAATCTCATTCCATAATAATTAATTAACGTAAACTTTGCATACCTTACTAACCTGCAACTAATCTACTCACATCCTTAGTTAGTTATACCAAACTAGTTCTTAATCTTATCTTAATTCTAACACATAAGCCAAAATGGACTCGGGACAAATAAAAAATGGACTGAATTCGTAATACATGGACCATTTATGCAGCTTACTCTAAATTTTAGGTACTACAAAATTTTAGATTAGCTAGGTATTTAATGAAAATTTTAGATTAGCTTACTCTAAATTTTAGGTATTACTCTAAATTTTAGGTATTTTAATTGTCAGGTAATACATTTATTTTAACGAGAAACTTTGTTGTTCTTTTCTCAAGTCCTTTTTAGGCTTATGCCGCTGACCGGTTCAATTGATTTTGGAGACAATCATACCAATAACATAACATCCATGTCATTAAGTGCTCAAATTTGTTTCGAATAGTTTTCTAACAATCTAATTCTTTTTAAGTACTACGGTTTTGTTGTTATTGTTCAGCTTATTATAGCTAGTGGTAATAGATTATGTTATGAATGTATGGAAGTTGTAAACCAAAAGATAAAACGATAGACGGACGACATAGTTTGGATGATTTAATTAGTAAGGCAAAGATTGAATTGGTATACAATCATGTCACTCAAGAGACATGCAGATTTGATAAACATGCAAAAACCTTAAGATGAGCGACAATTTTCAGTTCGACTTTTAAGTTTATTTTTTTGGGTAAAAGGTTTCTATACCCGGTGAATAGAATAAATGAAATAATAATGTTTGTTACATGAGAAAGTGGCGATGAAACCACTTTATCCCTATTGCATCACACAAACTTCTACCATGATTCGAACAAACTCGAATCACACCTACCAAACAATAAACAATATATCACTTGGATTAAAATAAAACACTACGTAACAAAACTACCAAGTGAAAAATTATCCGCACTCGTCACCGGTAGGAATAAGCCAATGACCTAATGCCTTCACCACATTGGATGTTTTCTTCAAATGTAAAGAGGTAATCTTCAAACGCACCATTTCAATAATAAGGTCACTTACATTCGACTTTTAAGTTTAAATAACTACTTATTCAGTCAAAATATTTAGGTAACATATAGAACCATGAGTCTCCATACCTAAGATTTTAGGATCAACGATCGCAAAAACAAAAAACAATTTCCTGGTCCCCTTTGATGGTCTATATGCACAGATATCATAAAAGTCTTAACTTTAAAACAATTGTAGGAACGTCAATTTAGAACATCGAGATCTTGGTGCGCTATTGATGTGTACTTGTAAAAATAATGCTTTCAAGATCAAGTAACCAAATGTATACAACATACGAATCCTCGACGTTATAATATTTGGTTTCTCTTCGGTGATTGTACGTTGACCCAAATGGATGCATATTTGACCCCATAGATATTGGAAGCCACGACCTAGAATAGAATTTTCAAGGAACTAGGTATTTATATATAGTTTTGTTACACAATAAGGGTTTACTACGGGTAACATATTTCTTATTCTTTAGATACATATCCCACATCGTTGGGAGTTATAAAAGAAAGTAAGTTTTTAAGTATAAGTTGGTTTAACCAGTATAAAGCCATGTTCGAGTATATGTTTAAAGCGTGAGAACGTATACATTCCTCGTAAATTTATTATTATTATTAGACTAAAATACACCGTTGGTCCCTAAACTTGTATCGGAGGATCGCGATGGGACGAACCACGCACTTTTCATCGCTACCGGTCCAAACAGTACCCATTAAATGCCAGATTCGTCCCTTGACCAGAATTGGGACAGTCAAACCGAGGGTATTATAGACCATTCACTTTTTTGACCCAAGCTAGTTAAAATGTAACCCAACCTTCAACCATATATGTATGAACGAGCAAGAGTGAACCCTAAAATATAATAAACACACATTCTTCCCAAAGCAAAAAGAAAAACAATAGTGGCACAAAACGATAAGGGGAAGGGTTTGTTGAGTTCGTTGATGAAAGCAGACTGCGCAAATGAAAAGCGTTTGGGTGTTAAGAACGTATACATTCCTCGTAAATTTATTATTATTATTAGACTAAAATACACCGTTGGTCCATAAACTTATTAAATGCCAGATTCGTCCCTTGACCAGAATTCGTCACTTTTCATCGCTACCGGTCCAAACAGTACCCATTAAATGCCAGATTCGTCCCTTGACCAGAATTGGGACAGTCAAACCGAGGGTATTATAGACCATTCACTTTTTTGACCCAAGCTAGTTAAAATGTAACCCAACCTTCAACCATATATGTATGAACGAGCAAGAGTGAACCCTAAAATACAATCAACACACATTCTTCCCAAAGCAAAAAGAAAAACAATAATGGCACAAAACGATAAGGGGAAGGGTTTGTTGAGTTCGTTGATGAAAGCAGACTGCGCAAATGAAAAGCGTTTGGGTGTTAAGAAGGAGAAGGAAGAGGATGACATCTTGTTATCAAAGTTTAACGATTTGGGAGAAAGGATTACAAAACTGGAAATTTTGTTTAAATATCTTAAGGAAAGGAAGGAAAAGAAGGAAAACGATGATAGGGAGAGTTGTGGGTCTAGCTAAGTGTATGTTTAGATGATAGTAAACATTTGTAGTTATTGAAATCGATGAATAAAATTTTGTGATCTTATTTAAGTAATTGTGTTTGAAATCGTTTTGCATATCTTAATACGTTTGACTTACCCAAGTTACAATTTGTTGGTTTTCATTAGTTTGTTTGACTTTGGTAAGTCAAAATTCAAGATGTTACAATACACAATTGTCAATACATTGTTGTTTTCTTGCTAAAGCGTTTGCCTTTTGAACCCGTGTTTTGAAACCCGCTCTGCTTTTTACGATACGGGGGTGTTTGGTTTTGCGTATGACTTTTCGCTGATAAAAGGGGCCGTTTGGTTTAGCATACAAGGCGGATGTTTTATTTGATACATTATGATTTAGTGCCAAAGTATTTGCATTTTCACCACATCTTTTTAAACCATTGCCTTTGCTTTTTCTGATACAAGGGTGTTTGGTTCTACTGATTAAAGTTTTGCTGATACAAGGGCCTGTTTGGTTTTGCTTATACTAATAACACTAAAATACAACCCATATCACAATACAACAGATTCAACAACACATAACCCAAATGATATTTTATCATTAATAAATTCTGTTAAACATCATAACCAACTACATCAAATCTAATTTACATACCATTTTTAGCTATCACCTAAAAGACGCCTTTATCTACCCCATGGAAAACCAAAATTCAGGCATTATGTTCAGCCATTTTCTTAACAAACTCTTGGTTGAACCGAATACCTTCATCTATTTGACCAACAATCTGTATGAGTTGGGCACGTTGGTTTGTGTGCCTAGGCTGGATTTTGTTGGCGCATCCACAGTCAGCGCAATTCCATGAGATCCCAGAGCTTGATTCTCTTGTATCGGCTCCTACGGTTGATGATTCTGTCTTCAGATCTGGCGACACTAGAGAAGTAGCTTCCAGAATCCCCTTGGCAGCCTCATCTTCAAACCAGATAGCCATCCGATCATTAAGATTTGGCGAATCAGCCACCTCCATGAGTTTGTTTAAAATGGGGAAATCTGCCATTGGAAAGTTGTGTGTGTGTGGAAAAGTGGTAGATGAGTATCTCGTTTGGTGTGCACTAGTTAATATATCGTCTGGTAAGAGGCGGTGAACGATTTAATAGTTTCCTTTTTTCACACTCGGTCCACTGAATTTGTGTTGGTTGCCGTTGTCAATTTGTCAACTTAAAACTCCGCAATATTCACTTTAGGATACACAATTGGTCCCTCAAGTTGCCAACTTCGTAGAACCATTAGAGTTTGACTTTGTTAAGTCAAACTTCTAAAACATGTCAAATTATCAATTCACTCCAAAACAAATATTTAGTAATGGTTTTGCAATATTGACTTTACAAAGTCAAATACCATTGTATATATTATTGAACATTCCAATAGCCATCCTCATCATCAAACTTCAAATACCATTATGACTTTTGCACTTAATGTTCCAAAGGTTTTCAATCCTTCGACATTACAACTCTGTTCACAGTTAACCCATTCAACATTTTCAAGTATTGACTAACTAAAGTAAACTGGAAATGCAGTTTTACTTGCTACAATCAAATAAAAATGCTAAATGAAAGTTTGACTTTCGAATGTCAAACTTTCATCACCTAGAATACGCACAAACAACAACATATGAACAATCTAATTATAAGCAAACCATATAACAATTACTGTACAAAATTACAAAACTATTTTGAAACATTAATTGTCCAAGGGTATTCAACCCAAACTTAAACTACAACCAGTCAAAGAAATCTACCACGCTGTGTGGGGAAGCTCGGGGAGTTTCAACAGCTTCTTAGCCAACTCCCGGTTGTTCTGGTATTTTCATTCCCATCATGACTCCTATCGCTTTGCCTTATATTGATTGTCTTAATCGACCGGGAACACGCAAGTATACACTTTATTAAAGTTATTTCATGCTCGATCGGGAAAAGCTCGAAACACCACCGTCTGAGCTGCCCATGGTGAATGTGTTTCTATCTACAACATGGAAAAATTGGGCAAAGGTAAACCACTAAGCGTGTTTTGCAGCTGAAAAATCAAATAGTGTTGAGATCACAAACATGGCAATTTAGGAATGTTTTATTTGATACATATTCATTACATCATTACACTTACTCTCGTATCCAGCATTTTCAAATTCGGAGATGACCGAATCATTCCAATGGTGAGCGCTACCATAACACTATTCCCAAAATCGACATCGGACAGCTTAAGGTTAATCAAGGAAACAAAGGGCACCTTCATCCTAGGATTAGCTTCATGTATCAACTACAAAAAGTTTCTGATTAAATTTCATTACTATTACACATCTCTATAACATTATAAGTTGTAAAACTGAAATTGTTCTTACCGTGCAATCACCAAAATCCAATGTAAGGGTCTCAAGATTTTGAAGTCTTATCAAGTGAAAGATATCGGATGTTGTGATTGTGGTCACAACATTATAACGACCTAATGACAAATGTAACTTCTTCAAATTCCCAAGTTTTGCAATATCCCATAGTCTCATCTCGTTAGTACTAGGACGATTCATTTTAAGAGACTCAAGTGAGGGACAACCAGCAATAAAGTCCCAAACTGTGCGCTTAGAAAATTGACATGAATCAATTCTAGGCTCGATAGATTTGGATAGCCATGAAAATATTCCAAAGTAGCCATAGCACAAACATGAAGTACCAGATGTTTCAACTCACTGTGAGAGTAAAGTTGGGTTGAGGCGTAACGGGTCACCATACCATTTGTAATAATCAGCTCCTCAACTCCATTGTCAGCCAAAAACAAGAGCCACTCATGAATGTGTTCATAATGAAAGTTGTTATTCCAATAATTGATCTTGGCTCCAAAGACAAACTTTCTTATTGGACCCATAAGCCGATTTAAGAATCTAGTAACAAGCCTACCATCAAACTCGTATGTTAAATAATAAAAGAAATCCTCATCAAGTATGACATCGGTGAGCAAAGTCCACTTAGACCTCCAGTTTCTCGCTAAACTAGAGGTTCTCACCACTTCTAACAAAGGCAACCGATTCAAAATGTTAGTGATCACTTCATCTGGCATGTTGGTAAAACGATCGATCGACATGGTTTTGTTGGAAGTTGGTTTGGTCTTTTGAGTTAAAATGCGGTTTATATTCTTGATTTCGATTTGCGGTTTATCTTTTCACGGATAATGTGGTTTTATGTGATTGGCAAAGTTGTTTGTTGGGTGGGTGTATTTGTTCCGCGAAATTAAATCACGTGTCGGGAAAAACGGCTAATATCCATACTCACAATTGGTCCCTGGGTTTGAAGCTTGGGTCAAAAGTGAATGGTCTATAATACCCTCGGTTTGGTATCCCAATTCTGGTCAATGGACCGAATCGGCATTTAATGGATACTTGTTTGGACCGGTAGCGATGAAAGTCGTGGTTCGTCCCATCGCGATCCTCCGATACAAGTTTAGGGACCAACGGTGTATTTTAGTCTTATTATTATTATTTTTTAATCATATTAAGGACAAACCCACCACCAATCTCCCTTTTATTCCCCATCACATTTACTTCCCAAACCGAACCTTTTGAAGGCACAAGTTTTTATCATATCAACCAAGTTATTTAGCCAAAAACATTTACTCTCGTTTAGGAGAAAATGTTCACTTCGACTCTAAACAGCTAGCTACTCGTACTTATTTAGTCAAAACAGTTAATGTAACATATGAAAACAAAAGTCTTCAGAACCGGGATTTTTATATGATCATCAATACGATTATAAACCAAAAACCATTCCTGATCAAATTTGACAATCTACATTCATACACATATTTATATAAGTGTGATTTGGATAAATGATCGTATTTATTAGGGTATTTTTATAAAAGGATGTATTCTGACCGTATAAGCATTTTTGACTATTTATGGTGCCCACGCACCATTTCTTGCGCACCAGAACATTTAATAAAGACATAATCTTCATTTTATAGCATCGGAATTAATTTATTGACCAATGAAAATGTGCCACCTACACTTTGGTGCCCAAAACCTATTCCTTGCGCACCAAAATATTTAATAAAGATGAATCTTCATTTTAAAGCACCGGAATAATTTATTGACCAATGGAATGTTAGATGATAGAAAACCCCATGGGTCTTATGTTTATTAGTGACCACTATTTATAATGATAATTACATGACAAATATTAAACCCTAATGGACCCTAAGCACATAGACCGGGCTTGGGCCAACTTTATTTTCTAATACTCCCCCGCAGTCCGAGCGGTGAAATCACGAAAACTCGGACCGGAGTAAAACATGAAACAAAAAAGCTACAACTATTTTGATGATGAAGGCATCTTGTATTAAGCGGACACATAACTTTGTTCTTCAAGATCTTCACTATGTAGGAGCAAAAGCAATTGATTAAACCTGCAAGATGATAAGGTTTTTTTTTTTTTTTTTTTTTTATAGAGACAAGAGAGATAAACATCTAGAATGAAATAAATAAGATGAGACTTTGGTTAGTTAAGATTTCGAATAGAAGACAGAAAAAAAAAGAGAATTAGGAAGAAAGAGATTGGATACCAAATTATCAATGATTTTCAAATAGAAAAGGAAATTATTGAGAAGAATAAAATAAAATTGGAAACAAAATAAAACGAAAATAAAAGATGATGTAGAAAGATTTGATATGGAAAACTAAAATAAAGAAAAAAAAAAACAAATAACTTGAGACTTTGCTTGTATTATGTAGAATATTTGGATTGGTGATTTGTTTGTTTATTTCACAAACTGGGGTGATGATGAAGACGTGAAAAGCAAAGGAAATAAAACAAAATAACATATAACATTGGAGATTAAAAAGAAGATAATGGAACACTGGAGATGATGAAAAGGAGATACCGGAAGAATTTTTTTTTTGATATGTGACGGGGTGGTACAAAAATGGCGCCTTGATGACCGAGTAGGTCTCAAGATCAAACCTGCTCATGATACCATGTTAGATGATAGAAAACCTCGTGGGTCTTATGTTTATTAGTGACCACTATTTATAATGATAATTACATGACAAATATTAAACCCTAATGGACCCTAAGCACATAGACCGGGCTTGGGCCAACTTTATTCTCTAATATGGAAATGTGCCACCTACACTTTGATGCTCAAAACCCATTTCTTGCGCACCATAATTTTTGATAAAAAGGAATCTTCAAAGCACTGGAATTAATTTATTCACCAATAAAAATATGTCACCCAATTTTTGGTGCCTAAAAACCATTCCTTGCGCACCACAAATCACAAATCACTTTGTTTGGGGTGAGAAAGTCAAAGTTCATATGCATTTATAATTTGGTGCCCAAAAATACTTCTTGCGCACCAAAAAACATTATATGTGCACTACATTGGACATTTTGGGGAAAGAGAAAATTTTGGGTATGTTTTAGTAAAGTGGTAATGTATTTGGAATGTATTAGTAATTATCTAACAAGTAATATGATGAATTTATGAATCAAACAAGTGAAGCATATATTTTATTCAGATTACAAAGATTGGCGCGCCATTGATGTATGAATGTAGAGCTAAAGCCTTTAAGATCAAGAAACCAAAAGTGTGCATTATATGCACTCCTCCAAGTTGCTCTGTAATATATATTTGATTCATCTTTTGTACTATTATATGTAGCGTTAACATAGCCTTGACTTGAAATTGTATGAAAATTCAAATGGACTTGTTTATTGATTATGTTTGTTTGGTCAACTCCACACAATATAATGAGATACTTGTATCAAAATTCAGTCCCACATCGGTTAAAAGAAAAGCATCTCACCCATTTATATATTTCAATGTACACCTCATGTTCAAGTTGAGATTAAGATTATGTTGTTGGCTAGTTTAGTACCATGTTGCTAGATTTCTTCTAACATAACGACATGGCTAAAAATATCCAAGAACTTATATAATCTATCAATTTTTTTGATTGTAAATACGTTTTAAAAAACCTGATCATAATATCACCTAAACAACAA
>OU343222.1:50556439-50682057 GCA_910596185.1 Chrysanthemum makinoi | reverse complement strand
AAAGAATAAAGAAGTACTTTATTAAAGACTTTAAAATTTTTGAAAGATGATTGTCATAAAGGGTGGTTCAGATTACACGCACCTTTATGGATTGATATGACAATATTAAGATATGTGTAAACATATACAAGAATTTCACTTATTGAATTCTTAAAATAAGTATTCTCAAAATTCATATGGATCAAAGTTAGTTGAAATTATGCCTTGTCAACAAGTATGATTATCATGACTTAAGGCAAAATTTATTAACTAAGAATTATCATGCATTGATCTATTTAGTATTTGGATAAAGGATATTGTAAACAATATTATTCAAATGAAATAAAGTATTTTGTTACGTTTATTATTCATTATTATGATGTTTCCTATATTTGCAATGTTTAAATCCTTGAATAACTTAAGTTATCCTAAATAGTCCGTTGTCAATCAATAACATGGGAATGATATTGAATTAAGACAAATCTGAGTATTAGTTAGAATATACTTGAAAGTATGTTGATGCGTAGCATGACTAATTTCAGATGATATTAAATGGATTGAGTATAGGACTTATCCCACCCACATGATGGTACTTTATGGATCTTAGTCATTATTACATCGTGCTATTTATCCTCTGACTTGAGATACCGAGATATGTCATGGATGTAGTGCATTTCTGTAGAAGCAATCTAACGCTATACTAATGGTAGTTATAAGGGTTGTTTTTCAAAGTAAGTTTTTTGAATTTATGATTCGCTTGTAGTCAAAACGGATTTGTTTCCTTCAAATTTATTTTGAAGTATAATCTCTGTGCCCCCTCGTAGGGTTGTTAAGATGTTTGCATGGCCATGCCCAAGGTCTTCGGAATATGTTCGAAGAATTGGTAATCATAGATCACATAAAAGCGAGAAACAAATATTTTTGTTAATTAAGAGAGTGAGATCCATATTCTTATTAACATGGTATTAGCACAAAAGGATGAATATGATGATGAATCATCAAAACTTGGTTTTTCTCCAGAAAACCATACACGAGTTGTACCGGGGGCATTGGCGTTTGCTAGACGCTAACCAATGTCATTTCACGTTTTGTAAACATATCCAGTGGGATGCTGTGGAAATGTATATATATTTACAAACATGTGAATGTCCGGATTCGAACTCGTGACCACGGGATTGCACACATTAGCGAATGAGAATTAAAGTTAATAATTAATGTTTATGTTTCGATTAATTATTGCACATTAAGTCCGGTTAACGATCGTTAAGTATTTAACGGAAAAATGACTAACGACCGTTAAATGAAAAGAGAAGGACTAGTAATGGAAAATCTTGAAAGTGAAAAGTTATGGGTTTTTCCTTGGGCTTTCTTCATGGCCGGCCAATGGGGCTTCCCAAGCCCTAATCCATAACTTGTTCCCAAAGTTTTCTATCTACTATATAAACAAGGCTAGGTTCTAGGGTTTTCATAACTTTGTGCATTGAATTAACCCTAGATCTCTCCTCTCCTCTCTCTGTCCCTATTCGCCGAACACCCCTTGTAAGGGAGTTTGGTTTCGTTTTTTCTTAAACGAGGACTTGTGTTAGATCTAGCAATCGCTTGATTCGTTGGTTAATTCGTGGGTACAAGAACGTGGTAGTAAGACACTATTCTTACAACATATTGGTTTGAGTTGTAGAACGGTAAGGGACAACTCTTCAAACCACTTCTTTGTTTTGCTCAAGGGATCTGACATTCGCAAGAGGTACGTTACGCATACTTTCAGTTAATTATTTATTTGTTATGATCTTTAGTCTTCCGCTGTGTACTCTTGATGTCTACATGTTTTATTCTATATCATGTATTTTAAACTCTACAATATGTGCGTATAGACCTTCGAACTTGATCATGAAATTGTTTTGGTTTCCGACGGTTATAGATCATAATAATTGAGTTTCGAAATAACCAATACCTATTTTAATGGGAAGAGATTGTCTCAAGTTGGAAAAACAACTTGAGTTAAGTTAGATGTTTATAAGTCATTAGATTTCATCCAATGGCTCAAATCAAAATAACAAATCAAAACACTCTTGGTTCCATATGTTTTTTACTAAGTAAGTAGGTATTTAATGGGAAGAGATTGTCTCAAGTTGGAAAAACAACTTGAGTTAAGTTGGATGTTTATAAGTCATTAGATTTCATCCAATGGCTCAAATCAAAATAGGTTTATTTTGATTTGAGCCATTGAATCAAATCTAATGGCTCATACTTCCTCAACTTGACTCAAGTTGTTTTCATAACTTGAGAAATCTAACGACATGGTACTAAACTAGCCAACAAAGTAATCTTAATCCCAAATCAAACACAAGGTGTACATTGAAATATATAAATGGGTCAGATGTTCTTCCTTTAACCGATGTGGGACTGAAATTTTGATACAAGTAACTCTTTATATCGATGTTGTAAAAATCGCTAGGCGCTAGTGAGGCGATTAGGTAGGGCCTAGCGATTAATCGGTTAGACGAGAATTAATCGGATTGGAATTTTTATGCACAAAATTGTAATTTAGATATTATAGTATGTTATATGTATGAGATAAGCATATTGCATCAAAGTCCAAATATTTCAAGTGTTCAAATGTAAACAGAATACATAATTTTTCAAAGTTCAAAGTCAGACATAGATAATACTCGGGTTGTTGACCATTTTTTAACGATCTTTGACCGATTATGTCTGATTAATCGGTTTGTTGACCGATTTTTAAGTGATTTTGTCCGATTTTTAAGTGATTTTGTTGACCGATTTTTAGGAGATTTTATCTGATTAATCCGATTAGACCGATTTTGTTCGATTACACGGTTTGTTGAACGATTTTTAAGCGATTTTTGACCAAACTGATTACGATAAATCAAAGCGCTTAGTGATCGAACAACGATTATGCGAGGATTAATCGGTCGCCTGGATTGATTTTTACAATAGAGATTTATATTACGCAAGAGTTGACTAAACAAGCCGAATCAACAAGCAAGTCCATATTAATTGCCATACATTTCCAAGTCAAAGTTAGAGCATGCGGTGTCCCTTCGCCGTCCACCGTGGCCACTCGCCGTCCAGCGCCGTGACACCGCCCCCCCTCGCCGTCCTCCGCCTTGGGTTGGTTCTTCATTCTGACGACGAGCAAATGGTCCTGACAAAAAGGGTTATAACGTTTAGATTTTTCAAATTCTATCCGTTACTAAACGGATACAAATCTTTTTTTTTTTTTATTCTTTTTTTAAAAAAAACCTACCACTCTATAAATAACATATCATATCCTACAATTTTTTTCATATTCAATCAAAATACTAAACCATTCAAACTTGCTGAAACATGAGTTACACGAGTGAATCATTTTATTCGTGAAAGTGACCACTGAAGAGTTAACGAACTAGAAATGTTTATTAAAGAGTTCGAGGCGAAGCAAACGTTGCAGGAACAAGAAGCCGGTCCTTCAAAGCATCGTCAATATATCCCTCGTGAACGTGCAGTTGCTGAAGCACGTCTACTTGCTGACTATTTTGGTGACAACCCAAAATATACGGACGATAATTTTAGGCGTCGATATCGTATGAGCCGTCGTCTATTTCTACAAATAGTACAAGGTATTGAAACATATATTGAAACTCATCATCCTCTTCCTAAGCATTTTGATTTCTTTAGAGTGCTACCCGATGGTAGGGGTGTAATGAGTTTTAGTTTGATTATGAAATGAACATGTGCCCTACGCCAATTGGCTTACGGATAACTCGATGCGTTGATGAGTATTTACAAATAGGTGAACATTGTGCACGCTATTGCCTAGATTATTTTCTTATGTGCATAATCCAACTATTTATTAAGGAGTTTTTAAGAAAACCAGATGAGGATGACATTCGCCATTTATACTATGCACATAACACTGTTCATGGGCTTCCGGGAATGTTGGGGAGCATCGATTGTATGCACTGGGAATGGGAAAACTGTCCGAAAGAATGGCAAGGCCAATTTTCATAGAGGTGATAAAAAATATCCAACTATAATGCTTGAAGCCGTTGCTTCATACGATTTATGGATTTGGCATGCATTTTTTGGGGTAGCGGGTGCAAATAACGATCTAACTGTTTTAAGTAATTCTCCGTTATTTGACGACTTGCTTGATTACATCGCCCCTGAGGTTGAGTTTGAAGTATACGGGTGTAAATTTAAGCAAGGGTATTATCTAGCTGACGGAATTTACCCGGAGTGGGCATCTTTTGTCAAGACATTTACAGTTGCAACTAATCCAAAAAATGCCGCATTCAAAGCGAAACAAGAAAGTGGTCGAAAAGATATCGAAAGAGCTTTTGGTGTCCTCCAAGGACGTTGGCATATCATTGCCCAACCGGCGCATGCATTTACTATTGGTAAGTTACGGAGAATCATGTACGCGTGCATCATAATGCATAACATGATTTTGAAAGATGAAAACTTTGCGATATCCAACCTTGCTGAAACGTATATTTCTCCGACGCCAAATTTACAGCGGACATGGATTGAACGTTGCCAATTGCAAAGAAAAAAAGCCAAAGAACTACATGATAAACGCAAACACGCAAAGCTTCAACGATGTCTCATCGAGCATGTTTGGCAACAAAATCAATGGGCACAATTTCAACAACAAAATCCAAATAATTAGTCTCATTATAATTTGATGTATTTCTTGCGTATTTTTTTCTTCGTATCTTTATTTTATGTTTCGTACGTTTTTTATTAAGTTATGTATTGTATTTTTATTTTGAATAAAATGAATTTAGTTTATTTGGAAATGAAATTGAATAAAAAAAAATAAAGTGGTAGTGGTGGGCCCCAAATGAAGAGGTTGAGGTTTGTTATGAGTGAGGGGGGGGGGTTTGTTGTGGTTAGTTGTGGAGAAGTGGGATGCTGATGTGGCGCTGAGGTGGCGCTGATGAAGAAGGGGGGCTTGTTATGACACCTAATCCTCTTAGTTTATCGATACAAATAAGGAATATATTACAGAGCAACTTGATGGAGTGCATATAATGTACACATTTGGTTTCTTGATGTTAAAGGCTTTAGCTCTACATTCATACATCAACGACACTCAAATCTTTCGTGTTCTAAATCGAATATATGCGTCACTTGTTTCAATCATAAAGTCATCATATTACTAGATTGTTAGGTTTTCAAAGTTTATATTAAAGATGTGTATGAATAGACGGTCAAATTTGATCAGGAATGGTTTTTGGTTTATAATCGTATCGATGATCATATACAAAGCCCGGTTCTGAAATACTCTTGTTTTCACATGTTACATAAATTGTTTTTTGACTAAATAAGTACTAGTAGTTTGTTGTTTAGAGTCGATCTGACCATTTTCTCCTAAATGATCTAGAGTATTTGTTTTTGGCTAAATAACTTGGTTGATTTAATGTCGAACCACCTCTCGTATCACAAGCTAAACCTTGCCATGTTTCAATGGCTCGTTGCTTGAATAACCTAAGTTGCCCTGTAATATATTTGTCGACATTCTTGGTTCAACATTTTTCGTTACTGTGACATGTTGATCGTCGGGTTTGTGTTGTCTTATGCTTAAAAGAGACTTGTTTGTAATGAAGGATTATCAGATGCCAGTTCCAAAAGTTAATGATATTTCTATCTTCAGTATACAACAAATAATAAATCAATCAAAATGTTAGGCATCTTGAAATAATATATATTGGATCCCTTTATATACATTGGTTAGTGAAAAGCCCATAATGACTTATTTGAAATGTTTAATTATTATACCTTCGAAGCAGATCATCGCAGAAGCAAACCACAAGTGCCAAATGAGCAAGTCTGACGGAAAAGGTATACAATAGATTTAAAAACTACCTAAATGTTCTGATATGATTATATAATAAGCTACCAGTAAAACAATGATTCAGTGTTCTAATATGCACTAACTGAGTGGTAAAAACCTGTGGCTTTAAAAGGTTTAGTTTGGGTCGTAAATGAAATTGTAATGATAATAACATCATACATGTAGTTAGAATAGAATATGTAAGCATTTAATTAGATTAACTGAATGACTTATTTGAAATGTTTAATTATTATACCTTCGAAGCAGATCATCGCAGAAGCAAACCACAAGTGCCAAATGAGCAAGTCTGACGGAAAAGGTATACAATAGATTTAAAAACTACCTAACTGTTTTGATATGATTATATAATTAGCTACCAGCAAAACAATGATTCGGTGTTCTCATATGCACTAACTGACTGGTAAATACCTGTGGCTTTAAAATGTTTAGTTTGGGTCGTAAATGAAATTGTAATGATAATAACATCATACATGTAGTTAGAATAGAATATGTAAGCATTTAATTAGATTAACTGTTGCAAAAAGAGGGGAAAAAAAAGTTGTACAAGAAACATATACAATTTTAAGCTTCTTTATGTATATGTTATCTTGGAAAACTTTGTATATGTTTTAGTCAACTTTTAGATATAAACTTACTTTCTTTTGTATATCCCAACGATGTGGATATGTTAAAAATACAAATATGTTCGTAAAACCATTTCCAACATTGTACATTTGTACCCATAAAACATATAGGGAAGTGATCATCCTGGATTACAAGAAGCTTAAGCATGTATTGTGTAACTAAACCATATCTAGATATTTATTCCTCAAAATTCTATTTCTGGTGAAACATCAATTTGAGTCGACGTAGTCGAGGAGTAGATATGTTGTATACATTTGGTTACTTGATCTTGAAAGCATTATCTTTACAATTACACATCAATGGTGAAATAAAATTGACGCTCCTACATTACTTTTAAAGTGAAAATTGTTTTGGTTTGCAATCGTTATAGATCATAAAAATCTTAGTTCTGGAGACACTCTTGGTTCTATATATTATGTAAATGTTGTTGACTAAATAAGTTGTTATTTAAAATTAAAAGTCGAACTAAAATTTTTCTCACATCTTAAGGTTTCTGGCTAATTTGCTAATTGATTTAAAGTCGAATTGCCTATTAACTATGTTGGTGATTTTAGTGTCATCACTTATAGTTTGTGTAATTGTGATTTAATTGAGATCAAAGGCTTAGTCAAGTTTAGTTTATAGTCGAGTCGGAAGGTGTAAAGTGTATACTCGTTATACCTAACTTGATGCCGCTACAACTATGTGCGTGGGTGTCGAGGGGGCCGCGCCCCTTGCACGGTCTGTTAATAGGTTGAACAAAGTATGTTTAATTAATAGGCTAAAATCAAAGTTCGTCATGTGTTGTTTGGTTATCTCTGGTCTCTTTTTAGTGGGACTTTTTTTTATTGTACTTCTTTATTCAGATTTGTGAGCTTAAGACTGATTTGTGTTATCTCATCTCGACTTACCCAACACCTTATTAGTTGAAGATTTTGTAAGCTGAAACCCAAACAACCCTACAACTAATTTTGATTAAGTTCTTAAAAGAAAAACTTGTAAATTTGGTGTATCAGCTGACTGACTATTTAAATATTAACTCACTTATACGATACCAAGATAGCTTTGAAGTGGATTTAAAAGAGTACAAACTATCTACAACTAATGACCCAAATTAATTATTAAAATATTAGCTAATCTAAATTTATATAATAACATGTAATCTGATTACAAAGCACCGGGTAAAAAAAATAAATAATAACATAATCATATAAGAGATGCACAAGGACTCGTTTAAACTAGTTTCTGTCCGACTACAAAACAGTTTAGTTTTTTTCTAGCTGAATATAGTATCAGACTTTTTAAAAACCGCCTTGGTCTCAGTCCAGTCTTTCTCGTTGTTTTTAAGTCTTTTAAGGATCACCAATCTAGTCCTAGACAATTTTGGACTTGTTTGAGTCCGGGTATGTTTTTCTCCCTTGTAACTTGTGTTTGTTTTATATCTTTTTATATAATTTCAAAGGATAATATATTGGGAGGCCACCCAAATTTTAAGTTTTTCTCGTATAAGCCACCCATTTTTGAAAGTAACTTATAGGCCACCAAACTATGTATTTATTTTCGTTTACACCAATTCGGATCAAATTTAATATGAATAATTATCAAACGGCAAGAATGAACCTAACACTAATATATTAAACTAGTACGAATAAAAAACCAGTCTTGAAATTTCAGTTTTATCCTTCTTAAGTACTTTTAATTATATAAATTCACACTTAAGTTAAGCGTATAATCGTTATTTCATATCAAACTTTTCATTTATATTGCTTGGATAAGTTAGAGATTGGTTCCTTATTTTTATATTTTATAGTTTTCAGGCATAAATTTGACCGGAATTGGTGTAAATGAAAACAAACATATAATTGGGTGGCTTATAAGTTTATTTCAATAAATGAGTGGCCTATATGTTAAAAGTTGGAAACTTAGGTGCCTCCATATATACATTATCCCTAATTTCAATTATTTAGAAAAATAATATACTATATGAAATTGCATATATACCCATTAAAACTTGCATATTTGCATATATACCCAAAATATGTTTAAGTTGCATTGTACATCATGCAATAAAAACTTGTATTATGAGGAAATATGCAAGTTTTTAAATTTTAATGGGTATATATGTAATTCCCCCAACTATATGAAATAATTATATCTTAATATTATATTTAATAATTCGATAAGTTATAATTTTTACTATAGCTCAACTTTTATAACTAGAGCATCTGCACATTTTGTGTAAGTATCTAAGTAATGAAGGAAGCAAATGGTGTATAAAATAGTTGAACATACTAAAAAACGAAATAACAAAATGGTTTTAGGCCATATTCAGTCTTAAAATGGATTAAAACTAGTTTAAATTTAGACTGATTTTGGGCCGGTCTTAAACTGATTTTTTATTTAAAAGTATGACTGACTGAGGACTGACTGGCCCGTGTAGGACTAGTCCCTGTCCTAAACGGGCTAATCTCTGTGAAGACCAGTTTCGAGTCAATTAATAACCAGTTTTAGTTAAAAAGAATGTTTTGCCTTTCTTAACTGAACAAGCGAATTGTGCGTCAAAAAGATGCTAGAGTGCATACATGTCTGTCGTTCGAAGCTCTTAGGATTAAGCAAATTAATTAGAGACTATGTGTTAAAATTTTGAAACTAATATTTATAAGCGTACATATTTTATACACGTTGTTGGAATTATTGTTCATACGATTAAACAAATTAATTATGTCTTTAAAAAAATCATCATTAGTCCTAAAAAGAAACATTAGACATACACATATACATTTTCTTATATGTGTACACCTTGTTTGTTGCATATAAATTAAGTGTTACTCGCATTTTTAAATTCTATTGCTTTTGCTACTTCTATCGATGTGGGACATTTCAAGATGAAAAACTATGTTAATAAGAATTTTTAAGAAAAGGTTTAAATTGGCCAGTATGAAGACCTTGCCTCGTGCACCTTTTTTAGGTGTCGTCTAACCTTTGTTCGACGTGATGATCAGTCGGGGATGAGTAGTTTTAGCAGCACAGTCGAGTTGATTAGGGGACTGCAGCCGTAGGTTGCAACGGAAACGTGTAATTTGTAAACGGTATAAAATCGGAGATTGGCTGATGATGTCGATAATTGTCGGAGTAATTGTGACTCGTCATCTTCCATTGTTGATGATGCGGGTGTGACATCATCTTCGCGTAATGTTTTGCTGTTTAATTTGAGTTTACCTCCACCATCCGACTAGTTTAGATTTAGTAATAACATTGATGACGATGATGATGATAAAGATTTACATGTTAATGCACTTTGTTTATAAATTTTGACAATGTTATTTATTGGTAACTACACCAAGATGTTACGTTAGTAACGTATGTCTATCGATTTTCTGTTGCATAATACTTTGCTTTCACTGTTAGTGATATTGTTGGAAATTAATGTATAGTCATATTAATTTCTTACATTAGGTTGAACAATTTAAGAAAATAATTAATTGTTAAATAATAATAATAATAATAATTAAATGTCCAAGCAAACATATACATCTTCATATATATATTTTCTTGAACATTATATAACATAACTTCAATCAACTTGTAGATATAAACTTACTTTCTTTTGTAACTCCCAACGATGTGGGATATGTTAAAAATAATAAATATATTAGTAAAACCATTTTCTAACAATTATACCCATAGGAAGGTGATCATCTCGGATTACAACAAGCATACATCCATTTGAGTCGACATACAATATCTGAAGAGAAACCAAATATTATAATGTCGAGGAGTGGATATGTTGTATACATTTGGTTACTTGATCTTGAAAGCATTCTCTTTACAATTACATATCAATGGCGCACCAAAATCTCCATGTTCTAAATTGACGTTCCTGCATTACTTTTAAAGTTAAAAGTTTTATGATATCTGAACACAGTGCATATAGACCACTGAATTTGATAAGGAATTGTTTTGGTTTGCAATCGTTATAGATCATAAAAATCTTAGTTTTCTATATGTAACGTAAATGTTCTTGACTAAATAAGTAGGTATTTAAACTCAAAAGTTGAACTAAATTTTTTTTTTCCTTTTCAAATAGTAGGTGTTTCGCTAAGCTAGTTAATCTAAAGTCGAACTACCTCTCAAATAATTAATATTAATTACTTGTTAAAAACGCTAAAGTGTACAAATCTATACTATATATAAAAGAAAATAGTCAAATGTTGATAGTTGAAAACTGAAAATAGTCAAAGGTGAAAGAAATGTATAATGTAATTAATACTTTTATTAAAATACCCCGTTACTTAAGAGTACAATGATTTATTTACATTGTACAACCAATTAAAGACATATCTACCAAATTAAATATAACCAATTAAACACCCATTACTAAAAAGTATAAGCAATTTTTTCACAATGTACAATTTAAACAAGATACAACATAATCCAAAATATAAAATAATTAAACGCACTAACTAATGTTATTATTAAAACACCCTAAAATGAAAAATACATGTTATTATACACATTAATAAAACACACAAAACTTCATACAAGCTAACAAGTTGATGGTACATATAATTTTGAAAACCGGACCGCACCAACTGGTTCAACCGGGAGCCGATGTCGCCTCCGGTTCGGATAACCTATAAAAGCCATCCAAAAACGAATCAGAAATGACCCGTTGAAACCGATACAAACTGGTGAATCAGGGCTCATCGAAATCTATTTCTTCGGTTAAACGTCACAGCGTACTCGCCGCCGCAACGCACGGATGCCCTGCTATACTATATATAAAGGGAAAACAAAAATTGAAAAGTGAAAAGTTGAAATTAAAAAGGAAACACTGAAAAAATATATTTCAAAAGGAATATATTTAAACCGGGTCAACCTGACATGTTGGATAAAAAACATGTCAAATTAAACCGGATCAGCCTGCAGGGCTTGAAGCGTCTCGAGTCAACCCGGTTTACGATCTATCGGAATAAAATTTTGTGCATAAACAAGTACTCGTCTAGTTGTTAAAAATGCTAAAGTGTACAAATATGTATTGACAAAAATGAAGGGACAATGATATTCCATACAAACTTAAATGTTCAATTATTTTGGGAGTCCCACCGATGAGGGACATTTTGTAATACACCAAGTTAAGACCGTTATTTAAAGCGGAAGGTGTTATAACGTCAGTTAAGATTTAACATTGTCACGTTAGCGTTATATAAGTTTTAATCTTTTCACCTTAACTAAAAAAACACCTTTTATTATAACTAAACTCTTAACTCACTCTAACGCATTTTTAACTTGGGACGCGGTGTGGTAACTCACCCTTAACTTGGTCTCTTAATGCAGCGTTAAGGTGGAAACGCACACCTTAACTCATTTGGGCGGTGTGGTTAACGCACCTTAACTCAGAAAAGTTAAGCCTTAACTCACCTTTGGTGCGTTAACATACCTCTTGCTCTTAAAGGTAAAGAGATTATACCCGATAAATATGTTAAATAAAAAAATTTGAGTACACTAGAGAGTGGTAATGAGCCACTCTTAAGAAAATAAGTAAATAACTATGTGCCTTGAACACGCTCAAAGACACGACAACCAAACCTAATCAGAAGACTGACAAATGACAACACAACAAATCTTCTAATCAGAACCAAAAATACACCAAGTTATTCAATATGTCGTAGGTTCCATGTACTTTTAAGCTTCTCAACGCTTTACATTCGTAACATAATCTATTACCACTATCTATAAAAAAAAACTGAACAATAACAACGAAATTGTAGTACTTAATAGGAATTAGATTGTTGGAAAAATATTACAAATATTCGAAACAAATTTTAGCACTTAATGACATGGATGTTATGTTATTGGTATGATGGTCTCCAAAATCAATTGAACCTCTCAGCGCAAGTCTAAAAATGACTTTAGAAAACTTGAGAAAACTTAAGAAATCAACATATGAGGCCTAAATTTGATAAATGGTGTCTTAGGAAATTAACAAGTGAAGCTCAAATGATATAAACCAGTTTTTAATGCCAAAGCTTTTTTTTATAAGTTTATAATTTTTGAAATACACAATTTTTTTTATTTAATAGTTTTTAAAAAAGTATTTTTAGTTTCTACTATATAAAACCATAAACTTCTTCTTACTCTTGTGGTAATTTATATTTAAGTTGATGTACATAAACTTGATAAAAAAAAAATGATAACATCTACCACTAAATTAATACTATGTAGTTTAAACATTGTTTAATCGTCAAACATTTATTATTTTCGTTATAACTTATATACTTTTGTTTTCTCGCAATGATTACAATTGAACTCATAAGTGTTGCGTTGAGGGTCACACCAATACACATTCGTAAATATAATAGTTTCCCGCTATAAAACCTTGCTTTGTGCGGATAATAGTATAATAGTTTCCCGCTATAAAACGTCACTTTGCCCGGACAAAGCGAATAATAGTATATAGTTTCTCACTATGACACGTCGCTTTGCACGGATAATAGTCTAGTTTAATAAAAACTACTTGAGAGAGTGTAGTGTATGTTCTTGGCTTTTAATAGATCCTTTCCTTTTTTTTTTACAAAAAATCTAATGGCCAGGCTACTAAACAAGTCTACGAAATTATCGTAACCACGACTTGAACTCAAAAGTGTTGCGTTGAGGGTCTCACCAAAACACATTCGTAAGTATAATAGTTTCCCGCTAAAAAACCTCGCTTTGTGCGGATAATAGTATAATAGTTTCCCGCTATAAAACGCCAATTTGAACGGACAAAGCGAATAATAGTACAATAGTTTCCCGTTATGAAACGTCGCTTTGCACATATAATAGTCTAGTTTAATAAAAAACTAGTTGAGTGAGTGTTGTATATGTTATTGGCTTTTAATAGTAGATCCTTTCCCGTTTTTTTACAAAAAATTTAACGGCCAGGCTACTAAACAAGCTTACAAAATTATCGTAACCACAAATGGAACATGTCATGCACATTGAAATATGTGAATTGAGTCAAACGTTTTCCGTTTAACCGATGTTGGATTGGAATTCTATTACAAGTAACTTGAGTAACTCTTTATAATGTGTAATTAAAGGTTTGTTTGACACGGAGCGGTGTAAAGCTTTTTGGAGCAGTGAGCATGAGTATTTTGATTTTTAACAGTCGTTTGACAAATGGCGATGGTATGGCATTACTCTTGCTCACTGCTACTTTTAACAAACACACCTTAAAACTCCACAAAACAAAAAGAATCAATAAACAAGTCCATTTGAATTGCCATACACTTTCAAGTCAAAACTAGTTTATAGACACATATAATGTACATATTTGGTTTCTTGAACTTAAAAGCTTTAGCTCTACATATTGCTTTTTACATTTTTAAAGTATTTACTTGAGTTTTGTATGCATATAGACCGCCAAATTTGATCAGGAATGATTTTTGGTTTGCAATCGTATTGATGATCATAAAAAGCTTGTTTTTGTATGTTACACGAATTGCTTTTGACTAAGTAAGTACAAGTAGGTATTTTATAGTCATACTGAAAATTTTCTTCTAAACGAGAGGATATATATGTTTTTGGCTTTTTAACTTAGTAGATTTAAAGTCGAACTGCCTCGTAGAACGGCCTCTTATCGATCACAAGCTAGACCTTGCATGTTTCACTGGCTCGTTGCTTGAAACTATGTCGTCAATTTTTCAGTTTATCTCTTAGTATACTTCTTCTATACATATCTGATACGTAAACTAATCTATCACGGCAAAAAAAAGAGCGCAGCAATAACGATGAAATCATAATACTATAATAGATATTAAAGTTTAGAAAAGAATTTTACCAATGCTAAAAACAAACTTTGAAACACCTTGTGAGTTTGTGACATGAATGTAATGCTAATTGTTTGATGGTCTTCCTAAGAAATGCAAATATAATAATATCTAGGGGTGTAAACGAGCCGAGTACTGAAAAGCTCGAGCTGGACTCGACTCGAGCTCAGTCTGGCTTTACATTTGTGTGCCGACTGACCTTTCCAATCAATTAGTTGAATGAGTAAGGTAATAGATTAAACATTAATGGTATATCTTTAAAACTCACAAATATAATTATAAGAACTACTGGTAATATAGTTATTCAATTTCTACACAAAACTGACCGATAAGAACTTGTCGGGATGATGCCCGACTCACTTATTAAGTCATGACTCACTTATGTCACGATATCTGCTTGTATTGTAAATTGAATTTAAAAGAGAGACAAAGTATTCGACAATTATTAATGAGTAATTATACAAATGAGCTAATCCAAATCTCTATGATACTTAATATGATTATAGAGTGATCAGGTGTTAAAGATGGTAGAGTGAAATACGTGTTAAAACTAAACAAATCAGGTAAATGAATTGAAGACTGAAAATAAAACACTAGCAATTAATTATAGGTACATAAACATTTTATCACCTGAAAACAATATATCTATATAAACTTTTTTGCTTTTACAACTCTCCGATGTGGGATATTACAGCAAATGCTTATCCTTCTAAAATTCTGTTTCGAATTGTGGTCTTGGCCGGTACCTACAAGGTCACAAATTCATTCAAATCGTCATACAATTCCATGTTACATTTTATCAATACATAGAGTAATTACTACTAAAGTCAATCCATTTATAATAACGTTTAAGAGTGAATAATGTGTACATGTTTGGCTGCTTGATCGATCTTGAAAGCTTTAGCTCTACATTCATGTTCTCATGCATCAATAATGATGTGCCTGATTTGATTTACTGAATCCATGTCATTCGATCCACTTGTCCTAAACATTAAATCAGCAAAAACATTATTTCGCTTCTATGATTTTTAAAAAAATCTTAGGACTAAACAATTTGATTATTCTAAAAAGAAAAAAAGTTAATTAAATAGCACTTGTTTAATTTTCAAAAATTATTAGGATTAAACAAACTAGTTAGATAACTTGTACAAGTTTCAAAAAATTAAGTACAAATAAACGCATAGGCATTACTAAGCTTAGAATGTATGCAACTTATTTTACTCAATTATACAACTAAGAATGTACTTACAATTATAAAGTCCCATCTTTTTTAACTTACACCGATGTGGGATATGTCCATGTAAAATGTAAGGCATATGATGTTAAGATAAAAATCTATGTTAGCAATACAATTATTATACCTATAAAACACACACACAACATACCAAAACCAGTTAAGGATAAAAGTCCAGATTAGACCATGTCCGTATTGTGTAACAAAGCTATATACAATAAATATTTACCCATCGAATATTCTATTCTATGTCATGGTTTCCAATATGCATGGAGTTACAGATCCATGTGAGTCGACATACAATTACTAGAGAGAAACCAAATATTAAAACGTTGAGGAGTGGATATGTGGTACGCATTTGGTTGCTTGATCTTCAAAGCATTAGCTTTAGAACTACACATCGATCAATGGCGCACCACTCTTCATGTTCTTAATCGAATTTTTGCTTCACTTTTCCTACATCACTTTTGAATTGTTTTGATTTAAAAAGTCATACTTTTAGAGACTCTTGGCTGTATATGTTAGAGAAAATGTTTTTGTCTCAATAAAAAGTTGCTTAAAACATTAAAGTTGAACTGAAAATTTTCTCATTAATATGGTTTTCGGCTGAGTAGCTAGCTGATCTACTAGTCGAACTACATGTTAAATGAATTATAAGCTATACCTTGCATGTTTCATGGACATGTTGCTTGAGTGACTTGATTATATACCACATCGTTGCCTAAAACTTCTAAACAATACAAGGTTTGTTAATTAACATGACAAATTTCAACAATTATACCCATAGAACACTATAGTGCTTACACGAACCATTTAAAAGATAAAATGCCGAATCACAACATGTTGGGGTGATGACAGAGCCATGTACAATGGTCGCTTGATCTTGAATGGTTTTTTGGTTTGTTATCTTAGTTGATCATAAGCGAAAATCCCCGAAAGACTCTCTGTTCCATATGCTACTACAAGAAAAAAGGCCTTTACTGACCACACATTCAAACAAAGGTGAACCTTAAAAGTACCATCGTAAACATTCAAACATTTGATTTCATTACTTTTATATCTCTTGTTCTTAATCAAGCTTTAACATGTCACATTGGGAAAATGTTATATGAGTTATAAGTCGCTAGACACGTATATCGTGCAGGATTTAACATGTCAGCTCATTTCTTATTGGTACCACTAACTATCGTATTCTCCTTAGTCCTTACTAACTAGCTACTTAGCGCGTGACCCTTGTTGCTATCTTAAAGCATGTGAAACACATAGATAATACTTAATCAAGACGACCACCTGATGAAAGCAAGTTAGCTTTCCAACCTGGCTTCTAAATGATCAACCATGACTTTCCAATTCGAGATACGACCCACGTTCAAACCTATAGGCAGACCAAGATAGGAGAAAGGAAGATAACTTGGCGAACATCCTCTACCTGCAGCCATGTTCTCAACTTCCGAATGGGAGACTCCCACCCCATAAAGATTCGATTTGTTGAAATTAATTCTAAGACGAGAAGCAAGGTAGAAAACATTGAGAATATGGATGAGATTATCCATGTCATTTTGGTTCCACTCAGAAAAGATAATAACATCATCCGCATAAAATAAGTGGGGTAAACAAATACGAGGGAAGCCAATGTTAACACCTCGAAACGTGTTTGCCGACAGACCATCCTTAAAGGCTATGTGAAGGCCTTCCATAACAATAGTATATAAGAAAGGCGACAAGGGGTCTCCTTGTCTCAACCCCTTTTCTAAAAAGAACTCTAAAGTGGGACTTCATTAACGAGAATTAAAGCCCTAGAAGACATGAACCCCATCTTGATCCATCTATGACAAAGGGTCTCCTTGTCCGAATCCCTTTATAATAACGTTTAAGAATGAATACTTTGTATATTTTAGTTGCTTCGGCGATCTTAAAATCTTTAACCCCGCATTTAGTCGTTCGATGCATCAGATTCGATATATTAAATCTTTTTCTCTCAATTCGCTTGTCCTAAACATAAAATCAACAAAGCATTCTTTCGCTTCTATGGTTTCTAAAAAATTCTTAGGACTAAAAAATTTAATTAGAGAGCACTTGTGAATATTTCAAAAATAAAAATATAAAAAAAGTTAATTAGAGAGCGCTTGTATTATTTTTCAAAAATTATTAAGACTAAACAAACTAGTTAGAGAGAACTTGACCAAATTTTTAAAAAAACAGCTACAAGGAAATATATATATCATTATTTATATATGTTAACATTTTAGGTGTTTAACAACCAAAAATGTACTTATTACTTATAAAGTGTCTTTTTATTACAATTTTCACCAATGTGGGATATGTAAAGTAAAATATAAGGTAAATATTAAAATAAAAAATATGTTAGCTTTACAACTAGACATCAATGGCGCACCAATCTTCATGTTTTGAATCGAATTTTGCTTCACATTGTTTTGATTTAAAGATCTTAGTTCTGGAGACTATTGGTTGTATATGTTGCATTAAATGTTTTTGTCTCAATAAAAAGTTGTCTAAACTGTAAAGTTGAACCATAAGTTTTCTCATTAATAAGGTTTTCTGCTAAATAGCTAGTTGATCTACTAGTCGAACAATGTGAAAATTGTTTTACAAGATATACCTTGCATGTTTCACGAGCATGCCTCTTGAGTGACCGGATTGTATAACAAATCGTTGCCTAAATCTTCTAAACTATGTAGTCCATCTATCAGTTTACTTTTGGTACACTTTTATTCATATGTAACATACTAACATAATCTATTACCACTATACACGTTTATACATGAAAAAGTTTAGTAGGCAGACTGAACTTGTTTTATTTGTAGTAATTGGAACCTGGTTTAGGTATCGGGTTCATGGTCTAATCCATCGAAAACATCAATGTGTGGATATATCAAGGACTAGTTTTTTACACTACGGCTGTGACTTCGTTATTCAATTCATAAGAATGGATCGATGTTGTCGACATTCTTGGTTCAACATGGTTCGTTAGTGTGACATATTGGTCGCCGAGTCTGTAAAACTATACCACGCATGTTTCACGAGCATGTCACTTAAGTGCTTGATTGTATTCCAAATCATTGCCTAAATCTTCTAAAATATGTAGTCCATCTATTGGTTTACTTTTGGTATACTTTTATTCATATGCAGTGGCGGCCCTGAGGATTTGAGTACCCAATGCGAGCCAAGAAAAAAATGCCCCTAACTCATAGCAAATTTTCTTTTTTTATAAATGATAACTAATGTTATAACAATTAATTATATCTATAACAAATCATAGTATTAAAAATACATACCATCGTAGTTAACCAATGATCCGTGAAGCTCTCCTAGCATTCTTCATAGCAAATTGGTTGATTAGCTCTTCACAGTTTATATCCTCTAAGATTCCGTTCTCGATAGCTATCATGGCCAATCCACTAAGTCTTTCTTGGGACATTGTTGATCGTAAATAAGATTTAGGGTCGGTGTGTATGTGTTTTTTATGAAGTTGTCTAAAAAATCAAAATGAAAAATGTGTCTCTCCTTGGCTGTGTGCGACACCAAGAAATGAAACGAAAAATAAAAAAGGTGTGTCTTTGCTTCCTGGGCTTGGTCCACACCACAGGTCAAGAAAATAATTTCTCACAAATTGAAAATGTGAGGTGTGGTTGTGTTGGTATGCGTCCCCACCCAGTCAAATAAAATCAAGAAATCCCACCTCACCTTGCAAGAAAGATATAAATAGAAGTAAATAATTTGGTGGGTTCTGTTATGTATTTTGTATTGTGAAGTACAATTGTTTCAACCAGATGCACTATGTAAAAAATTATATATAATAATAATAATATATATTAAAAAAAAATTAAAAAATTGTGCCCCGTTCAAAAACGTGCCCTGTGCGGGAATCGGGTTTGCACACCCTCCGGGCCTCCCCTGTTCATATGTAACATACTAACATAAGTTATTACCACTATACACGTTTAGACATGATAAAGTTTAGTAGGCGGACTCACCTTGTTTTATTTTTAGTAACTGGAACCTGGTGCAGGCATCGGGTTCGTGGTCTAATCCACCGAAAACATCAAGGTGTGGACATATCAATGGCTAGTTTTTTACACTACGGCTGTGACTTCATTATTCAATTCATAAGAATGGATCGATGTTGTCGACATTATTGGTTCAACATTGTTCGTTAGTGTGACATGTTGGTCGCCGGGTTAGTGTTGTCTTATGCTAAAACAAGACTTGTTTGTAATGAAGGAAACATCATATGCCAGTTCCAAAAGTCAACGATATTTCTATCTACGGTATACAATAAATAACAAACCAATCAAACATGTTAGGCATGCATCTTGCAATAATATATTAGATAACGTTATTAGCTTCGAAGAGGATCATCATCACAGAAGCAAACCACAAGTGCCAAATGAGCAAGTCGAACGGAGAAGGTATATATATAATAGATTTAAAAAACTGCCTAAAACTTCTAAATCAATGATTTAGTGTTCTATATATATATATATATATATATATATATATATAGAATCCGGATCGATTGAGAAGGTTTTTATTTTGAGAAGATTGAGAAGGTTTTCATAAATGATAGATTTTTAACTTTGATTCATGTTTTTCAAGCGTAAAACTCATTTTAATGTGATTAAAATTCAAAATGTGTAAAAAAAATTGAATCAGTGTTAAAAATCTCTCAATTTTGCGATATATGTAGAATACTGAATCATCTGTACAAATTTAATGAATCATCATCATAACTCGATTTTAACAATGATTTGTGAATCAAATTTGTGATTTATAGATTCGATTCACCATAAAATGATGTTTACTTGTGAATCAAATCAAAAACATGAATCAATTTGCTCAAACGAAGATTTCTCAATCTTCTCAAAATAAAACCTTCTCAATGGAACCGGAGCCTATATATATATATATATATATATATATATATATATATATATATATATATATATATATATATATATATATATATATATATATATATATATATATATATATATATATATATATATATGAGAGTTAACGTGAGATCAAACTTAAAGTTGTAAAAATAAGATCAAGTCTAAAAAACCACTAAAACATTTATAAATAACAATTTTAGCAATAATACACATAAACATAATATTTTAATACAAATTAACATTTTAGCAACTAATAACCAAATGATACATGAGTTTGAATTAGTGATACACCTGATACACATTACACTAATAAATATTCCAAAACCTGATACACATACAAAAACCTGATACACATTACACTTCTAATCAACGTGTATCACATAGGTTTCGTAAATTTTATAAAAAAATCTATCGAAACTTTAACAATTTTAGTTGTAGTTAATAAAAAAATTATTTTCGTTGTAAGGAGAGTGTCGCTTGTCAAATTTTAGTTGGATCTCATTTTAACAACTTTAAGTATGATCTTATTTGATCTAGATTATATATATATATATATATATATATATATATATATATATATATATATATATATATATATATATATGTTGTTAGAACAGAATACGTAAGAAATTAGTCATTTTTAAACATCATTAACAGAGCATGTGAATTATGTGATAAAAGATGCCAAAGTGCATATATATACTGTTAATTAATTAGAGATTAACTATTGCAAAGTGTTGGAAAATTTAGTGCACTTGCGGGATTAGTTCATACCTTGTAATGAGTTAGGAGGTACGGAGTGTACACCCATAAGATCCATGAACACCCTGACTCTAATAGTGGTTTGTATTGGTAGTGCTTGTGGAAAGTACTGATTGTGGTTTCCACTGAAGCAGTGGAAAGCAGTGGTGTTTCCACTGAAGCAGAGGTGTTTCCACTGAAGCAGTGGTGTTTCCACTGCTAGCACTATGAAAATACTACGGGCTCTGACCTATTCAAGTAGCAGTTACAACTGCATTATGACTACGTTTAATTGGTCATGTAACCACTAACGGCTATAATGGGGATAATTAGAGGCAATTAATGGGTCGATTAATTCTCATAATTCCATTTGACTAGCGCAGAGTAACCTCCTATAAATAGGAGATCTGATTATGCATGATTTACACACAGAAAACGATTAACACTTATAAGCGCAAGGGTTATTGAATTGTGCCTAATTCTATAACTACATTTGGTCTTATCCCAAGTAGATATTCGTGTAACCCACGCATTAGGGTCGAATAGTTTACTTTGGAAAGTGATTACACGATTTCAAGTGATATCCGGTAACCACCTAGTGGTATTTGTTTCTGCTGACTTGGTACTAGTTTCTGCTGACATTGATTATCTTACCCTGATCTGGGAGCTACTACCCCAACAATCAAAGTAAACTATTTTGTGATAATCAATGGCAACTGCTGCAATGAAACACATGGCTTCAAACTTTGCCAAACTTGATAAGTTTGAAGGGGTGGACTTTAGGAGGTGGCAGAAGAAGATGCATTTCTTCTTTGTCAAGCATGAGTGTGGTGTATCTGCTAACCACTCCTATTCCTGATGACGGGGATGATGCTACTGTGGAGCAGATTAGGAGAAGGAGCAAATGGGAGAATGATGACTACATATGCAGAGGTCTAATTCTCAATGGTATGTCTGATTCTCTATTTGATATCTATCAGAACATTGAATCTTCCAAAGAACTGTGGGACTCCTTGGATGCCAAATATATGGTTGAGGATGCATCAAGTAAGAAGTTCCTTGTTAGTAATTTCACAAATTACAAAATGTGATTCAAGACCGTTATGGAACAATACAATAAACTTCTTGGAATACTTGGAAGGTTTACACAACATAATATGCACATGGATGAGTCTATTTAGGTCTCTTGTGTCATTTACAAACTCCCTCCTTCTTGGAAAGATTTCAAGCATACCTTGAAACATAAGAAATAGGAGTTAACTCTGGTTGAGTTGGGAACATCATCTGTGCATTGAGGAATCTCTCAAAGTGCAAGATAATGACAAGCCAAAGAGTAGCAATGCTGCTGGTGCATCTGTTGTCAATATGGTGGAGCATAACAACTCCACCAGGTATAATGACAACAAAGGCAAACGCAAATATCATGACAACACAAGGGCAAATCCTAACAAGAAGGCAACACCTACTTGTTGGAAATGTGGCAAAACTGGTCACATTAAAAGGGACTGCAAAGGTGTTAAAGTTGGTGGTAAAGCCAATGGATCAGACATTAATGGTCAAGGAGTGGTGGTTCTTCCAACTCACTAAAAGGTCAGAATATGGTTAATAAGTCTTTTCAGATTTATTATGTTACATATGTATCTGAATCTCATTATGTGCAGGATGATGATGTTGCGTGGTGGGTTGACTCTGGTGCAACAGTTCATGTGTGCAAAGATAGAAGCTGGTTCAAGACTTATGAGTCACTGAATGATGGTTCTATTCTTCACACGGGAAATGAGTCAACAACCTTGGTGCATGGTCATGGTTGTGTAGATCTTAAGTTTAGTTATGGAAAGATTGTAACTTTGTTTAATGTTATTCACGTTCCTGATATCAGGAAGAACTTGGTTTCAAGTAGTGTTTTGAATAATCATGGATATAAACAAGTTATTGAATCTGATAAATTTGTCTTGTCTAAATGTGGTGTTTTTATTGGTTTTGGTTATTTATGTAATCAAATGTCCAGGCTTAATATTGCCACTGATAGTTTAAATTCAGCCTTTGTGACCACCACTGACCAGACTGACTCTACCCTTTGGCATGCTAGACTTGGCCATGTACACTATAAAAGGATGCAAGATATGTCTAAGGATGGGTTAATCCCAGCATTTGACATGGACAATGAAAAGTGTAAAACTTGCATGTTGACCAAGATTACCAAGAAACCTTTTCAAGGTGTTAGTCGTGAGACTAAGCTCTTGGAGCTAATACACATTGACCTGTGTGATTTGCATGCCACTCCATCTTTGGGGAATAACAAGTACTTTGTGACATTTATTGATGATGCTTCTAGGTTTTGTTATGTCTATCTTTTACATACTAAGGATGAAGCATTAGATAAATTCAAAGTGTTTAAAACTGAAGTTGAATTAGAACTTGGGTCTTTGATCAAAAGATTAAGGACTGATAGGGGAGGTGAGTACATGGATACTCATTACTTTCTCTACATTGGTATAATCCATGAAACGACTGCCCCTCATACTCCTCAGCAAAATGGCATTTCTGAAAGGAAAAACAGGGTGCTGAAGGAGATGGTTAATTCCATGTTGTCTTATGTAAGATATTAGTTTTCACATACACATCAAACCATAACACAAAGTGGCATATGAATGAAGTTCTAGAGAGAGAAAGTTAGAGGTTTAGGGAACTTAGTGAGAGAAAGTGAAAGATATTATTATGAGCTCCAACTCTCTACCTTGGAAGGTAGAGAGTATTTATAGTCTTACATAAATCGCCACACTCGGCGTGGATCGAGGCATACAGATGGGTAAAGACCCGTCCGTCCTCCACGGTGTTACTTAACTAAATACTACTTAACTAAAAGAAACTATGACTACGAGCTCTCTAACGATTACATATGCTTGAGGTGACCGACTCTTTAATACCTGGAATTTCTAATTCCTAACAATCTCCCCCTAAGGGAGGTCACCTCAATCATGTACCAAAATTACATTGAATACAAATAGATATTACATTAACAATTGTTCTTGCATTCTTGATGTAGTACTTTGCTCCTAAGCTCGTAGTCATTGATTTTTCATATTGCATGTTTGGTTACTCCAAGTGGAGGTCTTTTACTGATCCACGTGATAATAATTATGAGCCAGCTTTTGAGATCATCAGCTATAAAAAATCTCTGAGACATCCATTGTGGTGTTGGTATTATGTGATGTTGTGACTTTAGGACCGACATGCTCACATTCGGATCATGATATCTTCTCATCGAGTAGCGGAAGCTTTCGTTGATTCATGAGGTATTGGCGGCGTAGCAGAAGCATGGAGTGAACAATATCGAGTCATTGATGCACTTATCATGATTTCTTTTGAGATGAATGTGTTAAGTGAGCATGCGGCTATGGATTGACCGCTTCATTCGATCACGCAAGCGTCGGGCGTACCGCATAGCATTAGCAATAAATCGCACGAAAGTGTCTTTGATCACTTTCGTTGAATTGAGGTACACGCCCTACGGTTCCCCGTTGATCAGTACATAAGTACTTGCACTGTGATCAGTATTCCGAAGAATTTTCTTGACAGGGTTTCGCGGTGCTCTATTTGTTCTCAAACCGGAACATCTCAAAGAAGACAACACGGAGTGAGTGAACCAGCGAATTTTAAGTCCACTGATTGATGAAAAGAGATTTGAAAAACAATCGTGTATTGCTCAATAGAAATTGTTTTTGCAATACAACGAAGGTTTTATTGAAAATCAATTATCAATCATAAAAACACCTTTTGGTTTGAAAAATGAGTACACGGTCGATGTGCTAAAGAAAAGAGTTTTTAAGCACAAAGACCGGTTTTTCAAAGGTATCCGTCAATCCATAACCTGAACCAGGATTGATTCAAGACTTGAATCGCCCCATTGTTTCTGTTCAATTGTCACATGGTTGATCTAATGAATAGATCTCACATGCCACCTACCAGGAGCTTGTTTGATGTTGGCTCCAGAAGGCTTTCCATCTTCATAGTGAATATGTATACACATCACTCAGATGTTCTGGCAATACCACAAGGATAATGCGTAGGACTCAAGATATAATCTCTCTTTCCACATTGTGTGAAACAGAGAGTCTTCATTGAAAGTGTCCTAATGAGATTTATTGATGATCTCGTGGCTCTAGACTCAATTTGTGCATATTTGATTCCTGTGCCGGAGACTAGGGAGAGGGTCTCCTTCTTCAATATCAACAATCTCTAAGAGAAAGTCGATAGATAATGTCGGTTCCCCGTGAGAATGAAACAAGCCCTTTTAAGAGGAACTTGAGTGGTTTGGGAAGTTTAGTGCAGTACGTCACTGGGTCCATGGCGTCTTGTCTTCAATACCGGTGTTACCTTGGTACACAGAGCATAATGAATTGAACCCGGTTTACGCCTAGGGTTGAATCAATGGAGGGCTATTTGTTTTCACCCTTTTCTCATTCAATTCTTTTTAATTCTTCAACCCCTTCAAGTGCTTACCAAGACTTCATAGCTAGAACCTTGTTGGGTTTATTCCAGTACTAGCTCGGTCTCAGTCCGCACTCTTCCCATATCTCATTTTTCTCCTTTTATCATCATACCTAAGAACTCTACACTAACTAGTGGATAGTCCCCGGGTAGATCCCTCCGGTTCTGGTGGATCATGGGAACAAATACCTAACCTTATCATCCTTATATCACCATACATAAAGTAAAGTTGGTCGGTCTTTTTGGTATTGTTCACCTGCCATATGGACTCAATTGAAAACCATTTGAAAATCAATTCAGATACTTGTGATATATTATCAAAGCATTTTGTACCTGAATTGTTTTTGATATTTTTAGAACGAGAACTCCCCCTCAACATGTGCATCAAGTATTTGAAAATGTTTTGCACACGGAGGCAAGAGAAAGAATTAACTTCTTTGATTACCATTTTCTAAAAGATATCAACATCACTTCCCACATCAAATCAAGTAGATAGAGCATTTTGGGGAAGGATGAGGTTTTCATGATTTTGCTTCCCCTCAATATGTGCATCTAAGATTGAAAAAAGTTTTGCACATAATAGTGGAAACCTGCACATCGAGAAAAATGATCACGTTTCAACACATATAGGTTTACGATATATGCTCCCCCTCAACATGTGCATGGAAAATTTAAAATCGTTTGTCACATGTGAGCAGGATAACATGTACATCCTTATAAAACCATTTACCAATTTATCAGTTTAAATCCAATTTAAATCACACATTCTCCCCGATCACAATTATCAAATCATTTGAGATTTGTGATCTCTTATAGATTTAAATTGATTTTGAAAGCTTTTAAGGAGAATTGTGACTTGATTATGAAAGCGTTTTAACCGATAAGGATCGGATTTTGAGACTTTAAACTCCATTGATAAAACATGCATGTACATCTTTTGAAAACAATTTAATGCCAAATAACTTTTTAATTTAATTGAAATCATTCTCCCTCAATCAATGACATAGGTTGTTGATTGAGAGATAGATATTTTGACAAATAAGTCGAGATGATTATCAAAAATAGAGTCCGAGTTATTTTTCAAAGCATTTAGTTTTCAGCAGATAAATGGTTATAGAATCGAGCATTGGAATTTTGAAAACATGATAAAGTATGGCTCTGTTCTTTCTTTTAAAACCGGTTTATTGCCTGAAAATGACAATAAACCATATCTTTCTCTTTCTCTCAATTTTTTTTTTTTTTTTTTTTTAAATTCGAACAATATCTAAAGTCCCGTGTCATTCTTTGAATGACAACAACAAGACCGTAGATATAATCGAATCGAGAGAAACATGACAAAATGACAATATTTTTTGAAGTTTTTTTTTTCGAATTTTTCAAATTTTTATGGATTTTGAAAGTTTTATATTTTTCTATTTGATTTTAGAAGGTTTTATAATTTTGTATTTTGTTTTTCGAATATATATATACAAGAGACAGATGAAGATAGACCTTTACTCCTCGTCTTCCTCCTGAAGACGTTTGAGTGTTCTTCGGTTGAAGGCTTTTAAGCCAAGGCGAGGAAGAATAAACTCAAAACGTTCTCTTGGAAGAGCTTTGGTGAAGATGTCCGCTAAGTGATATTCAGACCTCACAAAATATAGTTCCACCACACCTTTTTCCACTTGTTACCTGATGAAATGATGTCGAATGTCGATATGCTTTGCTCTTGAGTGTTGAACGTTGTTGCATGAGAGAGCAATAGCACTTTTATTATCACGGTACAAAGGGATTTTGTTGAATTCAAAGCCATAGTTAGATAATTGAGATCTCATCCATAAGATTTGAGCACAACAAGATGACATGGCTATGTATTCAACCTCTGTAGATGAAATAGAAGTACTCATTTGCTTCTTTGAAGACCAACTCACAAGCTTATCACCCAAAAGCGAGCACCTCGGGCGTACTTTGGCGTGTATCTTGACAACCTGCATGATCGGCATCTGCATAGGCCGTTAGTGACATACCGGTGTCCTTAGGGTACCAAAGACCCATATTGATGGTTCCTTGGAGATACCGAAAGACCCGTTTAACGCTTCAAGGTGCTTTTTAGTAGGCTTAGCCTGGTATCTAGCACACATGCACACAGCGAACAAGATGTCGGTCTACTAGCGTGAGGTACATCGGGATCCAATCATACTACGATATTTCGTTTGGTCAATCATGACCCCGAGTGGTCCTCATCTAGTTTGGTTCGATCAATCATGGGGGTGTCAACAGGGTCACTTGAATCAAATCCAAATTTCTTTAAGATCTCAATTGCATATTTAGATTGATTTATGAAAATGCCTCCGGGACTTTGTGAAATTTGTAATCCCAAGAAAAATGACATTTGTCCCATCATTGACATTTGAAATTTTGAACTCATTTCATTAGAAAACGATCACATTCCATTGGGTCAGTCGAGGCAAAAATAATATCATCAACATAAATTTGAACATGAATTAAATGTTTGCCGACTTCTGGTGAACAATGTTGGATCAACTGCTCCTTTGCTAAAGCCGGTAGATAGAAGAAACTTTGACAGTGTATCATACCATGCCCTTGGAGCTTGCTTTAAACCGTAAAGAGCCTTCTTCAAGCGATAAACGTGAGTAGGATGCTCTTGATTCACAAATCCTTCAGTTGGCTGACGTAGACGACTTCTTTAAGATTTCCGTTCAGAAATGCCGTCTTTGCATCCATCGATAGACTACCATGTTCTTACTAGCGGCATTAGCCGAAAGATTCGATTGCCTCGATTCGAACAACTGGAGCAAAAGATTCTTCAAAGTCAATACCCTCCTCTTGACGGTATCCTTTAGCAACTAATCGAGCCTTGTTCTTCAACACATCACCATGCTCATCAAGTTTCACTTTGAAGATCCATTTAAGAGCAATAATCATAGCACAGTCTGGGCGGTACTAACTCCCATACATCAAGTCGATCAAACTCATGAATTTCTTCTTGCATGGCATTGAACCGACAATCTTCATTCATGGCGGTTTTAACATCTTTTGGTTCGATCTTAGAGAGTGCGGAGTTGAAGAAGCACCATAAGGCATCGGTTGCAAGTTGTTTCCGTGTTGATACAGGACGAGAGGGATTTCCAATGATGTTGTCTAATGGATGATCGTGAGTCCATTTTCTGAGGTGTTCATGTGGCAGTTGTTGAGGGACTGAGGTAGCGAGTCGATGTCTCCGAAGAAGATGGTTCTCGATGATGATTCGAGGAGCAAATATGTTTTCAAATTGAGCATCTTCAGGAGTAGCAAAGGGATTAACTTCATCATTGATGCGAGAAACAGTTCCATGATGTACATTTGAAGAATGATGATTTGTTGATGAGGCGGAAGGATCAGCGTGAAGCGCTTCTTGACTTAACGATATTGAGACTGAGGGATTGACTTCATTCACGGGAATATGAGCATCCTCTGTTGTAGGGATCAACACCTCATTAGTATTTGAATCATACAGTTCATCAAACATAGGATCAAACAATTTCTTTAAATCATCTTGAGATGGAGGTACATATGGAGTTTCTTGAGAAGAGTTTGGAACAAGGGATGAACCAATGGGACTTTTTTGAAGTCGCGGGTCTGGCTGGAGTGTCCAGAGCCATTTGACCGGTCGACTCATCAAGCGTAACGTGAATTGTTTCCATGATATTTCGGGTTCTTTTGTTGTAGATTCGGTATCCCTTTTTGTTTGGTGAATATCCTACAAATACTCCAATGTCAGCTTTAGCCCTAAGTTTGCCTAAGTCTTGACCCTCATTAGTTGGATAACACAATGCACCAAACACACGAAGGAAAGAGAGATTAGGTTTTACATTTGTGGACAAGTTCATATGGAGTTTTTCCATAAGCGGTGTGAATCGGGAACGATTTTATGTGTAGCATGCAGTGGCAATTGCTTCATTGAGAAACATTGGAACCTTTGAGTAAATCAACATTGTTCTAGCGGCTTCAACAAGAGTTCGATTTTGTCTTTCAACTACACCGTTCTGTTGAGGAGTTCGTGGAACACTTCTTTGATGGTGATTCCAACGCTTTCGTAGAATTCACTAAGTTGTTTGTTGACAAACTCAGTTCCATTGTCTGTTCGATAATTGGCGGTTTTGTTAAGTCGAACTGCGGTTGTTTGATGAGTTTGATGATGATATTCGGAGTTTCATCCTTTGTCCTTAAGAACTTGACCCAGGTGAATCTAGAGTAATCATCAACCACAACTAACACATATTTCTTCCCAAAGATATTCGCACCTCATTGGTCCACATTAATCCATATGAATCATATGAAGAACTTCTGTGACAGAGTTAGTAGGTTTGGGTTTATGGGCATACTTCTTGCTTTTTCCTAATTGACATGCTGAACAAAGATGATCCTTTTCATACTTTAGTCGAGGTAAACCTACAACTAAGTCCTTTCCGGAGAGATCATTGATGGTGCCGAAGTTCAAGTGATTGAGACGACGATGCCATAACCATGACTTTGTTTTAGAAGCCTTTGATAACAAGCAAATTGGAGAAGACTTCATCATGTCATCGATAGAGATGGTGTAAAGATTTGAACCACGAGTTCCTTTTAACAGTTCCTTACCATTAAGATCTCTAACAAAGCAGTATGTTTTCTGAAGCCTACTTCTAGATCGAATCACGAATTGACCAACGAGAGAGCAGATTATGACCAAGACCTTCCACATAGTATACTCTAGAGATAACACTATCACCAACAACATAATCTCCATAACCCATAATTGCACCGAAATGATCATTACCGAATCTAACATTCCCTATGAATTTGCTCACGAAGTTCATGAGCCGCGACCGGTCTCCAGTCATATGCTTGGAACGGCACCGAGTCCGGTACCACGAGCGATTTGAACGATCTGCAGGTTGAACACGAGACAAGAATGGATAACTAAATAATTGGGATCCCCATGCAAGAATGGGTTCCATTTGGTTAGTAACAATGGTTGGAACACCCACATCGGAGAGGAGCATCCATATCGAAATTAAGGCAATGGAATCATTGTGGAATAGATGCAATGACTAGTGTCCAGTATTAGCCCTATTCAAAGTATGTGCTCACTTCTTAAGGGAATAGTTCTACCAAGGTAGGCATCCATTTTCTAGTGGGCATTGTCGATTATTCTTATGACCAAAAGGTATCCAATAATAACCTATCTTTATAAATGTTCTTCTTGTGGGTTTCCACTGTTTTCTAACTCTCATTCGTTTTTGCCTTTTTTCCTTTTTAGCATGAACATAAGCAACATTAACTGGACCATTATCATCATTAGGCAAAACATTAACACCACATTCATGATTAGAAACAAAATTCAAGCAGACATCAGTACAAGGTTTGCAAATAGTATCAATTGAATTAATTACTAAAGATGCGCCTATGGCTAATACTAGAATCAACACGATTCGTTTTATTCAATTCAAGCTTAAAGTTCCTAGATTGTTCTTCTACTCTCTTCCAATGCACATTCTTAGCTTGCAGGTCCTATCATTCCTTGTATTGTCTTGAGACTTTGACCTGCTTGCTTTAATGTCACTGATTACTCTTGTAGAGGGAATGGGAACATTAGTTGGTTTTATCAACTCTTTGCATCACTGTTTGATGTTTTGCAAGGATCTGAACTACATGCGAGGCACACTAAGGTTCACTTTCTTAAAACTAGAAGTCTTTGAGGATTTGTACTCTAGAAGGCACACTTGAGTTCTCTTTCATAGCATTAACATATCTGAAATCTGAACTACTTGAAGGCACACTAGGGTTCATATTCAAGACATTGGGCATCGAATGAATATCAGACTTGGCTATAGGCATCGAACATGGAATCAAAGGATTAACTCTCTTACCTAATGACTTTGGGCATATTGTGATCAAGCATTCTAAGATTTCTTGAGATCGTTTGGCATATAAGCAAGCAAACCTAATTTCATTATCAAGAGGTTTGTTAATGATCCTCTTCAACAATCTCACGAGACATTCTAGACTATCCTTAAGGATGAGAAGTATGTTTGAAAAGCAAGTTCATGTTGTTCCTAAGATGAGGAGGATATATTTAACCTGACAAAGCATATTTATTACAAGAGTGAACCTTTGAGACAACATTCTTATTGAAAACAAGTCATTGGCATTTTCCCTTTTACGACTCTTGATTCTCAATTTCCTTTTGCAATGAAGCTATTTGTTCGTTATTTTTGTTCACGAGTGACTTTATTGAATCATATAACTCTTTAAAATGTCGTTTAACCTTTTCATTTTCTTCTAGAAAGCTCTCGTTTTCCTTTTGTAAGGCATTTACTAAGTTTCGAAGATGAAAAGTTTGAGAATTCTGAGAATCTAAAGGAGGAGGCATTTGGGAGCCTGTCATATTGTTCGTTTGACCCTTTAATTGAGAGATTTGGGCTTTCAACTTTCGATCGTGTTGCACGAGCTTGAATTTGTTCATCACGTTTGTTAATTTGAAAAACTGCATCAAACTCTGGAACATCTGAGGATGTCTTGATATTTGAAGTTTTGACATTTTCTTTAAGATGTTGATATTTTAGTTGTAAATTAAAATGCTCAACTTCTAGTTTAGAAAAATGTTTAACCAAATTGTCGTGATCATCCAGTTCAATTTTCTCGTTTAGTTTAGAATTAGTTTTTCAAGCTCAATGACACGATCATGGGAGACTTTCAGGGCAACAGATAGTTCATGAAATTTGGAAGCATTAATAGAGCAATTTGAAGCAGTGAAAAAATATCTTGAGCAACACATTCAGTAATAAGAGTCTCATTTAATGTATGCAAGTTCTTCCTCTCAATCTCATTATATTTTAGTGCACGCTCATAGTCACTAACTTCAACTATCATTGCATCAAATTCCTTTTCCATTCCTTAATATCAGTTTCTATCCCCTTTTTAAGACTCTCAAAGTGATCTTTTAGAAGTTTAAAGAAAGGCATGACCTCGGTTAAATAACATTCTTTCATTTGCTCAAAACCCCTTTCTCCTTCCGTTATACCATTGGGTGTGATCCTTTTCTTGCAAGTTTTCTCAAAATCAACAAATAGTTGAAATATAACATATTGGCTAATTAAGGTCTTGCTTTTAGTGGCAATTGTTCTAGGAACAAGATGCATTGGTGTATTAGGAGGATACACAGTCGCTCTAGGCATTTTCCATAGGGGAGGGTTTGTTTCAACAATATTTTCAGCTTTCTGCTTATCTAAATCCATTTTCCAGAAAACTTGTTCGGGAGTCAACAATGTCTGAGGCTTAAACATGTTCAAGGAAATCCAGTTTTCCTTCTTGTAGTCATGGGGAGTGATAATTACTTTTTTCTCTTTGCATTTAGGATCATCTAATTTTTTGTTCATCTTTTCCCTAGTGACTTCATCTGATTTCTTATCTTCCTCGGTGCACTCAACGCAACTAGGTTTCTGTCTAGGTTTAAGGATTTCATTGCCATCATAAATAACCTTATGAGCATTTCTAGCCCTTTTAATGACCTCAGGATTTGGTTCCTTAACAAGGGGAATGCTATGCTTATCGCTTAAGACCCTATGCTTAGTGATCATGTGAGCAGTCTGAATGGTGTTCCCTTGTATGTACAACTTGTTTTCAAGTTTGTTTTTCAAAGTTTTCAGATTAGAAAAATCTTTCAAGAGTTTTGATTCCTTTGCATTAAATTCTTGCTTAAGCATTTTCACATTTTCTTGAAGTTCTTGTTTTTGCTTAGCAGTTTTAGAAAGCTTTTCTTGCAAGGAATTTAATTCTTGTTTCAATACTTCTTCTCTAAAATTACTTTTCTAATGACTGTACGCACTTGGTCATCCATTTCCTGCTCACGAGTGGTCAACTCAAATTTTGCACGTTGTTCATAAATAGCAACACGTTCTTTATAGGCATTTAGTTCGAAATTACGAGAATCATCAGGGGCAAATGCAGTGTATTCATCAAAAACATAGTCATTGTTGACTGCAGAAGATGCATCACTTGGTACAACTTCACTTTCACTTTGTTTCACATATTGATCATATGGGACAATATCGATATTACCCATATTTTCAACATTTGATTCAATAGTTTCAGTTGATTGTACTTTGTCATGCATCTGTTGCACATCAGCATCATCGTATAGTTTTAATACCTCTGAGATGAGTTTGTCTTTGGATGGGCCAGCTTGTGGTGAAGAAGAGACCTTGGGAGAAACCATTGGAGAAATGCTAGCCATAAAAATTGTGTGTGCCGTAGGTCCATCATCCACATCAGAGTCGTATGCATCACAATCAGCGACTTGAAAGGCATTCTGATGATTGTGACCTATCTCCTGAATAGGCTGCTCATCCACATCTGCATCATAGGTCTTGGCATTGCCCTCAGCTAGAAACAGCAATTCCTCTTCATCCAAAGCAGCACCATTGTCATGAGCTTAGCAGCATCTTATCTCTAAAGTAATCAGCATTATGTGGACGCTTTGGAGATGTGCAGTTTCTTGCAATGTGTCCCTCACCACCACAGTTATAACATTTGATCGGCTTAGCTTGACCTTGGTTACCATTCCTTCCTCGATTCTGGTTACCAACATAACCTCTACCGGTCCACCTCTTCCACCGATCATCTTGTCTTTCCTGAACTGATTGCACTACGATCCTCCCATCTTTAACAGTAGCTTGATTGTGTGGGTTAGATGCGTTCGAGGTTGTTGTTGGTTTGTGGGAGAGAATTCATGTTTTGACTAATCGGAAGAGCTAGTTGATTAATGAAGTTACCCACGTGTGCATCAGCATCGGCTTGTTTGAACATTGGATCGGGAATGAGTTTGTGATTACCATTACCCAAGGGTATGACTTGTGAGGCTTTGGTTGTGATTCCGATGTTTGAGTAGAAGGCAGTTGAGTCATTAGACGAGCTTGTCTCTCCACGGTTGGTTTTGAACCGATTAAGAACCAATTTTTCAAACATAGCATGTCTCTCATTCTGAAGGAGGAAGGCATAGAGTTGCTCATAGTTTGTATTCTTCAATCCTTTAGTGAGCTTCACAGAGGTGACAAACTTGTGCCATTCGGGATTCATGTTGTTCACAAATTTTGAGTTCAAATGAATGTTAGGCATAGTCATTCTGATGTTCCTCATGTCATTCACCAACTTATGAAATCTCACATAGTACTCATAGACACTCTCATCGGGTTTCATCTTGAAGTGTTCAAATTCGTCATAGAGTTGTGATTCTCTGTCTTCCATAGTTAATTCGAACCTCGAGAGAAGCATCTTGACATTATCCCATACTGCCTTTGCATCGGTGTTGTGATTGATCACCTTGTAGATGTCTTTAGGAATACCTTGAAGAACAATGTTAGAAGCCACGATATCGCATCGAATCTCTTTTTCTCCTTATCATCAAGCTCATCATACAGGTCTGTCCATTCCGTAAATAGGAGTTCCATCTTCATTAGTATCAAGTATATCTCTAGTCGTCTCAACTCGATACGGTCCTTCATCAATGGATTTGAGAATGTTGACACCATTTTCCTTTCCAAGGCGGTACAATCTGATTCGTTGAGCCCAAGAATCGTAGTCAGTTCTGTCAAGCATGGGTGGGCGAGTATCTCGAGCCAGGTGCTTGAACATCCTCTGCAACAATGGAGATGATAGTAGGAACGTTGGTAGACATGTTAACAGATTATACGGGATTTTATAACTCTATGATTAAACCGGAAATAGATTCTTTCACGGGATTTTACTAAATCAAGAGAAAACCGTAAACAATCACCCAAGTCGCTAGAAGAAAATGCACCAAGTCGCTAGCACCTAATTCGCTACACTCCCAAGTCGCTAAAGTCCCAAGTCGCTAGACAAATGCAAGTCGCTAAGTAGTAACTCGCTAAGCCTCAAGTCGCTAGCAAAATTTTGGCAGCAATTCGTTACTCAAGTCGCTAAAGATACAAGTCGCTAAATAGCAACTCGCTACAGACCAAGTCGCTACCTCCAAGTCGCTATCTGTGGTGGAAAGTCCACTACTTGTACTGTAAGTCGCTAGTTCTAAGTCGCTAGGTCCAAAACTGTAACTCGCTACAAATTTGTAAAGCAAGTCGCTACGAAGAAAGAATTCCTTGTGTTAAGTCGCTAGCAAGAAAAAACTCATAAACATCACTTTTCAATCCAAAAACAACCCAACCAAGATGATTCAAGCTTACCAAATGAAAACCTAAACACTTTTTATGATTCAAAACATAAAAGTACTAACAAAATCCAAGCTTTAACACCAGAAATCAACCAAATGATGCACAAACCACTAAACTTTTCAAACTCAAAAACCACCTAAAAACTACTAAAAATCCAAAGATGTGCGAGATATGATCTAACCATGGCTCTGATACCAATTGTAAGATATTAGTTTTCACATACACATCAAACCATAACACAAAGTGGCATATGAATGAAGTTCTAGAGAGAGAAAGTTAGAGGTTTAGGGAACTTAGTGAGAGAAAGTGAAAGATATTATTATGAGCTCCAACTCTCTACCTTGGAAGGTAGAGAGTATTTATAGTCTTACATAAATCGCCACACCTCGGGCTGTGGATCAGGCATACAGTGGGTAAAGACCCGTCCGTCCTCCACGGTGTTACTTAACTAAATACTACTTAACTAAAAAGAACTACGACTACGAGCTTCCTAACGATTACATATGCTTGAGGTGACCGACTCTTTAATACCTGGAATTTCTAATTCCTAACATCTTATTCAGGACTGAGTCAAGGGTTCTGGGGTGAAGCTATGTTAACAGCTTGCTATTTATTAAATAGGGTTCCCAACAAAAGGAACAAGGTTACCCCTTATGAACTCTGGACTAAAAGGAAACCCAACCTGAACTATCTCAAGGTTTGGGGTTGTAGGGCTGTTGTAAGACTCCCTGATCCAAAGTTGAAAACTTTGGGTGAAAGAGACATTGACTGCATCTTTGTTGGATATTCTGAGCATTCCAAGGCTTTTAGGTTCTATGTTATTGAACCTAATGAATACGTTTCAGTTAACTCAATAATTGAATCAAGGGATGCAAACTTTGATGAGAATAGATTCTCATTAGTCCCTAGACCAAGTATGAGGATTCCTAATGGAACTCATAACACTGGTGTATCGAGGTCCCGATGAAGAACCATCAAAGGTCCCTGATGAGGTTGTGGTTCAACAACCTGAACCTGTGCTTAGAAAGAGCAAAACGGTCAGGACTCCAAAGTCATTTGGACACGAGTTTCAATTATATTTAGTTGAAGGAACAAGGGATGAGGTCTGAGACCAATACTCCTATTGCTTCATTGTTGAGGATGATCCCAAGACATTTGAAGAAGCAATGAAGTCCCAGGACATTGCTTTCTGGAAAGAAGTAATCAATGATGAGATGGATTCCATCATGGGCAACAACACTTGGGTGTTGGTTGATCTACCACCTGGTTGCAAACCTTTGGGTTTCAAATGGATTTTCAAAAGGAAAATGAAGGTAGATGGAACTATTGAAAAGTTCAAGGCTAGACTAGTCATTCATGGCTTTAAACAAAAGTCAAGGATAGACTATTTTGATACTTATGCCCCTGTGGCTCGTATCAGTACCATAAGACTGCTGATTGCTTTGGCATCTATTCACAATCTGATTATTCATCAGATGGATGTGAAGACAGCTTTCTTGAATGGTGAATTGGATGCGGAGGTTTATATGAACCAACCTCAGGGCTTCATCATGCCTGGCAATGAAAACAAGGTGTGTAAATTGATTAAGTCTCTTTATGGACTAAAGCAGGTACCTAAGCAATGGCATCAAAAATTTGATGAAGTGGTTTTGTCTAGTGGTTATGTTCTTAACCAAGTTGACAAATGTGTATATAGCAAATTTGATGAATCTGGTAAAGGAGTCATCATTTGTCTATATGTTGATGACATCTTGATCTTTGGCACTGATCAAAATCAGGTTGACCTGACAAAGGAATTTTTGTCATCAAGGTTCTACATGAAGGACATGGGGGAGACTGATGTTATCCTTGGTATAAGGATTAAACATGAAAGTAAAAGAATTTCTATCTCTCAGTCTCATTATATTGAGAAGGTGTTGAGAAAATTCAATTACTTTGATTGTACTCCAGTGAGTACTCCTATGGATACTTGTGAGAAGCTGATGCCTAATAATGGAAAATCTATATCTCAACTTGAGTATTCAAGGGTAATTGGCTGCCTGATGTATGCCATGACTTGTACAAGACGATATTTGTTTTGCGTGGGAAAATTGGCGGGTATACTAGTAATCCTAGTGCTCATCACGGCAAGCAGTTCAAAGGTGCTGAAGTATTTGAAGAGAACTATGGATTATATTCTCTCATATCTTGGTTACCCATCGTGTTGGAAAGATACACTGATGCAAGTTGGATCAGTAACACTGAAGACAATTCGTCTACCAGTGGCTGGGTATTCCTACTTGGTGGAGGTGCAATTTCTTGGGCATCCAAGAAGCAAACTTGCATTACCAGTTCAACAATGGAATCTGAATTTGTGGCCTTCGCTGCTGCTGGTAAAGAAGCTGAATGATTGAAAAACTTGCTTCTTGAGATTCCATTGTGGCCTAAACCTATAGCACCTATTTCTATCCGTTTTGATAGTGCAGCTACATTGGCTAAGGCTTATAGCCAAATGAACAATGGTAAGTCAAGACACTTAGGTGTCAGACATAGCATGATTCGTGAGCTTATCATGAATGGGGTAGTATCTATAGAGTTTGTTAGATCTCAACAGAACTTAGCTGATCACTTGACGAAGGGATTAGCTAGAGACTTGGTTATAAAGTCTGCTAAAGGGATGGGTTTAAGTCCAACTTAGTCACTGAATGCTAGGACACCCAACTCCCTCCTAAGGAAACTTGGGAGCTGAGTTCAATGTGGAAAGCTGAACATTCAGTGGACTGGAGCACATGTTTTATTTACATCCCAAGGTTGTGCTCGGAACCTGCTGAAAGGAGGATGAAGTCTTTACTTCTTAATGGTTAATTTTCTTTGAAAAAGTTCTTGGCGAAGCATGAATAAAGAGGAACCACCTATGTAAATGTTGAAGTTTTGCCGCTTGAGGAAGCTTTTGGACTTTTAGCTTTTACAACATTTATGAATTTGGATATGGACACATGGCTTGTATAGTGTTAGGAGTTGATAAGTGTTTGAAAACTTGTGTGTATTTTATCTTCAGGTATTCAAATAGGTTGAAGGGTTCAATTCTTAGAACACCCTGATTCTCGAATATTTGAACGTGTAATTTACTAAGATGGAAATTCAATCCTCAGGACATTTTCGTTTATGCACATGTTTTGTTTAATGTTTGTTTTCATGCAAAGGAAGTGAACTAAATTTGGGGAGGATTGTTGGAAAATTTAGTGCACTTGTGGGATTAGTTCACACCTTGTAATGGGTTAGGAGGTACGGAGTGTACACCCATAAGGTCCATGAACACCTTTGTATTGGTAGTGCTTATGGAAAGTACTGATTGTGGTTTCCACTGAAGCAGTGGAAAGCAGTGGTGTTTCCACTGAAGCAGAGGTGTTTCCACTGAAGCAGAGGTGTTTCCACTGAAGCAGTGTTTCCACTGCTAGCACTATGAAAATACTGATGAAAGTACTGCTTGTAACGGGCTCTGACCTATTCAAGTGGCAGTTACAACTGCATTATTATGACCACGTTTAATTGGTCATGTAACCACTAACGGCTATAATGGGGATAATTATGAGGCAATTAATGGGCCGATTAATTCTCATAATTTCATTTGACTAGCGCAGAGTAACCTCCTATAAATAGGAGATCTGATTATGCATGATTTACACACAGAAAACGATTAACACTTATAAGCGCAAGGGTTATTGAATTGTGCCTAATTCTATAACTACATTTGGTCTTATCCCAAGTAGATATTCGTGTAACCCAGGCATTAGGGTCGAATAGTTTACTTTGTAAGTGATCACACGATTCCAAGTGATATCCGGTAACCACCTAGTGGTATTTGTTTCTGCTGACTTGGTACTATTTTCTGCTGACATTGATTATCTTACCCAGTTCTGGGAGCTACTACCCCAACACAAAGAAAGATACATATGTTGTGACATGTGAGACTATAATATGTAAAAAAAATTGTTGCAAAAAGCTATCATTTTATTGCATCAATCAACTGGTAGTTATAAACTTACCTTCTTTTATTACTACCAACGATGTAGGATAAATCAAATATAAAAAAATATGTTAGCAGAAACATTTTCAAACAATTATACCCATAAAACATATAGGCAAGTGATTACCCCGGATTACAGCAAGCATGTATTGTGTTAGTGTTACTTATTCCTCGAAAATTCTATTCCGGGTCGTGGCTTCCGATATCTATGGGGTCAAACATCCATTCAAGTCGACATATAATTACTGAAGAGAAACAAAATATTATAACGTCGAGGAGTGAATAAATTGTATACATTTGGTTACTTGATCTTGAAAGCTTTATCTTTACAATTACACGTGAATGGCGCACCAGTCTCCATGTTCTAAATCAACGTTTGTACATTACTTCTTGAGTGAAAAGTTTTATAATATATGTGCATATAGAGCTTTGAACTTGATCATGAAATTTGTTTGGTTTCCGATGGTTATAGATCATACTAATTTAGTTTCGAAGACACTCTTGGTTCCATATGTTTTTTGTAAGTTGGTATTTAGTAAGGTATCGAATTAACAGTTTAATAATCCATTTAGTATCAAACTCATTAGAACTATAAGAATAAAGTGATAAACTATTCAATATCTTGAACTTTATAAAAATCTGCTAATTTTAACAAACACATAATACATTTCTCTAATACTGATGTAATATTGCTCTATTTCTCATAGACTAAAAAAGTTAATGAACGCATATGAAAGTAGTTATACATGTTGTTTAGGTGATAATATGATCAGGTTTTCTAAAAAGTATTTCAGTTAAAAAAATTGAGAGATTATATAAGTTGGCGGATAGATGGAATCTATTCCGTTAGATTTTATTTTAGGGAAAATCTTACGAAAGAGAAGTAAACTACCCGACAACATAATCATAATCTCAACTTGTACATGAGGTGTTCATTGCAATATATAAATGGGTGAGATGCTTTTCTTTTAACCGATGTGGGACTGAATTTTGATACAAGTATATCTCATTATATTGTGTGGAGTTGACCAAACAAAACGAAATCAATAAACAAGTACATTCATACAGCAATGGCGCACCAATCTTCGTAATCTGAATCGAATATATGCTTCACTTGTTTGATTCATAAATTCATCATATTACTTGTTACATTTTCAAAGTTTATATAAAGATGTGTATGAATATAGATGGTCAAATTTGATCAGTCTTCATGTTCTGAGTTGAATCTTGTGCTTCACTGCTTCACTTGTTTCATACATAAAATCATTATTCAACTTATTATGCAATCCAAACTTCAAAATAAGGACTATCATTGCACTTTTAAAGTTTTAGGGACCAAACTTACAATTTGGTCATACCACAGGAACAAAAAATGCAATTAACTCAAATTATAAGTTTCGTTTAAAATGTCTATATAGAATTTGATGGTTTTTGTCAGCCATGGTTTTTGTTTGTACAGGCAAACGTATACATTTTTAAACTTTAAACATCATTAAGAGAGCAGGTGACTTATGTGTTAAAAGATGCCAAAGTGCATACATATGATATGTTGTTAGAATAGAATACTTAAGAAATTGATTAAAAATTAACCGTTGCAAAAAAAGATACATATGTTGTTGGACTAGTACACCTAAGAAATTAGTTGTTGCAAAACAGAGTGTTGCAGAAGAAGATACATATGTTGTTAGACTAGCATACCGAAAAAATTAACAGTTGCCAAAAAAAACACGAAAAAAATGACTTGTTGCAAAAAATGACAGTAAAGGCAAATGTGTACATTTGGGTTAAAATAGAAGTAATTGAGGACTGATGGGCCATTTTAGGACATGTCCCCGGTCCTAAACGGGCTAATCTTCATGAAGACCAGTTTCTAGTCAGTTAATAACCATTTTTAGCTAAAGAATGTATTGTGTATCTTAACTAAGTGAGTTGTGTCTCACAAAGATGCTAAAGTGTATACATATCTGTTGTTCGAAGTTCTTTTTTTTAACGGCGAAATTTTATTGAAAAGCTAGCAAGAAGCTAGGCAAAGGATTACATAGAAGTGATAGCGTTAGAAGGGTCTATAAGCCACGCTAACCAAAAAATGTTAACCGTCCTACATCTACTATTCACCCAAAACCAAGTTTGAGAGACAAAGTTGTCGAAGATCAAACTTTGCTTAGGCTTCTTCGTTGCAAACAAGAGAGTGTTTCTGAAATTCCACATATGCCACCACAGAGAGAAGAAAGAAGCTTCCAACAACGACCTTTGAAGGTAGTTTAGACGCAACCCATTGAACCAAACCTCCCAAGCAACAGGATCAAGCAAAGAAGGAATGTGAATATTCCACCACCTCCCCATTAGACTGAATAAATCTGAGGCCAACGAACACTCGAAAAGTTTTAAAATAAGCTTATACAGGCTTATGTTTCGCAAGCTTAATTTATGGCTTATTATAAAAGTTTTCGGTTTTTGTAAGCTTGTCATGCCATAATAAGCTTATACAGGCCGAAAAGTTTTAAAATAAGCCACAAAATTGAGCTTATGAAACATAAGCCAAAAACCACATAAGCCATAAGCCCGCTATATAAGCTTAAACAAACACCCTCACAGTATTACTAAATATGAATCGAATATATTACGGAGCAACTTGGAGGAATGCATATAATGTACACTTATGGTTTCATGATCTTAAATGCTTTTGCTCTACATTCATATACATCAATGGCGCATCATTCTCATGTTATGCGTCCATTCTTGTGCTAATTTCATTATTTTAAGAGAGCTAGGTATCCATGAAGTTATGAGCGTTTTATAGCCAAGTTCGCATCATCAAGCCCTATGACACTCTACAACAACCCGCCATCCCATAGAGAGGGGAAGAAAAGTGTCTATAACGTTGTATATGTAACCTTCCCACGCCGAGCTCCCTAAATATTTGAGGTTTATTAAAGATGTGTATATTGACCATTTGGTTAACGGAAATCTTGACATATTGATCCCACATCTTTGGAAGAAACTATCTAACCTATATATAAAACATTTACTTGGAGTTTAAAACTCATGAGAGGTACAAGAACCAATGCTAAATGTACAACAATAATAAGGTTAAAGCTTATTAGCTAAGTGTTACAATTTCTTTTATTCATAACAACGTACAAACAAGACCTTAAAAAACGTCTCTATAATAAATATGAGTCAAATAATTAGTTTGGTTTTTTAAAAGGTTAATCTTAATGTACACATGTGGGTTAAAGCTTATTAGCTAAGTATTACAATTTCTTTTATTCATAACAACGTACAAAACAAGACCTTAAAAAACGTCTCTGTAATAAATATGAGTCAAATAATTAGTTTGGTTTTAAAAGGTTAATCTTAATGTACACATGTAGGTTTACTCTAGTAGAGGCGAACCTTAATTTGAAGTCCACTCTAAACTTGCGAGAAATTTTCTTTGATCACTTTTATCTCTTGTTCTTAATCAAGCATTAACATGTTATATTGGGCAACTGTTTTTATGAGTATTAAATCGTTTATTACGTATATTGCGCAAGTTTAAACATATCGCTTCATTACTTATGGGTACCACTAACTATCGTATTCTCCTTACTAACCCGCTGTTTAGCGTGCAAGACAGTGAGATAACGCGTAAGCCAACAGGATTAGTGAGCTCGTGTATTTTGTGTATAAATATACCAAAGGTTTTAGACTCCAAGTTCACAATCTAATATCTTTGACTTTTTATAAATTAGCAAGCTTTATCTCACACATTATACATTTTTGATAAAGTGCAAATCTAGCCAAAAGTATTTTTGAAAACATAAAAGTTAAATGACACTACTAAATTATACTCCCCTCTTCACTAATATTGATATAACATTACTATTTTTCAATGAGTTTTGAAAAATGAAGGAATATATAGAAAATTCATGCATTTGTTTAGGTCATAAAATGAGTACCTTCTGATAAGATGTCCAATTAAAAAAATATTGAGATTTGTACAAGTTATTAGCTGGTGAAATTAGCTGGTTGTTAAATTTAAACTATTTTAATATCAACACTATTATGTTTAGGTTAAATCTAACAACGAGCTTGTAAACCAGCTAACAACATAATCTTAATCTCAATGCACACATGTTTTGTACACTGAAACGTATAAATGAATGAAATATTTTTCTTTTAACTGATGTGGGAATGGAATTTTGATACAAGTAACTCTTTATATTGTGTAAGACTTGACCAAACAAAGAAATATTTATGATGGTAAAGATGAATTAAATATATTACAATGCAGCTTGTTTTCACATGTTGCATTAATTGTTTTTAACTAATAAGTACGAGTAGTTAGTTGTTTAGAGTCGAACTGAACATTTTCTCATCGAGAGTATATGTTTTTGGCTAAATAACTTGGTTGATTTAAAGTCGAACCGCCTCTCGTATCACAAGCTAGATGACCTTGCATGTCTCACTGGCTCGTTGCTTGAATGGGCTAAGTGCTACCCAAATTCTTGCATATATCTTCCAAACAATGCGTCAATTTGTCGGTTTATCTCTTGGTAAGTGAATAATATTTAAAAATTATACCCATAACACGTTAAATCATAACTATTGACTGCAATTGATGCATGTTAAAGATAAAAACCCGAATCATAACATTTCAATACTATACTGAAGTTGTATATAGTAGATACTTGGCCCTCCAGATTCTGTTTCTGGTCGTGGTCTCCAATATCTATGGGGGTACTCAAATCGTATACTGTAATATGGTTACCTGATCAATGGCGCATATGTTTTCATATTCTGAACTGAATCTTGTGATTCACTTGTTCCATACATAAAATCATTATTCAGCTTTTAAAATTTCTAAGTTTTATTAAAGATGTGTATATAGACCATTTGAAGTTTTGGTCAGCCATGGTTCTTTGTTTGTGATCGTTATAAATCAGAAAAAAAAAAATGAAAAAAAAAGCCTTGTTTTGTATACTCTTGGTTCCCAATGTTGCATAAATTTGTTTTAACTAAATAACTAGCTGACTGAAATACCACTCGTATACATTGTGTTCATACATTTATTCAAACTCCTACACGAAAAAGTTTAATTAGTTGGAGGACTTAACTTGTTTGTGGTCATTGGAACAAGTTCATTAGTGATTACGCTTTAAATTACATATCTGTTGTTCGAAGTTCTTAGGATTAAACAAGTTCATTAGTGATTACGCCTTAAATTTTTGAAACTCTAATATTTATGAGCATACATATTTTGAACACATTGTTGTTCGAATTCTTGATCTTAGGATTAAACAAATCAATTAAGTTTGTCTTTAAAATTTGTTAGTCCTAAAAAAAGAAGACTAAAATACACGTTCGTCCCTAAACTTGGCCATACGCTTCGCGATGGGACAAAGCTGGGCGTTATCATCGCCGGAGGTCCAAAAGTGGGGCTTTATATGCCAAACTCGTCCCTGACCAGGATTGCCATAGTCAACTTTAATTTCCTGGCTTTAATTCGAGGGTATAATAGATCATTCACAATTTTGACCCAACATAGTTAGAATCTAACCCAACCTTCAACAATATTAGTACCGGCAACACACAACATTGAACCCTAAAATACAAGCAACACGCATTCTACCCAAAGCAAAAAAAAACTATAATGACACAAAACGATAAGGGGAAGACTTTGTTGAGTTCGTTGAGGAAAGAAGACTGCCCACATGAAAAGGATTTGGGTGTTAAGAAGGAGAAGGAAGAGACTGACATCGTGTTATCAAAGTTTAACGATTTGGGAGAAATGATTAAAAATTTGGAAATTTTGTTTAAATATCTTAAGGAAAGGAAGGAAATGAAGGAAAAGGATGATAGGGAGAGTTGTGGGTCTATCTAAGTGTATGTTTAGATGATAGGAAACTTTGTAGTTGTTGAGAACATGAAATCGATGAATAAAAAATTGGGTTCTTATGTAAGTAATTGTGCTTGGTTGTGCATTGTACTGCTTGTAATCGTTTTGCATTTCTAAATAGGTTTGACTTACTCAAGTTATACCACAAAGATAAGTTACATCTTGTTGCCTTTCATAAATTTTGTTTGACTTGGCTAAGTCAAAATTCAAGATGTTACAATCTGAGGCATTGGGCGTGTTCAGTCCATTAGTGCTAAAGCATTGTCAATACACCATTGTCAAAGCCTCTTTATAAGCTTCCACATTTCTTGTTGCCTTTCATAAATTTGTTTTACTTGGGTAAGTCAAAATTCAAGATGTTACAATTTCAGACATTGGGCGTGTTCAGTCCCACTGTGAACACTAACACCAAATCAATTTCTTCCTAAACAATACACCATTGTCAATACATTATTATGTAGTGCTAAAGCATTTGCATTTTTAACACAAATTTTAAAACCATTGCCTTTGCTTTTGCTGATACAAGGGGTGTTTGGTTTCTTGAAACAACTTTTGCTGATAAAAGGGGCTGTTTAGTTTTGTTGATACAAGGGGATGTTTAGTGATACATTACGATTTAGTGCTAAAGCATTTGCATTTTCAACACATATTTTTAAACAACTGCCTTTGCTTTTGCTGATACAAGGGGGTGTTTGGTTTTGCTGATAAAAGGGGCTGTTTGGTTTTGCTGATACAAGGGGATGTTTGGTTTTGCTGATACTAATTAGACTAAAATACACCCAATATCACAATACAAGAACAGATTAAACACATAAAACTTAGATGATATTTTATCATTAATATAGTCGGTTACAAGGTCAGAAACAACTACATCAAACCAAGACCAACAACTAAACAAAAGATCCAATTTATATACCCTTTTTACCAACCTATATTTCCAAAACTAGCACCCAAAAGACCCCATTTATCTACCCCCTTGAAATACCCAAAATTCAGGCATTATGCTCAGCCATTTTCTTGACAAAACCTTCGTTGAAACGAATAGCTTCATCAGTTTGACCAACAATCTATATGAATTGAACAAGTTAGTGTGTGTGCCTCGCCTGGATTTTCCTCAGCGCATCCAAACAGTCAAGTGCTATTCCCCGAGGTCCTAGAGCTTCGTTTTCTTCGATCAGCTCCCTACGCTTCATGATTCCCCTCTTCAGATGATCAATGCACTGAAGAACTAGCTTTTTCAAAAGCCCTTCTCGTGCAGCCTCTTCTTCAAACCATACAGCCATACGATCATTCAACTTGGATGAACCAGCAATCTCCATGAGTTCATTCAAAATCGGGAAATCTTACATTGGAAATTGTTTGTGTGTGGAAAAAGTGGTGGATGGGTTTATCGGTTGGTGTGCACAAGTAAATAGCGTCTCCGGTAAGAGACGATCAAGGGTCTAATAGTGACTTTTTTTTCACACTCGGTCCCTGAATTTGTCATGGTTTCCGTTGTAATACTTAAAACTCTCGCCCAATAATCACTTTAAAATACACAATTGGTCCCTCAAGTTGCCAAGTTACGTATACTACAACTTAGTTGAAGATTAAACAACACAAAACCATTACAAGTTTGTCTTTGTTAAGTCAAACTTCTAAAACATATCAATAAACTCCAAACAAATATAGAGTAATGGTTTTGCAATTTTGACTTTACAAAGTCAAATATTGAGTAATGGTTTTGCAATTTTGACTTTACAAAGTCAAAATGCAAATACTACGTACAAAATAGCCATTCACCATAAACTACAACCACATACAATACGCACAAACAACAACATATGAACAAGCTAATTTTAAGCAAACCATATAAACAAATACTGTACCAAAATACAAAAACTATTTTGCAACATGAATTGTCATAGGGTATTCAACCCATACATATACTACAACCACTCAAATAAATCTACCACTGCTGTGGGAGAAGCTCGGTGGAGTTTCAACAGCTTCCTAGCCAACTCCTAGTTCTTCCTGATATTTTCATTCCCATCATGACTCCTATCGGCCTGAGCCCGATATCGATTGTCTTTAGCGACCCGGAACACGCAAGTATAAACTTTATTAAAGTTAATTCATGCTATGTTCTAGGAAAAGCTCGAAACACCACAGTCTGTAGCTGGCCATGGCTGAATGTGTTTCTGTCTACAACATTGGAAATTTTTTCCAAAGGTAGAACACTAAGCGTGTTTGCAGCCTGAAAAATCAAAAAGTGTTGAGATACACAAACATGGCAATTTAGGAATGTTTATTTGATACATATGCATTACAACATTACACTTACTCTGGTATCCAGCATTTTCAAATTCGGAGATCCACGAATCATTTCAATGATGAACGATACCATAACACTATTCCCAAAATCGGCATCGGACAACTTAAGGTTAATCAGGGATAGAAAGGGCACATTCATCCTACAATTAGCTTCATGTATCAACTACAACAAGTTTTAAAGATTAAATTACATTACTGTTACACATTTCTTTAACATTGTAAAATTATAAGTGTAAAACTCAAATTGTTGTTACCGTGCAATCACCAAAATCCAATGTAAGGGTCTCAAGATTTTGAAGTCTTTTCAGGTGAAAGATATCGGATGTTTTGATTGTCGTCACAACATTATAAAGACCGAATCTCAAATCTAACTTCTTCAAATTCCTAACTTTTGCAATATCCCATAGTCTCATCTCGTTTGTACTAGGACGATTCATTTTAAGAGACTCAAGTGAGGGACAACCAGCAATAAAGTCCCAAACTGTACCGCATAGAAAATTGACATGAATCAATTCTAAGCTCAGTAGATTTGGAAAGCCATGAAAATATTCCAAAGTAGCCATAGCACAAACATGAAGTACCGGATGTTTCAACTCGGTATGAGTGTAAAGTTGGGTTGGAAACGTAACTCGATCACCATACTAGTTTGTAATAATCAGCTCCTCAACTCCATGGTGAGCCAAAAATAATAGCCAATCACGAATCTCTTCATAATGAAAGTCGTCTCTTCCAAGCATTGATCTTGGCTCTACAGCGAAGACAAACTTTTTTATTGGACCCATAAGCCGATTTAAGAGTCTAGTAACAAGCCTCCCATCAAACTCATATGTTAAATAATAAAAGAAATCCTCATCAACTATGACATCGGTGAGCAAAGTCCACTTAGACCTCCAGTTTCACGCTAAACTAGAGGTTCTCACCGCTTCTAACAAAGGAAACCGATTCAAAATGTTAGTGATCACTACATCTGGCATGTTGCTAATACGATCGATCGACATGGTTTTGTTGGAAGTTGGGTTAGTCTTTTGAGTTCTGGAAATGAGGATTTAGATTCGGATTTCGATTTTCAGTTTATCGTTTCTGGATAATGGTGTATTATGATTGGTAAAGTTATTTGTTGGTTGGGTGTATTGGTTCACGCGAAATTAAATGCTAGCGTATCAGGGAAGAAACGGCTAGTAGGCATAATCACAATTGGTCCCTGGGTTGAAGGTTGGGTCAAAATTGTGAATGGTCTATTATACCCTCGAATTAAAGCCAGAAAATTAAAGTTGACTATGGCAATCCTGGTCAAGGGACGAGTTTAGCATATAAAGCCCAAGTTTTGGACCTCCGGCGATGATAACTCCCAGCTTTGTCCCATCGCGAAGCGTATGACCAAGTTTAGGGACCAACGGTGTATTTTAGTCAAAAAAGAATATTAGACATACATATATACATTTTAATATACATGTACCACTTATTTTTAAATTCCATTTCTTTTGGGACTTCCATGACGTGAGACATTTCAAAATGAAAAACTATGCTAATAAGACTTTTCGAAAAAAAAGTTTTAAGTCTGTCTGAAAACCTTGCCTCGTGCACCTTTATTAGGTGTCGTCTAACCTTTCTCCGGCAGTGATGATCAGCCGGGGATGAGTAGTTTGAGCAGCACGGTCGAGTTGACTATCGGACTGCTGCCGTGGGTTGCAACGAAAATGCTTAAACGGAAAAATCGGTGATTGGCTGATGATGTCGTTGATGAAGATTTACATGTTACTGCACTTTATTTATAAAGTTTGACAATGTTACTGTTGTTCGATTTACGAGTAATTGCACTAAGATGTAACCTTACTAACGTATGTTTATCGATTTTCGTTTGCATGCTAGATACTTTGTTGTTACTGTGAGTGATACTTACATTTCGATGTGTGGAACAATGTTACATCGATTGGAAAAACCAAAAGATGTTCCAATTTAATGCAATTATTTTGTGTATAATTGTATCGAAATGTAACTATGTTAAATACGATAAAAACAAACTTCAAAGATACATTGTATACAACGACAGGAGGTACGTAACATAGAGATCCTATGTGACAACCACGTGTTTCTGGAAAAATTTCGTATGTTAAATTCCTCAATTATTTTTCTTGAAAATTTTCTCATCGGACTAATAAATATTGGTTAAGTTATTGATGTGTCGGAACTATAGGATTGCAATTTGCAAATGTGTTGAGTTCAAGGGCTCGAGTTGGTCATGGAAGTGTTAATTGATTATGACATGTGTGTGATCAGCTTCTTTCTCTTTGTGCATTAATGGTGATCTACACGGTTATTTTAAGGGCGAGAGAGGCTTAAGGCAAGGAGATCCTATGTCCCCGTACCTTTTCACATTGGTCATGGAAGTGTTCACTCTTATTCTTAAGCGTAAAGTTCGGTCCAATGAGAATTTTCAATACCATAAGTATTGTTACAAGCAAAAAATTATTAACGTATGTTTTGCAGATGATTTGATCTTATTTGCTCGTGGTGATGTTGATTCAGCCCGTACAATTAGGAGGCTTTGGATGAATTTAAATTGGTTTCGGGCTTGGTTCCTAGTGTCCCAAAGAGTACAGCTTTCTTTTGTAATGTGCCTAATCATATCAAAATGTGTATTCTTCATATTATGCCTTTTGAAGCTGGAATTCTCCCCATTCAGTACCTTGGAGTCCCACTTATATCATCTCGTCTTCTTTATAAAGATTGCAAAATTCTTGTTGAAAGGGTGTAAAACCGAATTGGAGATTGGAAGAACAAAAGTTTATCGTTTGCAGGTAGACTTCAACTTGTGCTATCGGTCATTTCCTCTATGCATGGTTATTGGGCATCGGTGTTTATTTTGCCTATTCGTATCGTACAAGACATAGAACAATTAATGCGTGGGTTCCTTTGGTGTCATGGTGATATGAAAAGAGGCAAAGCAAAAATCGCTTGGGAAAAATTATGCCTTCCTAAATATGAAGGGGGCCTTGGTATACGAAACCTGGAGAAATTTAATGTTGCATTGATGACAACTCATATTTGGAACATATTGTCTTGCAAGGAGTCTATGTGGGTTCGTTGGATACATGCGTACAAGTTGGTCAAAGTTTTTGGGATGTGCCAGCTATGTCGAATGTAAGTTGGGGTTGGCGTAAAATATATTCAAATTAGAGACATCGTTCATACTTATTTTTGGCACCATATAGGCAATGGAATGAAGACGTCTTTTTGGTTCGATAATTGGTGTCATCACTCCCCATTACGTAATCATTTCACAGTTCGCTGCATAACTCGTGAAGGCTTTAATCTTGGTGAATATGTGGCTGAGATGAGTTCGAATGGTGCTTGGCTATATCCTACTACCTGGTACGACTTATACCCGATCCTAAACCAAGTTAATACTCCTGTTTTCGTAGCTACTACCCAAGATAAGATCATGTGGAAAGATACTAATGTTGTTGTTCGTGAGTTTACTGTCAAGGTTGTATGGGAATCGATTCGTCCTCGAGGACAGGAGGTTGAGTGGTTTCGCATACTTTGGTTCTCTTTTTGTATCCCAAAACACGCATTTAATTTATGGCTTATTATGGCTCGTAAACTTAAGACACAAGACAAGTTGAGGCAATGGGATGTCGGTGAATCTGTCGACTTAAACCTGCTTCGGTGTCCTTTGTGTAAGACGACTCGGGATTCGCATGAGCACTTGTTTTTTGAATGCCCATATTCTTTAAAGGTATGGATTCTTGTTAATGTTAAGGCTGGGATGCATAATACTCCTTCAAAATTAGAAGACATCACATCATGGCTGATCTCCATCTCTTCCGAGCGTTCTTTGGTTAGTGTGGTTTCTTGGCTTATGTTCGCGGCCGCAACTTACTTCATTTGGAAAGAGAGGAATAATCGTTTATTCTCTACAGACCCGAGGAAGGAGGAGCGTGTGTGTGAAGTCATTTTCGAGACTGTTAGAACGAAGCTCGTATCTTTGGTACTTTGGTTACAGGTTACTTTTTCGAATCTGGTAAACCGTTTTTGAAGATAATAAAAATTATTTACAGTTGCGTTGTTTGGGATCTGGAAAACCATATTACGCATTGGCACTCGTTGGCGTTGATTGCTCCAAAAATCTTTTTTCAGTTAAGGAATTTTACTTGCTTACTATCCATCTCACTATAGTTCAAAAGTAAGAAAAATTATTTTGTGCAACTGACTGGAAAAACGCAATATGGGTCAGTTTTTTTTTAATGGTTTGACTTTTTGATGGTGGTTTAAAACAGAAATTTTTTTTAGATTTGAATCTGAGTTCGAGAATATAATAAGCATGTTACGAGATGCTCTTTGTGATTTGCGAACCATGAACAAATTATATATTTTTGTTTCCTGTTTATAGTTTCTTGTTTTTGATTTATGGTTTGTTAATGAGTAGTTGTTGCAGTTATTTGTTATTGTAGGCTAATGGGATTCTAATGTGGATTTATTGATGAGTTACCGAAAAGTAAGCTATAGGAACCCATCGATCTGACCCGCATTTGTTGCTACATGAATACTTGAGATAAAAAAGAACTTATACAACAAAAAGGATAATGTGGGTAAGAATTAAGTAGTTCCTACTAGTTAATAAGAACATCATGTTCATGGGGCTCGCGACCAACCTAGACATGTAGCAAACAAACAATGATGCACTACTTGAGATATAGAAATATTTGTCACATGATGTGCATATGCGTTTAGATGAGTGCAAATATGTTTCTTAGTTGGTTTGAAAAAAGTAATTCACACTCAACATGGGTGTTTGGGAAAGATCGAGTAACATGCTAATTGTGCATATGTGTTATGAATTGATGATTGTTTGTACGTGTTTCAAGAGGCGTGCATATGTGTTTTAAGGAATGATGCATATGTGTTTTAAGGAATAGTAGATATGTGTTTTAAGGTTAATATAAAATCAAACATAAATAAATGCATATATGTTTTAAATTGTGCATAGTTGTTATTGATATAAAAATATTTGTCAGATGATGTGCATGTGTTTTGATTAGTGCAAATAGGTTTGTTAGTTGGTTTAAAATAAGTAATTCACACTGAACATGGGTGTTTGGGAAAGATCAAATAATATGCTAATACGGTGCATATGTGTTATAATCATTTGTATGTGTTTCAAGAGGCGTGCATATGTGTTTTAAGGAATGGTGCATATGTGTTTTAAAAAATAGTACATATGTGTTTTTAGGTTAATATAAAATGAAACATAAATAGATGTAGATATGTTTTAAATTGTGCATATTTGTTATTCGTTTGTGGTTTAATTTGTTTTTTTTTCGTATGTTTGTACCAGATTAGTGAAGATGGTGATAGCAATGAAGATCTAGAAGTGGATGCACATATGTCCAGGCTTAGGCTTCTGAAATGTTAACGGCTACAAGTGTGCATATATGTCTGACTTCTAAAAATGTTGATAACAATGAGTGTGTATATATGTTTTTTTGCGTTAAATATTATTAGTGCACACACGTATAGATCGATTGGATTTATGTATTTCTACTCTTTTAGAAATTTGTATTATAATTGTATTTCAATCAATATCGAATTTTGTGTATAACATTTATGTTATTTGTTTGTTATAAAGTTACATTATTTGAAAAGAACATATATGCACCTTACTATTTGAAAAACATACATGTTGAAAAATATATTCTAAAAAAAAAGTAATTTCTGAAAACACGTATGCACTAAATCATTAAAAAAAAAACCGATAATTAAGGTTTAAAAAAACGGAATTTATTTAAAATAATAAAAAATCACTTTTACTATTATACCCTTTTGATTAAATAAAAATATTTAATATTTAAAAAAATATGATTGGTTTAAAGTGGTTCTCGCACTTACAGTAGGTTCTGAAAATAAAGTGCCTATATATATATATATATATATATATATATATATATATATATATATATATATATATATATATATATATATAGTTGCGAGTTTAAGTTGTTTATCTCAGTATTCAAGGAAGATTTGAAACAAAGTTACGTGTATTATTAGTTTGTATATTCATATCTCTTTGTGAAATATTCTCATCAACTCCGGTTTAACGTTCTATTTTATTATTAGATGTTTCATCATCATATAGTACCTCTACTAATAATGTAACTTTGCTTTTTTGAGGTGACTTTTCTAAAGCTACAGTCCGTTCTAGGTTTACATGTTGTATCAAGTTGGTTTCTTCGGCAAGTTTGCTTACATTTTACTTAAGTCGATCAACATCATTTTTGTTGCGTTGAGAGAATTGCATGCTATTTTTTTGTTATCATTGAGACTAATATCGGAGTGACTTCAACCATTTTGAGTACTTTCAAGTGAACGCTTCACGTTTTGTTTCGCATCTAACTTGATATCTTTTTTTTTTTGTAGAGGGATTATACCCCCCGGTGAATATATTAGAAAAACATATATGAGTTTACGTACATGAAAAAGTTGAACAAATTAAAAGAATGGTTTTAGGCCATGTTCGGTCTTAAAACAGGTTTTTGGGTTAAAAAAGTGATCGAGGACTGACGGGCGATTTTAGGACCAGTCCTCAGTCCTAAACGGGCTAATTCTCATGAAGACCAATGTTATAAATAGCGCGAGGCGTGGAGTGACACCAGACCAAGCCTCACGCTTTAGTGGCTAAAGAGAAACTTTTGCGTTTATTTGGTGTGACATAAGGCGGCACAAAATATGAAAATATTTATATATTTATATTTTATTTCATATATATAAAGTTTACAAAAAGACGTGACATAAAGCATCATAACACGTTACGTGATGATATAACCAAGCCTCGCGTCTTTGCGAGACCTTTACACGCCTTTTAAAACCATGATGAAGACTAGTTTCAAGCAAGTTAATAACCATTTTTAGCTAAAGAATGTATTGCCTATCTTAACTAAGCGAGTTGTGTGTCAAAAAGATGCTAAAGTGAATTACATATCTCTTGTTCGAAGTCCTTAGGATTAAACAAATTCATTAGTGATTACGTGTTAAATTTTGAAACTCTAATATTTATGAACATACATATTTTGAACACATTGTTGTTCGAATGATCTTAGAATTAAACAAATCAATTAAGTTTGTCTTTAAAATTTGGGGCAAATGATTAAAAAAAATATCATGTTTGTCATCATTTTCTTTTATGGGTAGCGAATAAAATTTTTTTTTGCTTTTGTGGGTACTCTTCTTTCAAATTCATCATTTTTAAGTTACTATTTGACATTTTTGCCTTTCGGGAAAAAAAAATTCTATTAGCTAAGAGGGGCAAAAATGTCCAAAAATTTCGCAAAATAACTTAAAGAGGATAAATTTGAAAGAAAAGTACCCACAAAAGCAAAAAAATTTGTTCGCTACTCACAAAAAGAAATGATGACAAGTATGATATTTTTTTCAATTATTTGCCCTTAAAATTTGTTAGCCCTAAAATAAGAATATTAGACGCACATATATACATTTTAATATCATGTACCATCTACAGACTTGACATGTTAATGTCGCTCTTATTTTTAAATTCCATTTCTTTTGGGACTTCCATCGATGTCGGACATTTCAAAATGAAAAACTATGCTAATAAGACTTTTCCAAAAAAAAGTTTAACTCAGTCTGAAAACCTTTATTAGGTGTCGTCTAACCTTTCTCCGGCGGTGATGATCAGCCGGGGATGAGTAGTTTGAGCAGCACGGTCGAGTTGACTAGCGGACTACGGCTGTTGGTTGCAACGAAACGTTTAAACGGAAAAAAATTGATGATTGGGTGATGATGTCGTTGATGATTGTGAGAGTAATTGTGACTCGTCATCTTCGTTGTTGATGATGTTGTTAATTAGCGGATTATATTTTATTGGCTTAGCCATGTTATTAGTAGCTTGTCTAGGATATTTATGGGCTTAGCGGATTATAACTAGAGTTAGTCTACATATCATCAGTAACATCATTTTCATATTAGTTTATGCATGGGTTTGCATATTTCATTAACGTATATTTATTTATTAAATAAACGCTATCGCACGCTCATTTATTTTGAATAATTGATCCGACACTTCCAACAATTATTCTGATATATTTTTATACTCATTTTAAGACTATAAAAATTATATTATTAGTTTACCTGATGTTTTGAAATTATTTTGTATATATATTATTATATATAAATATTTACGACGATTTTCGTAAATTCTATTCGATAATTATTTATTCACTCAGTACTTGCGAGAAATGCATTTTTATAATTTTAATCACTTCGATATATTTTATTTTGTTCCGTTAAAATCGATTTCTAGCTAACGCTACACTAAATAACTAATTATAAGTACCAAATATACATTATACTTAACTTTAAATGCATTTAGTCATCAAAAATACAAAATCTACTTCCCCATTCCACCCTTGCCGACCCCCCCCCCCCCCCCCCCCCCCCCTTGTTATCATTTTATTAAACATCTTGAATCTAGAAATGTACACCTACTCAAAATTGGCTAGATATCTGCAATATACAAGAGTTTTATTAATCAAAAACACATACAAACACATATTAGAAGGTGTAAAAATACAAGAAATCCTCTCATCCCTTTGATGATGATCGACCAAGCCAAGAACAAGAAGAAACCATAATTATTTTTCAAGATCCAAGTGTTAAACAAGTCTTAGAAGTAATCTAGTTAGGGTTTTGAAACAAAAACCTCAAGATTATTATGTATACTTTGCTAAAAAACTCTTCAATCACTCAAGTAAGCTTCAACTAATTTTTTATACTCTTATAAACTCTTACTTGATGTATTTTTACGATTCTATTAGAAAAACATGCAAATATACTATGATCCATACCACTTTTACATGTTTTGATTTCTTAATATGAGTTTTAATTATCCTATTAGTATTCCTATGAATCCTATCAATTTTGGTAAAGTTTAGGAACCCATGACACCCTAAGAAGGTGTATGGTAGGTTTAGAATAGCTTTGGTGTTGATTGGAAAGGTTTAGTACAAGCTTTGAACTAGAAAAATCATTTTCGACAACATATAATTAAGGGCTGTCCTATTTTGTAAAATCTGGAAATTTCGATGGGTTGTGGATTATTTTGGCTTATATTTTCAGAAAATAGACTTAAAAACGAAACCGTGGCCGCTTGAACGGGTTAAAACGGGTTTATAAAGAAGAAGATACGCTATTTTCAAGTTTAACGACAAAAACTAATTTTCTGGAATAGTACTTGCTGTCAAGGGTTTTTCTAAAGACAAAAACGAGTTTTTAACATAAACTAGAGGAGTCGACTTATCAAAAACATATTAGTATATATTAACACGAAACCAAGGATATATAGATCGTAGAAAACGAGCTTATAATGACCGAGATACAAGCATTTGAAAACCGGCGTTCACAACTTATTTCCATCAGCTTTTACTAAAATATTTCTAAGTGTTGAAACTGTCTTTTCGGGTACCCATTTTTGGAGCCGTTTTTCTCAATGATCGAGTTGGTTTTGGGAAAATAGTATCTCTGGGTAAAAGTTAGTTCACCCGGCCTATTTTCAAAATGTCCAGCCGTTCCTCAAACGGAGTTCTAACGAGTAAAATACGACCACTCAAACTTTTCCGAAAACTACCCATAAACTACATTTTTGGCTCGACTACCTCACTTCACCATTATTTTTCTTTATGATCGGAACTCGTATGGATAAAAGTTCAGTGTTATGACTTTTAGATAATGTTACAAGCTTTCTAGAACCATTGAGTTTGTTTCCTAACACTCGATATTCACTATTTTACGACTAGCTTTGTGAGGATACTTAGTCATTTTCATGAATTATCAAAGTACATTATTTTGCGACGAAAAACTATGTTTTCTTGATTTATCACTTAACGACTATCATAGGATGTTGTTTCAACGTAAATACTTGTAAAGTATTTTATAACTTGAAAATATGACACAAACGTATATTTCGACGATAAACTTCATTTTCAAAAATACACAAGTGGTATAGATTACCTGTAGATTTGCATGTACGATATATATTCATGATTTATAATAGATCATATCATTCATATTAGGTTGCAGATAGAAATTGCACCTCATTCCAGTATTGCCACTATATCGTCAAATCATTGTATCAGGTGAGTTTTCATAGTCCTGTCTTTTTTCAAGTTTATACTTTATTTCAAACCTACAGGGGATAATACATTGCACATCATTTTATTACGAGCCCAAGTATATCAAATTCATTTACATTGCTTAAGTTACCTCATTGCCAATTTGATGTCCCCATTTCATAATCATGAACCGTTAATTACGGAGTAAGCGAGTGTGAGTGAATAGATCTATTGAGGGTGACTCCTCCATCCGGGTTGGTGGTTCCAACTGGTCAAACGGATGCATTTCATTTAATATCAGAATGAGAGTTGTTTGGCAAACACTCTGTTGGGGCGAACATCATGATCAGTCTAGCTTCGGTGTCATGTGCTTATAGCAATTGTATCATTTTTATGTGACATATTTTTCATACATGACTTATACTTGTGGTAGTCGTATAAAACATTTTCATAAACCTATGAACTCACCAACCTCGTGTTGACACTTTTAGCAATGTATTTTCAGGTATCTAAAGCATATACTTCATGGCATACATAAGGAGTTATCATAGAGTCGCGGTGACGACGCGTCTCACATGGATTTTATGCACTTTAAAACATCGTTTGGATTGCAACAAACTTATTTCCGCACATGTTGAATATCATTTTGGACCTATGTTTTGTAAACTCTGAATATTTTATTATATCAAACGATGTGTTTTCAAAACGACACTTTAGGTCGTTCAATATGACTGTAACTGTGATGCTATGGCATTCACGCCCCAGGAATTCCATTCCGCTGCAAAACAGGTATTTTGGGGTGTGACAATAATGATGAAGTTTTACATGTTACTGCACTTTGTTTATAAAGTTCGAAAATGTTACTGTTGGTCGATTTTACGAGTAAATTCACTAAGATGTAACCTTACTAACGTATGTTTATCGATTTTCGTTGCATACAAGATACTTTGTTGTTACTGTGAGTGATACTTACATTTTGATGTGTGGAACAATGTTACATCGATTGGAAAAACCGAAAGATTTTCATTTTAATGCAGTTATTTTATGTATAATTGTATCGAAATGTAACTATGTTAAATACGATAAAAACAAACTTATAAGATACGTTGTATACAATGACTAGAGGTACGTAACATAGAGGTCCTATGTGACAATTAGGTGTTTCTTGAAAAATTTCAGTATGTTAAATTCCTCAATTATTTTTCTTGAAAATTTTCTCATTGGACTAATAAATAATAGTTAAACTTCAACTCAATTCAATAACTAGACGAGTTTCATAAAGTACGCTCAATTCGAAAGAGCGAGCTCCTAATTTTGCTAGGCAAGATTTGCATACATCTTTATTCTATTGAAATGAAACAACTAAAGGCAGATTGGTTTGTGTAATTGTGCAACATAATTCTGTGTGGTTTAGCTATATAATTCACACCTTGTCTCCATTAACAATGTTTGTATGTATGCGATTAGGAGTTAGATTTCAATTAACTTTATCGAAAAACTTGTGTATGAATTACTTGTTATAATGCAAAAGTGTAAAAGTTACTTGACAAAAAAAAATAAAAATTATCTTACATATAATTTAACAATGTAGTATAAAGTTGTACAGGCTTATTAATTAAGTTTGTATACGAGCTTAAATACTCTCATTCTTATACAAGTTCTACCGATGTGGGACATAATATAATACACAGAATACTATATAGTTAATACCGTTCTCATAAAACAATATAACAACTCCACCGTGTAAAAGATACAATCGCAAATTACATCATGTTTCTACTGGATACTTTTCCTTTGAAAACCTATCAAAATAATTCCTTTTGAATTGCCATGCAATCTCAAGTGAAAGGGGTGTTTGTTTATACTTATATAATTGACTTACTTCTTATTTATTTTTCGGTTTATGTTTCGCAAGATCATGGGTTATTTTGAAAACTTTCACAATCTATCTATATATATATATGAGACTAAGCATGACACGTCATTAATGCTGACTAAGCACAATAATGATGACATGGAGCATCTTTGATGAGGTGGAAATGATGACTAGGCACAAGATCCGGTTATACAATAAAAAAAATGGGTGGATTGCAAGGTTCGAACCTGTGTTTCAATGTTGAAAGACAAGCGCCTCAACCACTGAGGCAATCCATGTTATGTTGTATAAACTCTTATTTCAAAGTAGTATTCTTCTTCAACTTTACCATCTTCAATCTTATCAACTAAACATAACTGAAACCCTAAACTTCAATGCCAGTCAACTTCAAACGCCCCCTTTTCACTCCGCATCTCCGAAATCAATTCCATCCAAATATCAAAACACATCATCTAATTCAAAAAACATATTCACCACATCAATACCATGTTTAGATCAATTTTTTTTGGAGCACAAACTAATTTGGCATCTCTCTTATTATGCAGGCTCCTAAACTATCAGTGGAGGAATGTGAAACATGTGTTGATTTACTCGATGTACTCTTTTTGGATCATCCTCACAGGTTTTTGTTTCTTCAAATGTTTGATACTATTGATTGATCTTTATCGATGCTCACAATTCCCATTATTTTCTTTAAATGGTCTTACTTCTTACCTGTTTTACAGAGTTTTCGAGAATCTTAATGTGAAATCACTCATGCAGGTAAAGTAGTTTGAAGCTGTAACATAAATCTTTCTCTTCCTTTGTTTTGTACGACACCATGTTTATGCATAATCAAATACAGGTAATGATTTATGCGTATTCAAACACATGTAATGATGATTTCAATTAATGTCCCCTCCAAAAGTAGGACGATACACTTGAGAAGAAACTTGACAAAGTAAGAGCTATTTTTCGTACCCTTCTTATTTCATTGTGTCTCATTGGGCTATAGGCAGGTACTAGATTCGCTATCATGCTCATAAACTTTCATTGTGCTGTTATAACAAGCTCAGTTGTAAATGTATTACTATTAGCAAGCTTAGTTGGTCAATATTAATGTATGATGATTTAGGGATTATTTTTGTTTGCAATTATGAATTTTAAATATTGACAGTTTTGAAATCAACAATCTCTTATATGAGGTGACTATATATCACCCGGTATCGACACTTTTGATTTAAATTTTCTTATCAAATTCAAATTGTTTAAATGGCTTATCATGTTGGCAACTGGTGGCATTGATGTTGTAATAAATTTGTGGCATGATTCTACTATTGCAAATAAAGTGAAGATAAAATTGTTCATGGTTGCAGAAAAAGGACAGGTTTTCGTGTTAAAGATTGAATCTTGGTGTGTTTTATAAGGTTTTGTGTTTATTGGGTTTCTGTTGTTGCTTTTGGTGTTTGTGGTTTTAGGTGGCGTGTATAGATTATCCGCATTCTTGGCATTTGTGCGTGAAGTACCTTTGCGACTATGTAGCATAAAAGCTATTGTAAATTGGTGAGTTTGATACTCTAATTGCTTTTGAAACGGTTAATCAAGCGCATTAAAAACTATGACAAAATAAAAGTGTTGTATTCTTTTTAGTAATGTCTGCAATATCTTTTTAGTAAGTATCTGATGAACACTTTTCAACGTATTCCAAATAACAATGCCTGCAGTTAGAGAATGTAGTAAACTTTATGCGGTATATTTCTATGCACTTATTCTATCATCGTCTTTTATTTATTAGCTTTTTACCACAATCATGTTATGAAATACAACTGCATGATTAACAGTTTTCGTCGTAAATAATTTGGGAAAGTGGAAAACAGGCAAACAAATGACTTCATTAACCATTCTTCTCACCATTAGATACCAATGGTTCGTATGCAATTCTTTGCTCTTCGTATTTCCCAATTCCTGATTTGTAGTAATCCTATTATAGGTACCAGCATTGTGTCTTAGACTGATGTATCTCAAAAGGTGTGTTTGGCTACTTCTTGGGTACTGCTGCAGGAGTAGCCAAACACCCTTGATGCAGCTGAAAGGGTGTTGTTTCCGTTTAGTCCCATATTTGGATTCGAGCATGCACCTCTTTTGTTGTTTGTTGAATTATCCATGAATATGGCCAAGTTGAAAGCACAAATTTCTTAGATTTAACTACTATAGGAATTGTTCTTTATATGTGTCTACGAAAACAGCCTGTTAATTCTATTTATCATCTAAATTAAGTTTAATTTTTATACCTTTTTGTCTTAGATAAATAGTGGCATCGACAATTGAATTTGAAGTGGCTGATGTTGTTTGTTTATTTACAGGTGCAGTAATGGTTTGACTAATGCCAGAGACTTATTTGTGTTAGCTAATAAGGAGGTAATCAGTTGAACCTATCTTATAAAATCAATAGCTCCACTTTGTTTTCAAATGTGCATGTTACCACAGATGCCTTAACTCTCTTTAAAAGATTATTTATTGCAAGACCTTTACAACACGAAAGCTAAAAAACATAGGCATTTACTGTTACTTTGGCTGATTTTGCAGTCATGGGTAGCCATATGATGTCAACTTCAAACGCCCCCTTTTCACTCCGCATCTCCGAAATCAATTCCATCCAAATATCAAAACACATCATCTAATTCAAAAAACATATTCACCACATCAATACCATGTTTAGATCAATTTTTTTTGGAGCACAAACTAATTTGGCATCTCTCTTATTATGCAGGCTCCTAAACTATCAGTGGAGGAATGTGAAACATGTGTTGATTTACTCGATGTACTCTTTTTGGATCATCCTCACAGGTTTTTGTTTCTTCAAATGTTTGATACTATTGATTGATCTTTATCGATGCTCACAATTCCCATTATTTTCTTTAAATGGTCTTACTTCTTACCTGTTTTACAGAGTTTTCGAGAATCTTAATGTGAAATCACTCATGCAGGTAAAGTAGTTTGAAGCTGTAACATAAATCTTTCTCTTCCTTTGTTTTGTACGACACCATGTTTATGCGTATTCAAATACAGGTAATGATTTATGTGTATTCAAACACATGTAATGATGATTTCAATTAATGTCCCCTCCAAAAGTAGGACGATACACTTGAGAAGAAACTTGACAAAGTAAGAGCTATTTTTCGTACCCTTCTTATTTCATTGTGTCTCATTGGGCTATAGGCAGGTACTAGATTCGCTATCATGCTCATAAACTTTCATTGTGCTGTTATAACAAGCTCAGTTGTAAATGTATTACTATTAGCAAGCTTAGTTGGTCAATATTAATGTATGATGATTTAGGGATTATTTTTGTTTGCAATTATGAATTTTAAATATTGACAGTTTTGAAATCAACAATCTCTTATATGAGGTGACTATATATCACCCGGTATCGACACTTTTGATTTAAATTTTCTTATCAAATTCAAATTGTTTAAATGGCTTATCATGTTGGCAACTGGTGGCATTGATGTTGTAATAAATTTGTGGCATGATTCTACTATTGCAAATAAAGTGAAGATAAAATTGTTCATGGTTGCAGAAAAAGGACAGGTTTTCGTGTTAAAGATTGAATCTTGGTGTGTTTTATAAGGTTTTGTGTTTATTGGGTTTCTGTTGTTGCTTTTGGTGTTTGTGGTTTTAGGTGGCGTGTATAGATTATCCGCATTCTTGGCATTTGTGCGTGAAGTACCTTTGCGACTATGTAGCATAAAAGCTATTGTAAATTGGTGAGTTTGATACTCTAATTGCTTTTGAAACGGTTAATCAAGCGCATTAAAAACTATGACAAAATAAAAGTGTTGTATTCTTTTTAGTAATGTCTGCAATATCTTTTTAGTAAGTATCTGATGAACACTTTTCAACGTATTCCAAATAACAATGCCTGCAGTTAGAGAATGTAGTAAACTTTATGCGGTATATTTCTATGCACTTATTCTATCATCGTCTTTTATTTATTAGCTTTTTACCACAATCATGTTATGAAATACAACTGCATGATTAACAGTTTTCGTCGTAAATAATTTGGGAAAGTGGAAAACAGGCAAACAAATGACTTCATTAACCATTCTTCTCACCATTAGATACCAATGGTTCGTATGCAATTCTTTGCTCTTCGTATTTCCCAATTCCTGATTTGTAGTAATCCTATTATAGGTACCAGCATTGTGTCTTAGACTGATGTATCTCAAAAGGTGTGTTTGGCTACTTCTTGGGTACTGCTGCAGGAGTAGCCAAACACCCTTGATGCAGCTGAAAGGGTGTTGTTTCCGTTTAGTCCCATATTTGGATTCGAGCATGCACCTCTTTTGTTGTTGGTTGAATTATCCATGAATATGGCCAAGTTGAAAGCACAAATTTCTTAGATTTAACTACTATAGGAATTGTTCTTTATATGTGTCTACGAAAACAGCCTGTTAATTCTATTTATCATCTAAATTAAGTTTAATTTTTATACCTTTTTGTCTTAGATAAATAGTGGCATCGACAATTGAATTTGAAGTGGCTGATGTTGTTTGTTTATTTACAGGTGCAGTAATGGTTTGACTAATGCCAGAGACTTATTTGTGTTAGCTAATAAGGAGGTAATCAGTTGAACCTATCTTATAAAATCAATAGCTCCACTTTGTTTTCAAATGTGCATGTTACCACAGATGCCTTAACTCTCTTTAAAAGATTATTTATTGCAAGACCTTTACAACACGAAAGCTAAAAAACATAGGCATTTACTGTTACTTTGGCTGATTTTGCAGTCATGGGTAGCCATATGATGTACTTCTGAGGTCTAGAGCAGCAAATGCTATTAGAAGGAGCAGCCAAAAATATTGTTTACTCATATTTCTGACATAAATATATAACTTGCCCAAGTTTGACATATCTATGACCAATAATGTATCCACAATTTTTCTAACAATTCATTTACCAAAATGCCATATGATGCGTTGGGCCTTTTGCCTTTTTAATGAGTGGTTTTTTTTTATACATGTGTTATAGGTTAGCAACAAGTGATGTTTATTATACAATGAATATTCCACTGTTATATGATGTCTTTGAACCTTGCCTTTTCAATGACTAGAGTGTTATATGATGTCTTTGAACCTTGCCTACTAGAGTGTTATATGATGTCTTTGAACCTTGCCTTTTCAATGACTAATCCACTGTCACGTCCTTTGTGATCACATGGTACATAAGAAAACCCTTTCACCAGTTTCCTTCCATTTTGTACTTCTGGTCTCAAATTTTTTGATGCATTTGGTGTCCTTTTTTTCTGTATTTATAGGAAGAAAGGGTGTGCAAGGGGCGGCACCTGGTCTGGACTGAGAGAGTTAGAATTGCGTTTGGCACAGCAAAAGGTCTTGAGTTTCTGCATGAAAAGGTCCAGCCTTCAGTTGTCCATCGCGATGTTCGGTCAAGCAATGTCTTATTGTTTGATGATTTTCAAACCAAGATTGCTGATTTCAATTTGAGCAATCAGTTTTCTGATACTGCAGCTCGATTGCATTCAACTAGAGTGTTAGGAACATTTGGCTACCATGCTACAGAGTAAGTATTTCTCGTCTTTTAATCTACTGTTTAGTAAAATGAAGTTCTATAATATGGGTTGCACTGGCTTGGGTTGACCCGCAAATATGATTACAATGCATCAAATATTGTTACATAATATTATTAGTTCTTACAATATTAATGTAACTGTTAATAAAGTATATAAGATGTTGTATGCATTAGAAAAACATGTTGGTTAACTTTCACCCCTGTTTGGCCCCACTCCCTATTTAGCTAATTTTGTAATTTGACCCATTATCCGACCATTATGAGTAAATTGGCACCTTAACTTGCTGGTTCTTGCTACAAGGTTATTTATGACGAACATACATTGTATTCTCTTAAAATGCTTGCTTAGTATTAAGTATATATTATTTATTTATTTCTGGTAGTTAATTACATCATGGTGTCTATCATCTTTGGCGCAACTAATATGAAGGGTCCACAAAAAAACATCTCTTCACATAAAGTAGGAAAACTTAGGCGGGTCAAAACGGGTAGGATCGTACTGGATTGATCCAAGGCACTTTTTATAAGCAGCGTGTTAAATATAATTATGATAATCTAATTCTTTAAACAAAATGGTATAAGAGGTTTTATGCATAAAATACACATTCGGCGAGTGGCTATAGGTTTGGCCTCTTCCTTTTCAGCTACTTATTTTCATTTTACCACTTTGACCCGTTAGCGAAAGACATATCCAGAATCACCCAATTTCTAAATTAAATGGTCGAAAGTTCAATGGCTACTTGTTGTGGTATCTGAGTTTTGGCAATACAACCTTTTCTACCAATAAAAGTTAACCTCCGGTCATCGGCTACTTGTCGGTGATCTGGAGGGATCATGTTTTTTCCGCTTTATTATTATTTTTTTTATTTAGGATTTTATTTATAAACCCTAAACTCTAGCCGTAAAAAAAATGTTGAGTTGCCATCGATCCACTGTATATTTTTTTCTTCATCATCTATTTGTTTTTATTGTCGAAGATCATTGTTCTTGACAACAAAAGTTGATCATCAAATTGCCGCTCCTTTCTAAAGACAAAGCAAGCCATGACGTAAAAGCAATCGTCACGCAAAGAAGGATGCCGCAAGCAATACACAACTATGCCGCCAAATACAACTATGCTTCCGCTCGAACAAACAAAAAAGAAGATGAAGAAAAGAATAAGCGGCTTTCAACATTCATTACAGTTTGTCCGTCCACAATGCCGCCGTTCAAACTGCAGGGGAGTATTAGACGATTAGATTATGGCCCAAACCCAGTTGTGAGTTTGAGTCCATTAGGTTTTGGGTTAGTTGGCTTATTCTCCAAGATATGTTTTATTGTAAATAGAAATGATATTCCATTATGTAAATGCGGCAAAACACAATCAATAAAATCTCTATTTAGTATTTTACAGATCATACATTACAAGAAAATGGCATTCTTGAAGAAACCAAATCTAAACCAACTAAGAATTAAGTCATAACAACGTGACTTAATTCTTGACAAAAGTAATTTTTCGCAATAAGAGTCCTCCCATGTAATGAACTTTAGTTACCAGCTACAACCATGAAATAAAAAAACATTATCAGTTCTACCTGACAATATTTATCCATCATCCTTCATTAATAAGCTTTTCATCATTGCACAATAGAAGAATCCAATAAATCGAAGTAGAAATTTATATTTATTTTTACAATTTTTGGTTTTGCTTGGTACAGTTGGTCAAGAAATCAACACCATAGTGAAATTATATACTATTGTTATGTAATGCATAGAATTGTTTCTTTGGTCAAGAACTATTTTAAAATAATGGAATGTCGAGTCTTTGGTACTAATGTGGACAATTTTGCGGTCATATGATTATCAGTTGTTCAAATTACATATATTATATGAACACTTTTTTTTTCTTCGGTTTTTGTGTTTAAGATATTTTGTGTTATTGATGATTTATTTACGTCCAGTTATAATTCGTCAAGTAATATAATGAAGCTAGCCCGCCCATTTGGGCGGGCTATGAAGCTAGTAAGCATATATGAACCGAAATTTTTTAAAATAAGTCACAAAAATTAAGCTTATGAAAAATAAGACGCAAACCACATAAGGTATAAGCCCACTATATAAGACGAAAACCACATAAACTATAAGCCCGCTATATAATATCTTATGAAACATATGACAAAAACCACATAAACCACAAATATTGAGATTATGAAATAAGCAAACACCCCACAATATTACTGAAGATGAATCAAATATATATTAGTGATTTTAGCATCATCAACTATTTTAGGTAATTGTGGTTTGAGATTTTATATTATGCTCGAATACGAGTTAAGAAAGTGTTGAGTACACACTCGTTTGAGTTAATATGTTTTAACCATGACAAAAATGCAGGGTCAAGGGGCAGCGCCCCTTGTTGGTGTCCTAACCAACTTTAATTGTTTTCTTAAGTGTCTAAATAATCTGTTTCAGATTCATGGGTCTCATTTCAACATACGGAATTTCATACAATTCATCTTTGTTTTGCTTAGTTTTCAACCTTAATTGTCACAACCAACTTTAATTGTTTTCTTAAGTGTCTAAATAATCTGTTTATTAAAAGTGAATTTGAAGCTGCTATATGTCTGCAAGCGGTGTTGTCTTGCTTGCAGTTTCTAGTCTTATGTGTTGTCTGATATAGCTGATGTATGCTGTCTGAGATTGAGCATAGTTATGTATGAGATAGCAGTTAAGAGTTTAGGCATGCTTTGTTCTCATGTATCTTTGGTGTATTGATGTATTGTCTTTGAATTATTAATATAAAGTTCACCTTTTGCACCAAAAATAAAATAAAATATAGTCATTCAATTTCTTTACATACAAAAAACTGAAACAACACTTAACCACTATTAGAGTGTTGCTTTCTGATAAGTGATATCAGTTACTTCTAATATCATCAGCCTGATGAATACCATTAAGTCTAGAGTTTCACTCCTTGAGAAGTGAACTCACTAAACTTCATTAGAGACTGAAACAACACTTAACCACTATCAGAGTCAGGGTGATCACGGACCCAATGGGTATACACTCTGTACCTCCTGACCTATTACCAAGTATGATCAGAACCTTCAAGTGCACTAAATTTTCTAACAAAAATATTATCAATATTCGATATAAACTTCAAAACACTTAATGACATGAAAGTTCTGTTACAGGCATGATGGTCTCCTAAGGCAATTTAACTGATCTACGAATAAGCCTAAACAGAACTAGAGAAAACTTAGTCGATGAACAAACTAATAGTTGGCTATATTGCCATAAATCATTAAATCTCGTTAAACCCATAAGTCAATGAGTATTAAGTCACCTACTACGTTTATTGCGCAAGTTTTAACATGTCATCCCATTTCTTACCAATACCACTAACTATCGTATTCTCCTTGCTAACCCGTTGCTTAACATGCAAGATATGTGCGATAACACGTTAGCCAAATGGATTGGGGAGCTCGTTCATTTTATGTTAATTATACCATATGTTTTAGACTCCAAGTTCACAATCATCAGCCTTTCCTACACTCATTAGATCTAGAAGGATGAACTATCAAATATCTTTTACTTTAAAAAAAATATATAGCTAGTTTTATCATAAACATGATACATTTTTGATAGAGTGCAGATCTAGCATAAAGTATTTTTGAAAACATAAAAGTTAATGGTGCGTTTAGTTGGGGGAAAACGCCTTTATTTTCTATAAAATGTTTTGTGGAAAACTACAAAACAAAGTTTAGTTGTTTTCTATGTTTTCCTTTGAACCCACAACCCTCCTTCCCTTTCTTCAAAATAGAAAATACAAACATCAACTAAACGCGTTTTCTATATTTTTAAGTGTTTTGTGGAGATAAATCTCCCTTCTAAATTTTTACAAAACTAGAAATAGAAAACAAGAGAAATTTTTCTCCAACTAAACGCACCCTAAATGACGCTACTAAATTAGACTCCTCCTCTCCTCCAATACCGATGTAACATTACTATTTTTCTAGTGAGTTTTGAAAAATGAAAGGATATATAGGAAAATCGTACAGTTTGTTTAGGTGATTAAATGAATAGTTTGTCGGTTAAAAAATATTAAGAAAGTGTACAAGTTCTTGACTGCCAATCAACAAGCTTGTTACCCAATTAATATAACAACCTTGCTGCTAGGGGTGTCATTCGGGTCGGGTCGGGTCGGTTGGGGTTCGGGTCAGTCGGGTCGGGTCGAAGTCGGGTCAAGCCAAAAAATAATATACCCGAACCCGACCCTATTTGAATTCGGGTTGGTCGGGTTCGGGTCAAATCGGGTCGGGTCAAATCGGGTCGGGTCAAGTCGGGTTCGGGTCAAGTCCATTTATATAATTCTAGAATTTAATTTCTTAAATTTAGTAACCAAACGTTATGAATATAATGTCTATTGGTTTTTAAAAGGTTATTATATTCATACCAGTAGAGCAATGCACTAATACATGCATTTTATAGTTGGATTTACACATTTTCTTTTTGTAATGCATTTTGTTTTCAATCTGAGGTCAATTATATATAATGAAAATGAATATAAAACCAAATATATGAAGCAATATATGTTCATGCACTAATTTGGGCCTTTCAATTAAATAAAGATTGGGAAAAGTTAAAAAAAAAAATTAAGTCGGGTTAGTCGGGTCGACCCGAACCCGAATTTTCAAATATTTTGAACCCGATACCCGACCCTAGTTCGTACTCGGGTTAATCGGGTTGACCCGATTGACCCGAATTGGATTTTGGACCCGAGTAACCCGACCCGAATATCCTTCGTCGGGTTCAGGTCGGGAAATATGACACCCCTACTTGCTGCTAACTTAGCCAACAACATAATCTCAATCTCAAGTCATACATGTGACGTACATTGAAATATATAAGTGAGTCAAATGTTTTTCCTTAAACCGATGTGGGATTGAAATTTTGATACAAGTATCGCTTTATATTGTGTAAGAATTGACCAAACAAACTGAATCAATAAACAAGTATCCCTTCATACGTTGTATACAACGACATGAGGTACGTAACATAGAGATCCAGTGACAATCACGTGTTTCTCCAAGAAAAGTTTTATGTGCCGGAGAAATGTTAGTGCGTTTAGTTGGGGGAAAATACCCTTATTTTCTACAAAATGTTTTGTAAAAAACAAGGAAAACAGAGATCGCGTTCAAATCAACGTTTTCCAACGAAATATTTTGCAAAACACAAATCTCCTATTTCCTAACTTAACAAGGAAAATTACAAAACAAATTTTAGTTGTTTTTCTTATTTTCCTTTAACTCACAACCCTCATTTCCCTTCTTCAAAATAGAAAATACAAATATCAACTAAACGCGTTTTCTGTATTTTCATATGTTTTGAGGAAATAAATTTCTCTTCTAAATTTTTACAAAACTAGATATAGAAAACAAAAGAAATATTTCTCCAACTAGACGCACATTTTTTAAATTTTCTCATTGGACTAATGAATAATGGTTAAGTTATTGATGTATTGGAACTGGGATTGCAATTTGCAAACGTGTTGAGTTCAAGGGCTCGAGTTGGACCTGTAGGATGTTAGGTTAATATTTGACCCGATTCAATAACTTGACGAGTTTCACAAAGTACCTCGATCCAAAAGACCAAATAGCTCCTAATTATGCCACGCAAGATTTAAAGACATCTTTATCCTATTGAAATACCCATCGTTGCATTTAGCGATGAATCTTGAAGCATAATCACTTATTTATAGTGCTTAAATATTAGCATGTAACCAATTAAAGGTGGCTTAGTGGCGACAATTACTTTAAAATGTGTGATGTCTCAAGTTCAAATTCTGCTATGTGCAAACAACTTTAAGTGGCCACGCCAACTGCTTGAAAAGGCAGGGCTTTATTTGGTTTGAGTCGGTGTGGAGGAACCTCGTTGATTAGTCAGCCAAAAGGTCGGAAATCATGGTTAAAAAAAAGTTATTAGCATGCGTGGAAGCAGTAGAATCAAAGAAACAAACGACGAGTGTCAAACAAGCAAGTCGAAAGAGTAAGGTAATAGATTAAAACATTACGAGTATAACTTTTAAAGTCAGAAATATGAGAATAACTCTGAAGTATAACTTCATAACATACAAAAATCAACCGTTAAGAACTTGTGGTAAAAAGGTTTGGTTTGGGATCGTTAAGTGTGGTTTAGCTATATAATTCACACCCTGTCTCCATTAACAAGTAACTTGTGTATCTGGTGATCTGTGGTGATTTCCGATCTACCTTCCGGCGGGTTCAAACGCCATCATTACTTTTTCAGTTTTTTTTCAATAACTCGTCTATTCATCACCACTCAATCCCCTAATTATCTTCGATCCAAAAAAAAATTTAGGGCCTCATTGTTTTTTTTTTCTTTGTTTGATCTCCCTTCAATCCAAATCCATTTTGTTTGGCTTTTCTTTGTCCGTGATGGGTAGCTATAGAAGCAAGGAAGACGACGTTGCTAAGATCTCTACGTCAATTTTTGTTACGCATTTTCCGGATTCAATCTCTGCCAAGGATCTGTTTAATGCTTGCAAAACCTATGGTCATGTCGTGGATTCATTCATTCCGACAAAGAGAACTATGAATGGTAAACGTTTTGGTTTTGTTCGGTTCATCAATGTGTTTAATGTTGATAGGTTGGTGGGTAACCTGTGTACGGTGTGGATCGATAGACACAAATTGTTTGCCAATGTTGCTAGGTTTAAACGAAACTCTTTTAATGGATCTTTTGATAAGGAGAAGGCAACAGGAGGACCCAAAGTTAATATCACCAAACCGCATTCAAAAGTAACAATGAATGACAAGAATTCCTTCTCTAGGGCGTCTTCTTTTGCTTCGGTTTTGAAAGGTACTTCTGTTAAGGTTAATCTAAATTCCTCATCTCCAGCCATGGTGTTGGATGATGAATGTGTGGTGAGTCGTGACTTGGATAATTTTGTTATAGGAGAAGTCAAGGACTTTTCTTCTATTAATAATCTACATGTTCTCCTATCGAATGAAGGGTTTCGTCATGTGAAACTTGTGTATTTGGGTGGTTTGTGGGTTATGATCGAGTTGGCATCATCCAAGACTAAAATGAGATTCATGAAACATGTGGGTGTCGCATCTTGGTTTCGTCATTTATGCAATGCTCAGGCAGACTTTGTATCTAGGGATCGGATTGTTTGGTTTGATATTGAAGGAGTTCCTTTACATGCTTGGTCGCGTTCCACTTTTACAAGAATTGGGTCTCGCTGGGGTGAGGTGATTGATCTTGAAGATGGCAAGGAGGATTGTTTCGCCCGAAAGCGTATTTGCATTAAGACATGTCAAGAGGAAAATATTCTTGAGAAATTCAAGGTCATTGTTCGTGGTAAGATTTTCGCTCTAAGAGCTAAGGAATTATGTGTATGGTCTCCGTCGTTCAAGGACATTGAGGATGGTGTGTACTCTTCGGAGGATGATTCTATGAAGGATGTTGAAGAGAATAATGTCGAGTTTAGTAAGCAGGTGAATGAGGTAGACGAAAGTGATGTTGAAGGCGTATCAGACACTTTTTTTGGTGAGCAGGAGGAGCCTTTGGGGAATGGGCCAGAACATAATCAGCCTTCACACGATCAAGAGGTCTCTAGTGACCCTTTTAACCTTAATGATCTTCTTAACAAACATGGGAAAGACGACAAAACCTCTGGGATTGATTCTAGTATACCTTTTCCACCTGGCTTTACACCAGAGAAAGAAGCTCACAGCAATGTTGCCCAAGGTGATCATGATACGAATAACACTACACCACAATGTCGTTCGGAAGGTCTTAGCTCACGTGTATTGGAAGATGCTCAACCTTGTAACGTTCATGTTTCTCCTGATGCTGGTCTTTCACTTAAAAAAGGTGGTTCAATTCTGGAGGTTTTAGACGATATGATCAAGGTTGGTCAAACTATGGGATATGACATGGTAGGTTGTATGAGCGATATGGAACGAATCATAGGAGCTTGCAAGGGTTTCCAATGAATTGTCTCTCCCTAAACGCTCAAGGCCTCATATCCAAGGCTAAGAAAGACTGGATCAAGGAGTTAAATAATAAACATAAGGTAAATTTTTTGTCTATTCAAGAAACCAAGTTGGATCATATTTCTGATATGGATGTTAAAGTATTATGGGGTAATTATAAGTTCGAATTTATTATAAGTAAAGCAGTTGGTAACTCAGACGACATCTTATGTGCATGGGACCCGTGCATTTTTCGTAAAGAGCAACATATTATCTCGGATAACTTTGTTGCTTTATATGGTTCATGGATTCCTAATCAGGCAAAGCTTCTAGTGATATCCATTTATGCACCTCAATCTATTACTAGTAAGCGCGTTTTATGGAACTATATTTCTTCCCTTATCAGTCGTTGGGATGGTCATTGTATGGTCATGGGCGATTTCAATGAAGTCAGATGCATGGATGATCGTATGGGGTCGGTTTTCAATGTGCAAGGTGCTAACGAGTTTAATAGTTTTATATCAAATTCGGGGCTTATTGAAATTCAATTGGAAGAGTTCTCATTTACTTGGTCTCATCGGTCGGCTAAGAAAATGAGCAAGCTTGATCGTTTTTTTTGTCACAGATGGTTTACTCTCGTTTTTCCCTCACTTATCGGGTATTTGTCTTGATAGACATCTTTCGGACCATCGTCCTATTTTGCTTAGAAAGGTGGCTACTGATTATGGGCCTTCTCCTTTTCGGTTCTATAGCTCATGGTTTAGTTTTGAGGGTTTCGATTCAATGGTAGCGAGAATTTGGAGTAATATTGTTCTTGACGATAACAATAAGATGGTGCGGTTCAAGAAGAAACTTCAAACTTTAAAAAAGGAGATCCGGATATGGGTTTGTAATTTCAAAAAAAGGCAGTCTGGTCGTCTTGTGGATACTCGTTCCAAGTTAAGTGACATTGACAAAGTTTAAGATCAAGGGGGTGTTAATGATGACATTCTTTTGTCACGTATAGATCTTCTTAAAGAGCTTCATGACATCTAGTCTACTGAAACTCGCGACTGTATGCAAAAGGCCAAGATTCATTGGGCGGTCGAGGGGGACGAAAATTCTAAATTTTTTCATGGAGTCTTAAATCGTAAACGAGATAACTTGGGTATTAAAGGTATTATGGTTGATGGTGAGTGGGTGGATGACCCGAGTCGTGTGAAAGAAGAATTCCGGTTACATTTTGCTAATAGGTTTCAGGCCCCGACTGCAAATCGATGCAAACTCAATTTTACCTTTCCTAACCGATTAAATTCTGATCAGGTCGATGTGCTGGAGGGCCCGATTACTCGAGATGAAGTGCGTAGTGTCGTGTGGGGATGTGGTGAGAATAAGTCCCCTGGACCAGACGGTTTCACCTTTGAGTTCTTTCGTAAATATTGGGATATTCTTGGTTCTGATTTTTATGCTGCGGTGGAATGGTTTTTTGATCATTGTGCATTCTCTAAGGGATGTAATTCATCCTTTATTGCTCTCATCCCGAAAACCCATGATCCTAAGTTCGTCATTGATTACCGTCCTATTAGCTTATTTGGGAGCCTTTATAAGTTCGTCACTAAAATTCTCTCCAACCGTCTTTCGTCGGTTATCTCTCACCTCATTTCGGATGTTCAAACTTCTTTTCTTCCCAATAGACAAATTCTGGACGGCCCATTCATCATTAATGAACTCCTGTCCTGGTGTAAGCATAAGCAAAATCAAGCCATGTTGTTCAAAGTAGACTTTGCTAAAGCTTATGACTCCGTAAGGTGGGATTTTTTAACTGATGTTCTTATAGAGTTTGGTTTTGGGTCCAAATGGTGTTCGTGGATTCGGGGAACTTTAGAGTCTGCTATGGCTTCGGTTCTCATTAATGGCAGCCCTACGTCTGAATTCCAATCTCATTGCGGGTTGAAGCAAGGAGATCCTTTAGCCCCCTACCTTTTTATTCTTATAATGGAGTCGTTACACCTTTCGTTTGCTAAGGCGATTGAAGCAGGGATTTTCAAGGGTATTGATATTGATGCGTCTCTTAATATGTCTCACCTTTTTTATGCGGATGATGCGGTCTTCATTGGAGAATGGTCTATTGCTAACATTTCAGGTATTACTCAAATTCTCCGTTGCTTCTCTATGTTGTCTGGCCTTACTATCAATATTAAGAAAAGTCATCTACTTGGGATTGGGGTTCCTCTAGAGATGGTTACTACTGTTGCTCAGAATCTTGGTTGTTTGACTATGAAAACTCCTTTTAAGTATTTAGGGATAATGGTTGGTGGTAATAGCTTGAAAGTTCAGGCGTGGGAAGATATGATTGGTAAGCTCAAGGCCCGCCTTTCCAATTGGAAGCTTAAAACGCTTTCTGTCTTTAAAGTCCGTTCTTGGGTCGACACCTATTTATAATATGTCTATTTACAAGGTGCCTAAATCGGTGTTACATACTATGGAGTCCATTCGGAGGAATTTTTTCTTTGGTGCTCAATGTGATGAGAGGAAAATCATGTGGGTCAAATGGTCTAAGGTCCTTGCGTCCAAGAAGTACGGAGGTTTAGGTGTTTCAAGTTTCTATGCCTTAAATAGAGCGCTCCTCTTTAGGTGGGTGTGGAGATTTATCTCATGTGATAATTCTTTGTGGTGCCGTATCATTAAGTCTATGCACGACTCTTCGCTCTCTAATGTGTCTCCTTTTCGTCTCTCGACTTGGAATTCCATCATTCGGGAAGTGCATTTGCTCAAAGATCGTGGAGTTGACATGATTTCTCATTGTCATATTCGTGTTGGTAATGGGTTACGTACTCAGTTCTGGAATGAGGTTTGGATTGGAGATACTCCTTTATGTGTTAGGTTCCCTCGTATCTTTGCTTTGGAGTCTAGCAGAGATTGTACGGTGGCTGATAAACTCCAAAACTCAGTTACTGATTCTCTTCGTCGACCTGTTCGAGGAGGGGTCGAAGCTTCTCAGTTAGATCTCTTGCAGGAGACTATTGCAGCGTCGATGTTGTCTAATATGGAAGATAGATGGGTTTGGGGTTTAAATGGGGAGGGTGTTTTTCGGGTCAAGGACGTTCGCTGCTTGCTTGATGACAGTTTTTTGCCGAAAGCTCCTACAGCTACACGATGGGTTAAATATGTTCCGATCAAAGTAAACGTTTTTGCCTGGAAGGTCTTTCTGGATCGCTTACCAACTCGTTCTAACTTGCTGCATCGTGGTGTTCAGGTTCCAGATCATATGTGTCCGATCTGTTCTTCAGCTCCTGAGGATTCATCGCATTTATTTTTTGGTTGTTGTCTGGTTACTGATGTTGTTAGGCTGGTATGCCGTTGGTGGAACCTGGATTGGTCTCCTGTTGGATCGTATTCCGATTGGCTTGCTTGGTTCAATTCCGTTAGGTTAAGTTCTAATGTGAAAGGGTTACTGGAAGGGGTCTTCTATATCTCATGGTGGAGTGTTTGGCAGTATCGGAACCAGTTGTTGTTTTCTACAAAAATTCCCCGTAAAGATGTTATTTTTGATGATGTTGTTTCGCGATCTTATACTTGGTGTCATTCTAGGTGTAATCGTAATTTTAGCTGGGATAGTTGGTTGCAACACCCCTATTTAATTTCTTTGTAACTTTTTAGCTCCTTGCTAGTTGTTTTAATAAAAGTTGCCGTTCAAAAAAAAAACTCTTGACCCGCTTATATGTAGCAATACCAACTTGAATTTGATGTGGATTCCTCGGTTAAAAAAAATAATACTTAGTTTGTCACAAAATGAACTAGTAATTACTTGTTTTAAAACAAAAAACATACATGGTATCTTTGGCACGGAGTGGTGTGGAGCTTTTTGGGCGATGAATAATGAGCTTTCTGAATTTTTGTGGTCGTTTGGCAAAACATTTTTTTGGCGACGGTTAGTAATGAGCATTCTGAATTTTAATGGTCGTTTGGCAAAAGAGCGGCGAGCTTTGCTAATTTTAAGAAAGCCCTAATTTTTCAATACTTCTTTAAGAAGCAATGAGCGGCTACTTTTAAAGGCTGACAACTTCTACTCACCGTTACTGCTCACTGCTACTTTTAACAAACACACATATAGTTTAAGAAAAAATAAAATCACTAAACTCTTCAATCAATAAAATATCATCTTCACCTAATAAACTATATTTTGATAAGGAGTATAATTATAAAACGGAATAATTACTTGTTAATAATGTTAAACTTTCCAAACATTTCTTGCCAAAAAACATTGACATTAATATTAGAGTTAATTACATAAATCGTCCTTGTAGTTTGGTAGAAATTACAGATCTTGTCCCTATGGTTTTTTTTAGCGGGTCTCGTCCTTGTGGTTTACAATTTTAACAGATCTTATCCCCATGTCTGACCCGATCTCAAAAAAGGACCTCCCTTGCAGTTACTCCCTAACGTGAGGCCTAACATTGTATTTTGGTTTTAACGATCGTTATACAAACCACATGGACGATTTATGTAATTTACTCTTTAAAAAAAAAGTTTTTTCTTTTTAATTTTATTATTCAAAATTTTTTTAATTTTATTACGATTAAATTTTTTAATAAAAAAAACTTTTTTTTAATTTAATTTTAATTTTATTATAATAAATTAAAAAAAATTAATTTTATTATAATAAATTAAAAAACTATTCTTAATTTTTTTTAATTTTAAAAAAAATCAAAAAAATTATAATAAAACTAAAAAAATTAATTTAAATTTTATTATAATAATTAAAAAGTACAACAACTTGTTGTACGTTTTAATACATTTTTGTACGTTGTTTTCATACAAAAACGGATGAAAACGTAAAAAAAGAACAAAACCGTATAAAACGGATGAACGTTGTTGTACGTTTTCATACATTTTTGTACGTTGTTTTCATACATTTTTGTACGTTGTTTTCATACATTTTCATACAAAAACGAACGAAACCGTATAAAAACGAATGAAACGTATAAAACGGACGAAACCATATAAAAACGTTTTTTTTATTCGTTTTCATCCGTTTTATAATAAAATTTAAAAAAAGGTTTTTTTTGTTTTTTTTAATTTTATTTTAATGTTTTGAGTTAATTACATAATTGGTCCTTAAGGTTTACCGGATCTTGCATATAATGTCCATGTGTTTTTTTTTACGGGTCATGTCCTCGTGGTATGCAAAAGTTACGGGTTTGGTCCTTTGTCCAAAAATTCTGTTAGTTGACCGTTAACTTGAAGGGTATTTTTGACTTTCCACATGTTTTGACAAACCACAAGGACGATTTATGTATAAAAAAAAAAAAAAAAAAAAAGAAGACTAAAAAATGTTTAAAAAAAAACGTTTAAAAAAAATATTTATTACACTTAAGTTTGTGCTTATGTAAAATGTGAGGGTCTAATAAAACTCTTATTTATTTATTTATTTATAATTATTATACTTAAATTTTGGGCTTATGAACAACATGAGGGCCTAATTTTTTTTATTAACACTTCAAAAAACTTTAATAAAAAGTTTATTATACTTAAATTTTTTGCTTAAAAATTGAAGTACAATAAACTTTTTAAAAAATGAAAAATAAAAAAATTAGGCCCTCACAACGTGAGGGCTTAAAATTTTTTTGGGCTAATATACAACGTGAGGGTTAAAAAAAATTATTAATACTTAAAAAAAACTTTTTTTAATGCGTATTTGGTACGATTTTTGTATATTTTCATCAATTTTTATACGTTTTCGTCTGTTTATAAGTTTTTATACGTTTTTATCACTTTTTATACGCTTTTTATACGTTTTTTTACGTTTTCGTTTTTTTTATTAAATAGGTTTTTAAGTATTAAAATTTTAAGCGTATAAAAAAACTTTTTTTTAATGCGTATAAATTTTTTTAAGCCCTCACATTGTAAATAAGCCCAAATTTAAGTATAATAAATATTATTTTTAAATGTTTTTTTTTTTAATGACTTTTTTTTTTTTTTTGGTTAGTTATATAAATCGTCCTTGTGGTTTGCCGAAATATGTGGAAAGTCAAAAATACCCTTCAAATTAACGGTCAACTAACATAATTATTGGTCAAAAGACCAAACCCGTAACTTTTGCATACCAAGAGGACATGACCCGTAAAAAAACCACAGGGACATTCTCTGCAAGATCCGGTAAAGCTTAAGGACCAATTATGTAATTAGCTCTAATTTTTTTTGATTTTTTTTTTAAATTAAAAAATAAAATAAAAATAGTTTTTTAATTTATTATAATAAAATTAAAATTTGTTTTTTTTAGTTTATTATAATAAAATTAAAATTAAATTTAAAAAAAAATCGGAATAAAATTTAAAAAATTTTGAATAATAAAATTAAAAATAAGAAACTTTATTTTTTTTAAAGAGTAAATTACATAAATCGTCCCTGTGGTTTGTATGACGATCGTTAAAACCAAAATAAAATTTTAGCCCTCACGTTAGAGAGTAACTGCAAAGGAGGTCCTTTTTTGAGATCGGGTCAGACATGGGGAAAAGATCCGTAAAAATTGTAAACCACAAGGACGAGACCCGCTAAGAAAACCATGAGGACAAGATCCATAATTTCTACCAAACCAGAGATCCGTAATTTCTACCAAACCAGAAGGACGATTTATGTAATTATAATGTTAATGAATATGTAACTAAAAACGTCAATCGTTCATTGGCAGGTTGATATACGCAGTTAAATAGTCACATTCTTTGATAAATTTAACCGATGTGGGACATTTCATAATACACAAAATGCATCATGTTCCTACTGCGGGGTTACTAGATGTATAGTTTAGAGACTTATCCTCTAAATTTTTATTTTGGGTCGTGGTCTCCAATCCATATATATTTGTTAAAAAAAATTCATTTGAATTGCCATGCACTTTCAAGTCAAAGCTAGTTCATTAAAAAAATTTATAAAGCTTATCATTGAGTCATTTTGGTCATTTTATAAAGCTAGTTCATTGAATTGCCATTTTTTTATTAAATTTGGTTAAAGGTCATTTTGGTCTTTTTAACTCATTTTTTTATTTCACCCAAAACTTCAAACGTAAATATCTTTTAAACGACAAACTTGTATGAAAAAATGATTCATCATATTTGTTAAAATTTAATAATCTTTAATTTGGTATGCATTATGATATATGAATATCAACTTTTTAAGTGGATGTTGATTTTTTTTAAATTTTCAGCATTTTCGGCTTTAATGTTAATAATGTTAAACTTTACAAACATTTTTTGACAAAAAAAAATTGACATTGATATTACATATAATGTTAATGAATATGTAATTAAAAGTGTGATATATTTATATATGAGTTGATATACGTACTTAAATACTCTCATTCTCTTACAAATCTCACCGATGTGGGATATTTTATAATACACAAAACACAGCATGTTCCTGCTGCGGGGTTTACTAAACATGTATATTTTAGAGACTTATCCTCCAAATTTTTATTTAGGGTTGTGGTCTCCAATTCATATATGTTGGTTACAAAAAATCCATTTGATATTGTTATGCACTTTCAAGTCAAAGCTAGTTCATTTGAATTGCCGTAACTTGGTTGAGTGCGTATAATTATGTACACATTTGGTTTCTTAATCTTAAAGTCCTTAACTCTACATTCATACTTCAATAGCGCACCATTCTCGTGTTCTCAATCATAGCTTGTGCTTCACTTGTTCCGTAAGTAAAATAATTTCATGACCTTAGGAGAGCTAGGTACCCGTTAGGTTATGGAGTCGTTATAACCAAGTTCACGTCAAACGGTCAAACCCCTATTACATTCGTATAACATAAAACAAAAAACAAAAGGAAGCTATTTCCTTTGTATAACCCAAGTTATAAGTTTTCAGGACTCACAATTTTTATTATTGTAGGTGTGGCATGCCAAGGGGATGAAAATTGTCTATAAGAGAGGACGGAGTGGCACTCGGGTAAGGGATCGAGTACCAAGTACTCCGAGCGGGTACACCGCCCCGCCTAGCTCGGGTACATGGTTCGGCTATTGAATTCGAGCTCCGAGCTCGCTTGGCTACCCGCGTATCATTTGTAAATTCGACCGTTGCAAAACGGTCAAAAGCATTAAATTAAAAAAAAAAAAAAAAAATTCCCTTTAAAACCAAATAACATACACTCATATCTTTCAAAAAACATACACTAATCTCTCAAAAAAATAATAATTAACCTCATCTTTCAAAAAAAACACACACTAATCTCTCCAAAAAAAATGTCTACCGATTCTTCCGATTACGTTATTCCTTCTTCGTCCGACGAGCTATCCACGGGTAGCTCGTTGCAAAATATGCTTCAACTAGCGACTCAGTATTATGAAGACACGGCAAGCTCTAGCCGAACTAGCGTAAATCGTCATCGGGAAATAGGTCTTGAAACTTTAGAGAATGATTGGTTCGTTGAAACACCAAAGTACAACGACAATTACTTTTAAAAAAAATTCGAATGGAGAAAAGCATGTTTTTGCAAATAGTGGGTGACATTGAAGCGAGATACCCATATTTTCAAGAAGGCTATGACGCGCGAGCTAAAAAAAGTTTCACGGCGAAACAAAAAATCACATCGGCCGTTAGGCAACTCGCAACCGGAAATCCGCCCGATGAGTATGATGAATATTTATGCATGTCTCAAAGAACGTCACGTGAAAGTCTTTATTATTTTTGTGAGGCCATCATTGAGTTGTACGGTCGGGAGTACCTACGTAGGCCGATAGCACACGACCTTGCTCGCATTTTCCAGGGCCATGAAGCGAAGCATCACCTCCTTGGGATGCTTGGTAGCCTCGACTGTACACACGTCAGATGGAAAAATTGTCCTAGACATTTGAGAGGGCAATATACGAGAGGTGACTATGGTGTTCCCACTATTATGCTTGAAGTCACCGCGTCACAAGATATGTGGATTTGGCATGCTTTTTTTGGTCCACCGGGGTCAAACAACGATATCAACGTATTGAATCAGTCTGACTTGTATCTTACAGATCGAAATGGAACGGCGATGAATAGTTCATTCCACGTGAATGGACGCTTTTACAAACGCGGCTACTATTTGGCAGATGGAATCTATCCTAAGTGGTCCACACTTGTTAAAGCATACCCGTATCCAACCGACCAAAAGGAAAAGAGATTTACGAAATAACAAGAGGGAGCGAGAAAGGATGTCGAGCGAGCTTTTGGTGCTCTCAAAGGAAAATGGAAAATTCTCGATAGACCTCTCAGAGCTATGACCAAAGCGAAGATTGCCAATCAGGTTCATGCGTGTGTTATTTTGCACAATATGGTTATAAAACGCGAGGGGAGGGCAATCTCACCGGTTCATATAATGGATTCGCCGGTCCAGCCAGTGTTCGACGACAGTGTGGTAGCGGAGTTACTAGACGAATTTCTCCATGACCGTCTTCGATATGATCTCACGGAGCACGTAGCACGTGAATACTTGCCGCATCTCGATGATTAGTGGGTTTTTTATTTTAATCTAGTTATTTTTAAGTATTATGTTATGTTTTTTTTTTTAAGTATTATGTAATGTTTTTATTTTTAATGAAATGGTATGTTTTTATTTTAAATATTGTATGTGATTTTATGTATTTAAAAAAGAAAAAAATGGAATTCGGGTACTAGGGTACCACTCCCTCCACGTAGGGTAGTGTTAGGGTAGTATTTGGGTAGTGTTGAGTTGGAAGGTTTTTATTGGATAGAGGTGATGTGTCACTCCCAGGGTATTAGGGTACTAGGGTACCACTCCCTCATGCCTAACAGTGCTCCCACAACTAGCTTCTGTAAATATTAAAGGCTTGTTAAAGATGTATTGGCCATTTGGTTCAACTAGGCGAGTACCCGCGCTTAGCGGCAGCGATTTCTAGCGTCAGATAATTAATGATTTGTGATACTGTGGTGAGTGTTTTGTGTAACGTTTAAAATAGAACGTAAACCGATGAAAATGCAATTGCAAACGATTGTACTATACGATAACTAAAGTCTAGATAAAATTCTTAACATCTGTCAAACAACATATAAAAACATTTAATGAAAATGAAAGTAAACATTATATCAGTTATGAGATAAAAACTAACAACACACGTTACTTGTCGCGTAAAAACTAACAATGATGGGATTAATTGTGTCGTTGTTAAGAAGAACGCAAGTACCAAAATTAACATGAATGTGATTAGCCCAAAATAAAATAAAAAATTGGTCAATTTTGGCTATTTTGTAAAAGATTTGGGCACATTTAGCCCTATTTTTTTTAAATGGGCGTATTTAGCCTATTGAAAAGTTAAATGTTACTAACGGGCACATATTTTCTCTTAATTGTAAAACATTATAATCGTTTTTGAAGAAAAACTTATATATATAATATATTTATATAGCGACATATCGTTTTGTGTTAAAAAAGTTTATGAGTTATAAACGAAAAATAATAAAAGTTTGAAAATTTGGGGATTTAACATAATGTTTTGAAACCCGGTTGAACCGTTCCCGTTGAAAAACGAGTCGATTTAAACCGAGTCAACCCGACAGGTTGGGTCAAAACGGGTCAAATTAAACAGCGTCCACCCACCGGGTTTGAAGCGTCCCGGGTCAACCCGGTTTTCGATATGTATTAATAGTTTCAACTTTTCACTTTTTATTTTTTGTTTTTTTCCTGCTCGCGCGTTGCGGCGGCGGGTACCCTGTGACGATTAACCGGAGAAATAAATATCCCTGAGACCTAATTCACCAGTTTGTATTGGGTTCAACGGGTCTTCTCTAGTTCGTTTTTGGATTGCTGTTATTGGTTAGCCGAACCGGTGGCGACACTGGTTCCCGGTTGAACACGTTGGTCCGGTCCGATTTTCAAAACTATATGTGCCATCAACTTGTTAGCTTGCATGAAGCTTTGTGTGTTTTATTAATTTGTATAATGTGTATAATAACATTTACTTTTCATTTTAGGGTGTTTTAAAAATAACATTAATTAGTGTGTTTAATTATTTTATATTTAGACTTATGTTGTAGCTTGTTTAAATTGTATATTGTGAAAATTTTATTGTACTTTTTAGTAAGGAGTGTTTTAATTGGTTGTTTTTAATTTGGTGAATATGTTTTTAATTGATTGTACAGTGTGAATAAATTATTGTACTTTTTAGTAGCGGGTGTTTTAATAAGAGTATTAATTACATAATACATTTTTCTCATATTTGACTTTTAACTTTTAACTTTTCAAAGTTTGTCCGTTTTTCTATTATATGTAGCATATAGATAGATTTCTTGACATCTTGTTCAAAGAATTAAACAATTAATAATAGAATATACATTCATATAACAAAAGTTTCACGCATATTAATTGGTCCATTATAGTTAGTCATTTTTCATATTAAATAACATATTTAATATCATTTTTTCCCCAAATATTAATATCAAAGCCGTCTTTAAGGGTGTGCAAAATAGGCAACCGCTCAGGGCCTTAAAAATTTTAGAGGCCTCAAAATTTGTCCCGTTAACAATTATATGTGTGTACACATATTTTTCACGAAAAAAAAAACAATATTTAGATGAAAAAAATATCTTAAATCAGTAATATATTTAACATTTAGATAAATAATTGCATTATATTTTATAAACGGAGACACTTATATATAACATTCATTTGAAAAGCCTAATTATGTAATTTCGTCAAGGCCCCTCAGAATTTTCAAAAATCCACGGACGGCCCTGATTAATATCTCTCAAAATGCAATCATTAAACGAATAAAACTACACCATCACGACGAGTATTTAATTATCTTTCAGTAGACGGGACCTTTGATATATTTTCGACAATCTTTTTTGTCACCCTTTTCATGTTTTTTCGTCTTTTTTTTCTTTGGTTGTTAAAACTTGCATAAAAAATTACATATGATTCAACACTAAATTAGATCCCCCCCCTCTTCACTAATACTGATGTAACATTACTATTTTTCTGAGTTTTGAAAATGAAAGACTATATAGGAAAATCGTACATTTTTTTAGGTGATAAAATGAGTAACTTCTCATAAGATGTTCAATTAAAAAATATTGAGAGAGTGTATAAGTTATAGATGGATACATAGCGGAGCTGCTAGATTTGACTTGTTTTAGTATTCGCATTATCATCTTTAGATAAGATCTAACAGCGCGCTAGTAACCAACCAATAACATAATCTTAATCTCAACTTACGCATGTCATGTACACTAAAATATATAAACGAGTGAAATATTTTTCCTTTAACTGATATGGGACTGGAATTTAAGACTTCACCAAACAAACATAATCAATGATCAAGTCCATTTGAATAGCCATACACTTTCAAGACAAAACGATGTTATCGATACAAATAATAGTACAATTGTACAAAAGATGAATCAAATATATTACATAGCAACTTCGAGGAGTGCCTTTAATGTACACATTGGGTGTCTTGATCTTAAAGGCTTTAGCTCTACATTCATACATCAACAACACTCAAATTAATCTTTCGTGTTCAAAATCGAATATATGCTTCACTTGTTTAAGTCATAAAATCATCATATTACTTGTAAGATTTTCAAACTTTATAATACAGATTTGTATGTGTATAGACTGTCAAATTTGATCAGGAATGGTTTTTTGGTCTATAATCCTATTGATGATCATAAAAAGCGCGGTTTTGAAGACTCTTGCTTTCATATGTACATTATTTGTTTTTTACTAGATAAGTACGAGTAGTTAGTTGTTTAGAGTCGAAGTGAACATTTCTATTGAACGCGAGTATATGGTTTTGGCTAAATAACTTGGTTGATTTAAAGTCGAACAATCTCTAGTATCAGTAGGTAGACCTTGCATGTTTCACTGGCTCGTTGCTTGAATAACCTAAGCGCTACCTAAAGTTTTGCATATATCTTCCAAACTATGTCGTCAATTTGTTAAGTAATGTTTATTTCTAGTCCGGGTCATGGTTGAATCCCACCATAAACATCCGTGGGTTGGTCAGTGAATAATGTTTAACAATTATACCCATAAAACGTTAACCCATACCGATTGACCGCAACTGATACATGTTAAAGATAAAAACTCGAATCATAACATTTGATACTATACTGAAGCCGGGTATAAACCCTTAACCAAAAAATACTTGGCCCTCCAGAATTCTGTTTCTGGTCGTGGTCTCCAATATCTATGGTGTACTCAAGCCGTATTATGTAACATATCTTCATGTTTTGAATCAAATTTTGTGCTTCACTTGTTCCATACATAAAATCATAATTCAACTTATAAAAACTACATGTCTTCTTGAACACTCCATCAACTTGTATATATAGGATATAGGATATGTTAAAAATAAAAATAATATTACTAAAACCATTTTCAACAGTTCTACCCATCAAACATATAGGCAAGTGATCATCCCAGAATACAACAAGCATGTATTGTGTAACGAAACCATCTAGATACTTATTCCTCGGAATTTCTATTTCGGGTCGTGGCTACCAATATCTATGGGTCAAACATCCATTCGAGTCAACATATAATTACTGAAGAGAAACCAAATATTATGACGTCGAGGAGTGGATATGTTGTATGCATTTGGCTACTTGATTTTGAAAGCATTATCTTTACAATTACACATCAACGGCACAACAAAATCTCCATGTTCTAAATTGACGTTCCTACGTTTGTTTTAAAGTTAGGACTTTTATGATATATGTGCATATGTACATCAAATTTGATCACGAAATTGTTTTGTTTTGCGATCATTGTAGATCATAAAATCTTAGCTCTGAATACTCTTGATTTTATATGCTACATAAATAGTTTTGACTGAATAAGTAGTTATTTAAACTCAAAAGCTGAACTGAAAATTTCCTCTTCAATAAGGTGTTTCGCTAAATAGTTAGTTGATCTAAAGTAGAACTGCCTCTTAACTGAATTGAATTACAAGCTATACCTTGCATATTTCAGGAGCATGTCGCTTGAGTGACCTAATTGTAATTTGGCCTAAGTAAATCTTCCAAACTATGTCGTCTATCAATCGGTTTATCTTTTGGTATACTACATCTATACATACGTAACATAATAATTTACCACTAGCTATAAAAAGCCGAACAATAACAACAAAACTGTAGTACTTAAAAAAATTAGATTGTTAGAAATACATTACAAACATTTGAAACGAATTTTAGCTACTAATGACATGGATGTCATGTTATTGGTATGATGATCTCCAAAATCAGTTGAACTGGTCATCGCATAAGCCTAAAAAGTACTTGAAAAAACTTAAGAAATCAATATATGAGGTGTAAATGTTATAAACGGTGTCTTAGGAAATCAACATGTGAGGCTCAGATACTATAAACCAATTTTTAATGTCAAATTGAAGCTTTTATCATCGGTTTATAATTTTGAAACACACAATTTTTTTATTTATCTAATAGTTTTCAAAAAACCATTCTAATTTCTACTATATAAAAACCATAAACCTTTCTTACCCTTATTGTAATTCATAGTTAAAATGAATTTTAAAAGATTGCAACAAAATCTACCACTAAATTAATACCTAGTTTAAACATCTTTAACATTTATCATTTTTCATTTATAACTCATATATTTTTTTTCTCGCAATGATTGTAATTAAACACATTCGTAAGTAAAATTGTTTCCCGCTATAAAACATCGCTTTGCGCGGATATTAGTCTAGTTTAATAAAAAAAAGTTGATACGTATATAAGTTCTTGGCTTTTAATAAAAGCCATCTGTTTTCTTTCCAAGAAATCTAACAGCAAGGCTACTAAACATCGCTTTGCGTGGATATTAGTCTAGTTTAATAAAAAAAAAATCTGTTTTCTTTCCAAGAAATCTAACAGCAAGGCTACTAAACATCGCTTTGCGAGGATATTAGTCTAGTTTAATAAAAAAAAACTAAACATCGCTTTGCGAGGATATTAGTCTAGTTTAATAAAAAAAAAGTTGATACGTATATAAGTTCTTGGCTTCTAATAAAATCCATCTGTTTTCTTTCCAACAAATCTAACAGCAAGGCTACTAAACAAGCCAACAACATAATTGTAACCTGAACTTGAAGTTGTCATGTTCATTGAAATATATAAATGAGGAAATGTTTTCTCTTTAACCAATGTGGGACTGGAATTTACAAGCAAGTCTTTATATTGTGTAAAGCTTGACATAACGTACAAATAGAATCTATAAAACAAGTCCATTTGAATTGCCACACACTTTTAAGTCAAGACTAGTTTATCGATACAAATAATGTAAATATTTGATTTCTTGATCTTAAAGGCTTTAGCTCTACATATTGCTTTTTTAGATTTTGAAAGTATTTACTTGAGTTGTGTATGCATATAGACCGCTAAATTTGATCGGGAATTAATGGTTTTTGGTTGTAATCGTATTGATGATTATAAAAAGCTTGTTTTCATGTGATACATAAATTGCTTTTGACCAAGTACAAGTAGTTTTATATAGCCATACTGAAAATTTTCTTCTAAACGAGAGTATATATATGTTTTTGCCTTTATAAATTAGTATATTTAAAGTCGAAGTGCCTCTCGTGTCGATCACAAGCTAGACCTTGCATGTTTCACTCGCTCGTTGCTTGAAACTATGTTGTCAATTTTTCAGTTTATCTCTTGGTATACTTCTTCGATACATATATGATACCAAACATTATCTATTACGGCTAAAAAAGAGCGCAACAATGACGATGAAATCATAATACTTTAATAGATGTTAGAGCGGGGGTATTTTGGTGCCAAAGGGTGGTGCCATTCTACCAGCCCAAATTAACGAACGGCTCACCATACTATGTCTCGTGCCATTGAGGCTTGGCTGGTAAATACCACTCTCGCTATTGGGATTTATTTATTTTATTATTATTATTATTATTATTATTATAAACATCACTTTATTAAAAACTCAAAAGGATTTACAAAAAATTAGTGGGAAGCCGAGAAACCAATTGGGCCCCCACTCCTCTAGCAATAGCAAAACTAATACGATTAAAAATGTGACCCGCAGCACGAGCCCCAATGTCTTGAGTCAAGGAGAAATGTCGAATACGCTTTAGTAAGGTTACGGCCTGTTTCTCAAGTTCTCCAAAAGAAGAAAAGGAAAAGGGGAGGAACCCGTATCCGATATCTGCGCATTTAACCTCATACTTGACACGTTTACGCCGTGCAGCCTCACTAACCGCCGCTGGCACAAAATCAAGCAATCTCGATTGGGTCAAAGGAGACGAACCAGTAAGGTCAACACAAACATCACGCCCACCATCCCAAGAATAAAGCAATATATCACTGGTCGCAGGATCTGTCCATATCTCCATGAAGCCCAATATCCACCTCCTACGGCGAAATCCCGGATCGAGAGCATATATCAACAAGGACATCACGCACAATGTTATGCCGATGTTTAATGCCGACAATACCCGCACATGAAACTGCGTGATCTCCATAAATATCTCCATAAAACCTTAGAACATGCCGAGCACGGTACACGAACAGAAAAAGGGAACACCCCGTCGATAACACAACACACAACGATAAGTCCCGGCGTTCATAGTTTGTCCCAATCGGATATAGGAGCCACCCTAAGCCAATCAGAAGTATGATCCTCCTTTAGTGAGCTCCATAACGCCACCTGTCGAGGAGATAGATGGAACGTAGATTCAACATTTTGGGTAACCCGATCGAAGTATATATTTGCCAATTTCTTCATAAGTTTGGGGGCAGCGACCTCGCTAGGGTTACTCAAAAGGTCAATATCCATCTTAGCATTAAAAGTACATAGAGCATCATCAAAAGAGGGACCAGTAGTCACAATACCAGCACTATGGAGAAGCTTAGTCTGCAGACTAGCAGATTGAAGTCTCGAAGCAAGAAAAGCATAGTTCAAAACATCACCTGCAGAATATAAACCAAGCCCCCCAAAAGCAAAGGGCAGGGTGGCAAGTCTCCATTGCCAGTCACCAAAACCAGGCCCAGAAGCCGTGACAATACGCTCCAAAGAAGAACGAAGAGCCGCATCAAAAGAAACCTGGGCACACTCAAAGACCCGAGGTGAACATGTACGCATAGAAAAATATAACTTCGAAATACCAGCACATGCACGGAGCAACAACAGCTCACATTGGGGGTCATTAAGTGTAGCAACCGCATCCATAAGTTCAATAGTTTTAGCAACCCTTTTCAGGACAAGCGTACTACCGAACTCAAAATCCACACAAACCGGCCCACCCAATAATTTAACACCATGAAGGGGACGTGAAATATTGGGGGGAAAAACACCTACCAGTCTGCTTCTTGGGTCCTCCTGTGGCCAAAAAACCTCAGTTTTATCAACATTGAGGTGTAGGCCTCGACTAGGTCCATCCATCATAATCAACTCTAAAACCTTTCCAACCACCAAAGTATCACCAATAATAGTGCCGTCATCCAGATACCAAGCATGAAAGGAAAGGTTAAAAGAGTCTCTAATTTTACAAGCCAGAGGATGTAACACTAAAGCAAAAAGAAGAGGGCCAAGTGGATCACCTTGTTGCACACCTTGATGAGACCAAAGAGTATGCTCACCATAATATAATCTGGCGGGGCTAGAGTAACAAAATTCAACCCAACGACATAGAAAAATGAAGCCGAACCTCTCGCAACATAACAGCCCGATCAACCATGTTGAAAGCGTTCTTAAAATCAACCAACAACATGGAAAGACCAACATCACCCCCACGATCCTCAATCAAGCGGTTCACTGCATGAAGAATAGCCTCCCCACCACCCGAAACACCAACACCAAATTGTAAATCATCTAAATAACCACCCGAAGAATGGCCAATCATGGACGCACATACCTTGGAAACTAACCGCCTCCAAACAGTTCCAACGGCAATTGGGCGGATACCTCCTCCAGGCTTGACCAAGGGTGTGAGGGGGGCACTAGCAATGTACTCACCCAACACCCTGGGACATTTACCAGCAAGAAAAAGGTTCACCACCAGGGTGATAGAAGCGACCAACTCATCGGAAATAGCAACAGCAGCACCATTTAAACAATCCAATAGGTGTTGGGCACGCAAACCGTCCCGCCCACAAGAAGTACCCCGAGGGAAACTCTTAATCATATCAAGAACCAAGGCAGGAGATGCAGTAAGGTGATGGTGATCAATGGGTATATCAGGCATCAAAGGAGCAGACTGGAAGGGATGCTTACCTTTTAAATCCTCAAGAGTAGAAACATCGTAAGGTGCAATACCATAAGACGAAAGAACTCTGACCGCAGCAGTATAATGGCCATCACAAATCTTCCTCTTACATTGCTTGACATTGCGGTCACCCAAATCCAAGCTATCATCATCAATATTAGACCATAATGGAGAAGGTTCGGCTAAAACCTCACGCACAACCTGCAAACTGCCACCAGGAGAGCCCCATGCATGAATAGCATTAACAATATACTCTTCCTGGCGTTGACGCTTAGTGACCGACCTACCCTCTTGACTACTCCTCGGGCAAAAGGTTTTAAGTAGACAAAGAGGCAGGACAAACAAACCAACCCAACAAGAAATGTCATCAGGCGTGCAGATCACCTTATCAAGAGCTCTTTTCAAAACACGAGAGAACTCCAAACGACATTTGGGAGGGATAGATTTGACAGTCCGCAACCCCTTAGAGAATAAAGTATCAAGAAGAGATAAATCAAAGCCACCAAGCACGTCCAAAACCGAATCCTCAACAAGGGCTACATGGGAAGGAACATGTGGTTTGTTAAGATCATATAACACGAACCGGACAACACCATCACCACAATCAGGAGGAGACACAAAATCGAACCCGCACCATGACGACACTTAGTCCGGAAGGTATGCGTTTTGAAACAACCACCACACAACCACAAACCCATACGCTTAAGAGTAACCTCAACCCTTTCGAAAATAGCCAAATCCGACAAAAGAGATTGCCTAGTGATAGCTTGAGCCTCAACACTAAAATGCCGATCGCGAAGATGTGTGATCAAAGAGGTTTTAGTAAGACCATTCCCACCACCATCACGACATCCATTAAGACCAATAAATGCTCCACGACACCGTTCTTAAAGTTTATTATTATTATTATTATTATTATTATTATTATTATTATTATTATTATTTTTATTATTATTATTATTATTATTATTTAGTGGGGTATGTACGTGTAGATCCATAACACCACTTTTACTCCAACAACACCATATTTTTTGATGCCAACGGTAACGGCACAAAATATGATGTCAAAAAGTTTCTAATGTCGTTGAGTGTTTTGTTGACGTGACAGTGATTTTTGAGAACGGCTCCACGACACCCACCGTTCTTAAAGTTTATAAAAGAATTTTACCAATGCTAAAAACAAATTTTAAAATACCTTGTGAGTTTGTGACATGAATGTAATGCTACTTGTTTGATGGTCTTCCTAAGAAATGCAAATACAATAATATCTAGGGGTGTAAACGAGCATAATCAAGCCGAGTAATGACAAGCTCAAGCTCGACTACTAAAACTCGACTCGAGCTCGGTCGGGCTTTACATTTGTGTGCTGATTGACTCGTCCCAATCAATTAGTCGAATGAGTAGATTAAACATTAATGGTATATCTTTAAAACTCACAATTAGTCTCATGCCATGAGGTGATTCCAGAATCTTTCCAAAATCATGTTAACAAAGATACCAATGTGGAGAGGGATACAAATGAGGTTACGAATGTAGACATAAATGCAAACGAAGCCCACTTTCCTGAACGTACTCAGGAGCCTCCAAATGATCCCTCTGGGGATCCTTTTGGGTTGGAAGATCTCATTCTTAAATCATCTAAAAAAGGTACTAAAGTAGCTCAAGAGATGAATGAAAGTGATCCAAAGTTTCCGCCGGGGTTTACTCCTCAAACCTCATACCACTCAGAGAAAGAGAATGCAAAGGCTATTCATGAGAGCAATCCCTCACCCGTTTCAAAACAGGCATCAAATGATCAGATGGAGAAATCTGTTAACAAGTCTCCTAGTGGTTCAATACATGAACATGTAGACTCCATGGTTGGTACTACTAGACCAATCAATGGGTTTTCTATTTTGGAACGTTTCCAAGAGTTCATTAATATCGGGCAAGCTATGGGTTATGGCATGAAATGGTGTGAAAAAGATTATCGGCGTATTATCACTAGCATGGGAAAGCATAATTGTTTTAAATGATTTGCTTATTTGTTAATGTGCAAGGGCTAGGCGGAAAGGAGAAAAAGCAATGGGTGAAGACCCTTTGTCATTCTAATCAAGTCAATTTTTTTATCTCTTCAGGAAACAAAAATGGTTTCTTTTGACGTTTTTGTGGTTAGAGCTTTTTGGGGTAACATGTTGTTTGACTTTGCTACTTGTTCGGCCCGTGGTAGATCAGGTGGCATTCTTTGTGTATGGGACAAAATGTTTTTCCATAAGAAAAGGACTTATTCTACTGATCATTGTCTTTGTGTTGAAGGTACTTGGTTGGCTAATAACTCAGATTTGCTGTTTATATCGGTTTACTCTCCACAAGAACTGTCCCTTAAAAGGGCCTTGTGGACTTATATGATTGGAATAATTAATCGTTGGCATGGTGAAATTATTTTTATGGGAGATTTCAATGAGGTGCGTAATGCCTCGGAGCGTCACGGGTCTTCTTTTCACTCTTTGAACGCAGCTGAATTCAACATGTTTATTGCCAGCTCCCAATTGGTTGATATTCCATTAGGCGACTATTCTTTTAAGTGGTCGGATAAACATGAGAGCAAGATGAGCAAGCTTGATCGGTTCTTAGTGTCTCAAGAAACGTTAGACCTTTTTCCAAACTTATCAGGTCTGATTTTACATCGACATATTTCTTATCATAGACCGATCCTCCTTAAAGAATCCCATGTTGATTATGGTCCTACTTATTTTCGTCTATTTCACTTATGGTTTTTGGAACAAGATTTCTATTCTGTCATTGAAGATTCATGGAATTACGATGGTGTTTCTGCTCCTAGCGCCATGACCTTACTTAAAAATAAATTAAATGCTTGAAACAAAGACTGAAAGAGTGGAGTAATGTTAAGAAAAGCAGCAAGGATGACAATCGAAAAGCTCTACATGATTCTCTGGTTGAGATTGACATGCGTCTTGATAAAGGCAAGTGTCTACCTGATGATCTATCTAAACGTGCAGATTTACTTCGTGATTTGAAGGATATTGACAAAAAAGAATCAGTGGACTTGGCTCAAAAATCAAAAGTTAAATGGGCCATTGAGGGTGACGAAAATTCCAAATTCTTTCATGGAATTGTAAATAAGAAAAGAAGACATCTCGCCATTAAAGGCATCCTAGTTGATGGCGAGTGGATTGACAATCCGACACGAGTTAAATCCGAGTTATATTCTTACTTTGTGAATAGATTCTCAGCTCCGGACTGGACACGTGCTCCTCTTGAAGGTAACTTCCCAAGACGGTTGGACTTTGCCCAGTCTTCTGATTTGGAATGTGAGGTCACTAGCGAAGAGATCAAAAGGGCTGTTTGGGATTGTGGTTCTGATAAGTCGCCTGGTCCGGATGGCTTCACTTTTGAATTTTTTAAGAAATTTTGGTCTATTGTTGGTAGTGATGTGATTAATGTTGTTAAAGAGTTTTTTTGTTCTAGTTCATTAATGTTGTTAGAGAGTTTTTTTGTTCTAGTTCCTTTCCCAAGGGATGCAATCCTTCATTTATTGCTCTAATTCCAAAGGTGCTTGATGCCAAACACCTTAACGAATTTCGGCCTATTAGTCTAATTGGGTGCCAATATAAAATTATTGGGAAAATTGTAGCCAACCGTCTCAGCCTTGTGATTGATGATATTATAAGTCAAGAGCACTCGGCGTTTATTAGAGGAAGACGGATTATGGACGGTCCTTTCATCCTTAATATGCTTATGTCCTGGTGTAAGGCTAGAAATGAGCAATCCTTAATGTTTAAGGTCCTATTTTCAGAAGGCGTTTGACACGGTCCGATGGGATCACCTCGATGAAATTCTAGGTAAGTTTGGTTTCAGTAATAAATGGCGTGGATGGATTCGCGGTTGCCTTCACTCTTCAAAGGCATCAGTTTTAGTCAATGGTTATCCAACGGAAGAGTTTTCTTTCCATAAAGGGCTAAGGCAAGGAGATCCTATATCCCCTTTCCTTTTTATCCTCGTCATGGAGAGCCTTCACGTTTCTTTTCAAAGGCTTATTGACAGACGTATGTTTAATACAATCTTTGTTGGTAAAGACAATGTGGTGCCTATCTCTCATTTATTCTATGCCGATGATGCTATGTTCATTGGAAAGTGGTCTTGCTCTAATGTTAACGTCCTCATGATGATGTTAACGTTCATAAAAGTAGTCTTGCATTATTTTTTTCTTGCCTCGGGTTTGAAAGTTAACGTTCATAAAAGTAGCCTTTATGGCGTGGGTGTTCGCCTCCCTGATATTCAACTTATGGTTGATCAATTTGGATGCTTAGCCAACAATCTCCCTTTCACTTATCTAGGTGTTAAGGTGGGTGCTAATATGAAGCGAGTTAACTCTTGGAGCGAGGTGGTTACAAAGGTGGCGAACAAGCTTTCTTCTTGGAAATCTAAAACTCTTTTAGTAGGGGGAAGACTCACGCTTATCAAATATGTTCTTGGAGCTATCCCGACTTATTACATGTCGTTGTTTAAAGTTCCCGAATGTATTTTATCTAATTTAGAAGGGCTTCGTAATAAATTTTTCTTGGGAGCTGACATGGACGATCGCAAGATCACTTGGGTTTGTTGGCGTAAATTGATGGCGCATAAGAATCAGGGAGGGCTTGGTGTTAATAGTTTGTATGCCCTTAATCTTGCATTAATGTTCAATGGATTTGGCGATTTTTGTCTTCCTCATCGAGTATTTGGATCAAGGCCATCAAAGCTATTCATGGTAACACTGGTTCTCTTGATCATCCCACCTCGTCTCGTTTCCGCAGCTCGACTTGGATTGGGACTTAAAACTAAAGGCGTAGATTTAATGGACTTCTGTAAATTGGTGATTGGCAATGGTAATATTACAATATTCTGGCATGACAAATGGTATGGAGATGTTTGCTTCGAAGAGAAGTTCCATAGATTGTTTTATTTGGAACTTCAAAAAGACACTTCGGTGGCTCTTAAGCTTCAGAATCCTAATGTCGCTATTTCTTTCAGAAGACCTCCTCGTTAAGGTATTGAGGATTCTCAACTTAAAGAGCTTTTACAGATGCTTTCTTCGTTGGTTTTATCCTCGGCTAGTGATCGTTGGTCTTTGACTCTTCATGGGCTTGGTGAATTCTCTTAAGTCAGGATAAGAGATAGATAAGCATGTTCTTGTTGTTTCCTCCTCCCCTACGAGATGGTCTAAGGTTCTCCCTATTAAGCTTAATGTTTTCTTGTGGCGCATGTTTCTTGATAGGCTCCCTACTAGGACCAATCTTTCCAATAGAGGCTTAGATATTCAGAGTGTTTTATGTCCGAATTGTGGGGCTGAGGTGGAAACACGCAATCATCTTTTCTTCAGTTGTTCGATGACCTTGGATTTGTTTCGATTGCTTGGTCGTTGGTGGAGCATCCAAATCCCTAGCTTCGTTGATCCTTCTTCCTGGGAGACGTGGTTTAGTGCTTTAAATTTCAACATCCTTCAAAAGTGTGTTTTGGAAGCCACGTTCTTCTCCTTGTGGTGACATATTTGGACGTTCAGGAACTCTAATTTATTTTCCTCGAAGAAGCCTCTCAAATGGATGATTTTCGACAATATTGTTTCTCATACTTTCTTTTGGGTAAACAGTAGGTGTAGGAGTTTTAGTGTTACTCGGGTTGCGTGGCTTAATGACCCGCTAAACGCTATCTTGATGTAACTTCTTCTTAGTCTAGCTTCTTGCTAGCTCTTTTTAATAATATTCCGCCATTCAAAAAAAACAACTTGTCGCGATGATGCCCCACTCACTTATTAACCCATGGATAAAGTATGGCTTGTTAAAGTAAAAACTAAGTGATGCGTAAGACTATCGAGTGATCAGTTGAATTAGGTGTTAAAGATTATTATCAAAAAAGTACTTTTATATACATTTTTTTGCTTTTACAACTCCCACCGATGTGGGGATATTCGCAAAATAGAAATATGTTAATAAGATCATTTTCAACCCAAAAATGGTAAGACAAGTAAATTACATCATGTTGGTAATGTGGGGTAACAAATACGTATACAATAGATGCTTATCCCTCTAAAATTTTGTTTGGGGTTGTGTTCTTCGCTGGTACCTATAATTAAGGTCATATATGTCACATTTTATCAATACATATAATTGTTACTAAAGTCAATTCTTTTATAACTTTTTTTTTGAACGGAGGCATATTATTAGAACAAAACTAACAAGACGCTATCAATTACAAAAGCATATTAAGCCAATTAGTCCAACTAATACAAATTTTGCCTCGAAATTTAAACTAAGAGAAGAAAAAAAGACGGATGCTATCAAACAATTCACTAATTCTCATAACTTGAGAATTGAAAATGACATTGTTCCTAAATCGCCAAAGGATCCAACATGTAGAAGAAAATATGAATACGCACGGTCTCGCTCATCCTTAGTAGCACTCCAAAAAAGGAACCAATTATTCCGGTCGTCACATGTAATTTAGTTAAAGTATCAAATTCCCACCATAATGAATTCAACTTGTGAAAATATTCAGATACAGGTAAACCACCTTGCTTGAATGAATTAATCTTTTGTAACAAATTAAACACCACAGAACCATCAATTGTATCATAAGTATCCTTTAAATTTTTCCAAACAGATGCAGCAGAAGCAGAAAACACATGACCAAGATACACATCTTGAGATAAAGAACTTAGCAATCAATTTAAAACCACTGCATTACACCTATCCCATTGTGCTTCTAATAAAGGACTAGCAGCATAAGTAGTTCTAAGACAAGTACCATCAAGAAAACCCATTTTATTTTTAATTTGCATAGTCAATTTAATAGCACTAGACCAAACCCTATAATTTTCAACACCAGACAATTTCACAGTACCTATAGATGCACAATTAGAATCATTAGGATGAAGATGCAGTGGATTACTCTGATCCAAACTACTAACCAAGATAACCAATCACAACTTCCAATAATCCCAAAACCTATCCTCCTTCGACCTAGACACCAAACAACTAAACTACAACACGAACACACACCCAAATATTTCCTAAGTCAAGCTTGCATCAGAGCAGGTATTCGTACCACTCTTGGTGGCAGATCAAGATGTTAACCAGACCGTTTACGCCCACTATACTCAACTCAAAAATATCTAAGGGAAGAGAGATCACTTACAGTGCCTTAAAGAATACCAACAGCGGAAAACACTAAGAGCTTAGCCCAAGAACCACAAGATTCCCAGAAACTCAAAAACCCCCAAATTATCAATTAGGGTTTTTAACAATTGCACCAAGAAACCAACAATTGATTCAAGCAATCAACGATTGGCCACAAGAATCATAGTAATCCACCACCAATTGCTCAATTCAACCACGAAAATAAAAAACCTCCAAAAATTATGGTTTCAAAAAAAACCCTAAAACTTCAATTGAATCTCAAGAACTCCAATTAAACCAAGAACCAATCAGATCTCAATACCAAAGTATCGAATCGATCAATTTAAATCAAGATCCCCAAAGTAAAAAGTAATCAGAACCTAAGGCTCTGATACCATGTAAAAATGGCATCAAAACAACTAACACAAGATGTAATCACCCACCCAACCACCCCTTGGTGATCTTTACTTTTATTATAACAATATACACAGATAGCTTGTCCCTAACACATGTTCAAGCTTACAATAAAAGAGAAAATGGTAGTCCCTCTAATAGGTGCTACCTTACAAGAACTCACACACTAAAACCAATCAGATACTGATTAACAACTGAAACTAAACCAAACTATCAAGATCAAGTAGATCTTGAAGAGATCAATACAATAAACCCAATGAAATTATAAACCAAGATCAAGAACAAACTGCAATCACCAGAGAGAATGAAACGAGAGAAACTTTGTGTGTGTAAAACTTTTGAAACCCTAAGAGAGATGAGATATTATATAGCCCAGACATTTACACTTCAACCCCTGCACATACACAGACAAGACAAATATAGACAAAAGATACAATTAGGAGAAATAGGCTCAAATACTTTACATATTAAACCCTTCAACTATCATAAGATTGCTATATTTCAACATTAATTAGAGAGCATCTGTCTAATTTTTCAAAATTTATTAGGACGGAACAAACTAGTAGAGAGAACTTATAAAAGGAATGAATGTGAAAAGTTAATTGTATGGAAATATATATATAACTCGATCTCTAAACTATAAATATATATATGTTTCAACACAACAACTAAGGTGATTATAAAGTCTCTTTCTATTATGACTTCCAACAATGTAGGGTATTTTACTTAAAATAAAAGGGATATGTAAAAATAAAAATTATTTTTGCAATCCAATATTATACCTATAAAACACTCGCACAACTTACCCAAACCTTTTAAGGATACAATCCTGTATTACACCATCTCCATATTGTGTAACAAAGCCATTTACAATAAACATTTACCATCGAATAATCTATTCCGTGTCATGGTTTTCAATACCCATGGTTTTACATATCCATGTTAGACGACATAAAATTACTAAAGAGAAACCAAATATTATAACGTCGAGTAGTGGATATGTGATACACATTTTGTTGCTTTACAACTACACGGCGCACCGATCTTCATGTTCTGGATCGAATTTTAGCTTCACTTGTTCCTACGTTACATTTAAATTGTTATGATTTAAAGATCTTAGTTATGGAGACTCTTGGTTGTATATGTTACAGAAATGTTTTTGTCCCAGTAAGAACTTGTTTCAACTTTAAGTTGAACTTAATTTTTTCTCATTAATAAGGTTTTTGGCTAAGTAGCTAGTTGATCTACTAGTCAAACTACGTGTTAATTAAATTACAAGCTATACCTTGCATGTTTCACGAGCATGTCGCTTGAGTGACCTGATTGTATATCAAATTGTTGCCTAGATCTTCTAAACTTTGTTGTCCGATTATCGGTTTATCTTTTGGTATACTTTTATACATATGTAACATACCAACATAATCTTTTACCACTAGCTAATAAAAACCTGTCAACAATAACAATGAAGTTGTAATACTTGCAAAGAATTAGATTGTTGTAAAAATATTATTAATATTCGAAATAAACTTTAAAACACAAAATGACATGAAAGTAATGTTACTGTCATATGATGGTTTCCTAAGGCAATTGAACCAATCTACGCATAGGCCTAAAAAGTGTTGGTTTTATGGATATAAATTAGTAGACGTGAGTTAGGATCGAACTCGAGACTATGGGATTGCACACTTTACGTATGAGAATTTAAAGTTAATAATTAAATATAAATGTTATATTTATTTATTTATTAAACGAAATAACTAACGGACGTTAAGTAATTAATGTAATGGACTAACGGTCGTTAAAGGTATTTGGAAAAGGATCAAATTGCAAAGTTGGAAGGTTCGGAATCCCTTTGGGACTCCTAATACCGATCGGCCAAAGAAACATGGAAACAATCCACAACTTGTTCACCAAGTTAGCTTGGGTATATATACAAGGATAGGGGTCTTGTTTTTCCATCTCTTGTGCTCATTAGCTAAACCTAAAATTGTTTTGTGTGTGTGTTTTGCTAAAACCGGTCGAACACCCTTCATAGGTGTCGATCCACTCTTTTCCAAACATCAAGTTATTTGGTTTGATAAAAACTAGCGGTACTTTAATTCGGTTTAGTACGTGTGTACAAGAACTTAGTAATAACATACTTTTGTTATTGTCTTGGATTGAATTACAAAACGGTAAGGGGTAATTCACATAATCCTAACTAAATCAAATTAGGGTTCATCCGTTGCTAGTTTGTGGATTTGATTCTTGTTCGGCTAGAATCAACAAAGGTACGCATATTCTTTATGTTAATTAATTATTCGTTAATACATCCTATACGCTTCCGCAATATTACTTTGATGTTTTGGTGATTATTTATTTGAATGTCTTGATATTTAATTCCAACAGTGGCATCACGAGTCATTGGTTTTAATGAGTAATTAATTACATAAACGCGTAATAAAACAAATACTTGTATGTTGTTTGCTATGTTTATCTAGGGTTTATGTTTTATTCATGTTTTGGTCGATTTTTTATTCATGGGGCGTTCCCTAATTTTTTAGATCGACACATGTATAAATTTTAGGGTTTTGAAAATTGTTTGCTAACCTTATTAAAACCTAGAATTAACATTGATTACGTGATTAATTCGTGAATAATTTGTTATGTGTCATGGAATTTTTATATGCGATCTTGTGACTTACTTGTATAAATTGTTATGATATCCATGATTATACATGCATGTTAGTCATGGATAAGTTGCTTTGATATATTGTTTAATTGTTGAGACATATTTATTTATGAAAAATCTTGAATTGGGGAAGACTCCAATTATATATATTAATGAATCAATTATGTGCAATTTGGTATACTATTAATTATGGGTTTACGCAATCGATTCGTCGATGTATGTGGCTCACTTTCTATCGCTGGAGTGAAAGCCCTAATTAATATATACATTAATTTAACCTAGATATTGATTATTAATAGGATTTTATCAAATAAGTTGCATGTGGCTACTTGTTTACACGTATAAATTGTTTATTATGTGCGCATTGTTTTTTAGTAGTTTATTTTTTATTTGTTACTTGTTTGTTTATTATGTTAGACAGTTTTAAGCAAAGGGTAATTTTGAATAGAAAAATAATACGGACTAAACAATAGCGAAATTTGATTTGTTTTAGAAGAGTTAAGTTTTCAATAGTTTAATTGATTGGTGACTTTGGTACAAATGGTCTGAACGGCTCACCCATGAGAATGAACTAATAAAAGGGGTTTAAAGAAGTGCGCATAGTCACACTGAATGGATGTCTTAGGTTGTGCTTTAAGCGTACTGGTCCTCTGCCCCCTGTAAGTTCGAGTGGAGCTACTTAGTAAGACATATAATGTGCAAGCTCATCTTAAGGGCGAATTAGTGTTAATTCCATGCGCCACTTTGGTGGTAATTATCCGAAACACTAAGTGTTTACACTTATGCAAAAGTACGGTATAATGGACGATAATTGACACTAAATTCCTTGATTGGTGAACCCAATACCTCAATCAAAACTTTGATAATTTGATCTTTATGAATTGGTAATAAAAAGTTTTATTAAAATTGTGCTACAAGATGAATGCATGACATCTTTGTACATATTTGATTTGACCACATAAAATCAAAACTAGTACCCTTTTAAAATTAAGTATATGCCATCTAATTAAAAGGAACACTTGAAGTTGCAATTTAGTCATGAGAGTACTTGGCTAGATTGTGATGGAGAGGTAAATCTCTATGTAAAGTGAGATCTTGCATGGACATATTTGCAGTTCTTTAAGTTAGACACTTAAGTTGAGTAGGAAGTGAGATCTTGGACTCAATGGCATAAGATGGGATAAAACATGTTTATATTTGCAATAGCGTTGGAAAATATAAATCCCATAATGATCTAGGAGTTGGAAATTGTTTGCCAATTAATGTTCGACAGATTACCTTATTATATGCATTCGTTGCTAGCAGATCAACTGATGTGATGAACCTATGATAATTTGGATCCTAGTTTTCGAGAAAATTATATGGTTATATGTTTATATTACCGTTGGGTATATTTATTTTCTTGAAAAGTGTATTATCGAAAATACTAATACTTGAACTTTTTCTGTAGAAATGGCTCAAAACACCGATAACACTAACACTGCTCTAAATTCTGCGTTCAAAAGTTTTTTTGATCGAGAAAAGTTGACTGGCTCTAAGAATTTCAATGATTGGCACCGCTCTTTGAGAATTGTCTGTAGAGTTGCTGACAGGTTGAAATATCTTTATGAACCTTGCCCTGAACAACCAACTAGTCCTGATGCTACTCAAGCTCAAATTGATGCTTGGCAACTTGAGTATAAGCGTCATAATGATGTGGCTTGTCTTATGTTGGGAACAATGGAATCTGCTCTTCAAAAGAAGTTTGAACATTATTTCCCATTTAATATGCTCAATGAACTTCGGACTATGTTTGAGAAACCACCTGCCGTCGAGATTTATGACTTGACCGACGCATTACACAGCTGTAGGCAAGGTGAGGGTAAACCCGTGAGTGCTCATGTACTGGAAATGAAAGGTTACATGGACCAGCTCAAAGCACTTGGCAAAACTTATGATGATGACATGGTGTGAATCGATTAATCGATCCTTTAACAAGGATTTTAATGGTTTTGTCAGAAATTTCAATATGCACTGCGTGGGAAGACGGGGCGAGTTATGACCTACACGCATTGCTAGTTGACTATGAGAAAGGGTTGCCTCAAAAGGTTCCTACCGCCCAGGTACTTGCTATTCAGGGTGGAAGAATTAATAAGCCAAAACCGCAGCGTGCGAACAACAAGAAGGGGAAGGGTAAGGGAAAGGTTGACAAAGGCAAACAGGTGATGGCCTATCAACCTCAACCCAAGAAGAACCCTACTCCTAGGAAGGATAATCCTAAAAAGGATCAAGCATGCCATCACTGTAAAAGCGTTGGGCATTGGAAGAGAAACTGTGCTCTCTATCTTGATGAATTGCGGGCAAATAAGATGAAGTATGAAGGGTCTGGGCGCCGGTACTCTGGTAATTTATTTGGCATTGAATTATTTACTCTAAATCATAATAATTCCTGGGTATATGATACGGGCTGTGGTATTCACATTTGTAATACACTGCAGGTTTAGAGTGAAAGGAAGCTTGCCTTTGGGGAGCAATATCTGCACGTGGGAAATGGCGCACATGCAGCTGTTGAAGCCGTAGGAACGTTTAGTTTAGTATTGCCTTCGGGCTTAGTACTGTTATTGAACAATTGTCATTACGCACCTTCTATAATTAGAGGTGTTGTTTCCTTTAAGTTTGTTGGATGATGGTTTTACTCATACTATTTCAAGTAATGGAATTGATGTTTCTTTAAATGGTGTATTTTATTTTAAAGCAATTACTGTGAATGGTGTGTTTGAAATTGATATGATTGGAAATGAATCTAACAATAATAATAATTCGATGTTTAGCATTAACAAGAAGATAAATTCAGACGTGAATTCTTCTTATCTTTGGCATTGTAGACTTGCTCATATAGGCAAGGCTCGCATGCATAAGCTGCAACAAGAAGGGCTTTTGCAAAATATCAATGATGAATCATTTGATAAATGTGAGTCATGCATATCTGGAAGATGACTAAGAAACCTTTTCATAGCAATATGGAGAGGGCTTCTGATCTACTTGGTCTTATTCATACTGATGTGTGTGGACCACTTAGACATGTGTCAAAGAGAGGTGCTAGCTACTTCTTAACCTTTACTGATGATTTCAGCCGTTATGGTTATGTTTATTTACTTAAGCATAAACATGAGGTGTTTGAAACATTTAAGGTTTTCAAAATGAAGTAGAACTGCAATGGGGAAAGAAGATTAAAGCTCTTCGATCCGATAGAGGAGGCGAGTATCTAAGCCAAGAGTTTAAAGATTACTTAGCTGAGAATGGAATTGTCCAGAATCTCACTTCTCCATATACTCCACAACAAAATGGTGTATCGGAGAGAAGAAATCGTACATTGTTGGACATGATACGATCTATGTTTAATCTTACCACTCTACCTTTATCCTTTTGGGATTATGCTTTAGAATCTGCTGTTCGTATTCTAAATATGGTTCCCACAAAGAAGGTTGATAAGACACCATATGAAATATGGCATGGTAAAGCTCCTAACCTGTCTTATTTAAAGGTCTGGGGTTGCGAGGCATGTTAAGCGTGACTCAGCAGATAAACACCAACAAAGATCTGTAAAGTGTATCTTCGTAGGATACCCTAAGGAAACTATGGGTTACTACTTTTACTATCCAACTGAAAATAAAGTAATTGTTGCTAGGTATGGAGATTTTCTTGAAAGAGATCTCGTATCTCAAGAATTCAGTGGGAGAGTTTATGATCTGGAAGATGATCAAGAAGATGCATTACCTTCGAAAACACTAACGTACTTCCAGTAGAACCTGATAGTCTGGGTCCTCCACCAGAAGTTGAAGTGATTCCCGTTCGTAGATCCGTAAGGAATATACGTGCACCTGAACGTCTATGTCTTAACGTAGAGGTTGAGGAAACTATGTTAGGAGATCTTGGAGAGCCTACTAGTTATAAAGCTGCCATGGCAAGTCCTGACAAAGCTAAATGGCAGGTTGCAATGAATGGGGAAATGCAATCCATGAGAGAAAATGAAGTCTGGGTAGAGGTTGACTTACCTCCAAACGCCTGGGTTGGGAGTAAGTGGCTCGATAAGATTAAGACTGACATGGATGGCAATGTACACGTCTATAAAGCTCGTCTAGTTGCGCAAGGTTTTACTCAAACTTATGGCATTGATTACGAGGAGACCTTTTCTCCTGTAGCGGACATTAGAGCTATTAGAATTCTCATAGCTATAGCGGCATACTATGACTATGAGATATGGCAAATGGATGTCAAAACTGCCTTCTTAAATGGTCGCTTAGATGAAGACATCTATATGAAGCAACCTGAGGGGTTCGTGAATCCACAATTTCCAAACCGTGTATGCAAACTTCAAAGGTCCATTTATGGATTGAAGCAAGCATCAAGGCAATGGAATAAAAGATTTGATGAAGAAATCAAAAGGTATGGATTTGTTCAAAATCTTGATGAGCCATGTGTATATCACAAAGTTAGTGGGAGTGATGTAATTTTCCTAATTCTTTATGTCGATGACATATTAATTATGGGAAAAGACATTCCAAGTATGCAAAATGTTAAGGCATATCTTGGGAAGTGTTTTTCCATGAAAGATTTAGGAGAAGCTGCATACATTCTGGGAATTAAGATCTACCGAGATAGGTCAAAGCGGTTAATTGGTTTAAGTCAAAGCGCTTACATTGATAAAATATTGAAGAGATTCAATATGCAAAATTCCAAGAAAGGATATTTGCCGATGGAAGTAAGGCATGGCTTATGTAGCGAAATGTGTGCATCAACACCTGCTGAGGTGGCACGCATGCAATGTTCCATATGCTTCGGCTGTAGGATCTATTATGTATGCTGTGAGATGCACAAGGCCAGATGTAGCGTTCGCTCAAAACATGACCAGTCGATATCAACAGAATCCGGATGAACTTCACTGGATTGTTGTTAAACATATTCTGAAGTATCTCAGAAATACTAAAGATATGTTTTTAGTGTATGGTGGAAATCCGACACGAGCTTGGTGTTACAGGTTACTGTGATGCGTTCTGGCAATGTGATAAAGATGATACGAAGTCTCAGACGGGTTATGTCTTTGTCATCAATGGAGGAGCAGTTGACTGGAAGAGCAAGAAGCAAAGTACGATTGCGATGTCTGCGACAGAAGCCGAATACATAGCTGCTTCGGAAGCTGCAATGGAGGCTGTTTGGATTAGGAAATTCATTTCAGGGCTTGGTGTTATGCCTTCAATTGAATCGCCTATTGATATGTATTGTGACAATTCTGCTGCAATCATATTTGCCAATGAACCTGGAGTCATGAAAGGCACCAGACATTTTCTACGGAAGTATCACTATATTCGGGAACAAGTCCGCGAAGGTGACATAAATCTATTGAAAGTTCACACAGATGATAACTTAGCTGATCCGTTCACTAAGGCTTTAGCTAAAGACAAGCTTGTAGGACTTGCCAATGGAATTGGACTTCGTTTAGCTAAAAGTTTCATGCATAACTGTGATTAGTATTTGGATAAAGGATATTGTAAAACATTTATTATTTTCAATGAAATAAAGTTTGGATTATGTTTATTTTCATTTATAATATTGTTGTCCTATATTTGCATGTTTAATCCGTAAATAACTAAGTTATTTTAAATGTCCGTTGTCGATTAATGATATGGGAGTATCATTAAACTAAGACAAATCGGAGAGATGTGGTAGAATATACTTGAAAGTATATTGATGAGAATGCATACCAATTTCAGATGATATTCAATGAATTGAATATAGGACTTATCCCAACTACATAATTTACTTTGTGGATATTGTTATAAGTAAATTATGAATAGTTATCCTCAGACTTGAGATACCAGATAAGTGTCATGAATGTAGTGCTTTTCTGTTGAACAACTTAACGCTATAACGTAATGGTAGTCATAAGGGTTATTTTCAGAAATGTTACAAAGTTTGTGGGTTATTCTTGTAGTCAAGATAGAATTTGTTCCTTCAAATTTATTTGGAGTTTAATCCTGCTGGGCCCCTCGTAGGGTTGACAAGATGTTTTGCGGCCGCACCCAAATCTCCCCTAAATATGTTTAGATGATTCGGTAATCTTGGTCAATCACTTACAAACGAGAAACAGAATAGTTATATAAAGAATGACTTAATTCCATATCTTTATTTAACGTGGTATTAGAAACAAAAGGATAATAATAATGAGAAATCATTAAAAGGTTTTCCAGGAGCCTTGCTCGAGTTGTACTAGAGGCATCGAAGTGTTGCTAGACGCTAACCGAATGTGATCACTCTATTAAGATATATCCAAGTGGGAGCTGTTGGTTTTATGGATATAAATTAGTAGACGTGAGTTAGGATCGAACTCGAGACTATGGGATTGCACACTTTACGTATGAGAATTTAAAGTTAATAATTAAATATAAATGTTATATTTATTTATTTATTAAACGAAATAACTAACGGACGTTAAGTAATTAATGTAATGGACTAACGGTCGTTAAAGGTATTTGGAAAAGGATCAAATTGCAAAAGTTGGGAAGGTTCCGGAATCCCTTTGGGACTCCTAATACCGATCGGCCAAAGAAACATGGAAACAATCCACAACTTGTTCACCAAGTTAGCTTGTGTATATATACAAGGCTAGGGGTCTTGTTTTTCCATCTCTTGTGCTCATTAGCTAAACCTAAAATTGTTTTGTGTGTGTTTTGCTAAAACCGGTCGAACACCCTTCATAGGTGTCGATCCACTCTTTTCCAAACATCAAGTTATTTGGTTTGATAAAACTAGCGTTACTTTAATTCGGTTTAGTACGTGTGTACAAGAACTTAGTAATAACATACTTTTGTTATTGTCTTGGATTGAATTACAAAACGGTAAGGGGTAATTCACATAATCCTAACTAAATCAAATTAGGGTTCATCCGTTAGTTTGTGGATTTGATTCTTGTTCGGCTAGAATCAACAAAGGTACGCATATTCTTTATGTTAATTAATTATTCGTTAATACATCCTATACGCTTCCGCAATATTACTTTGATGTTTTGGTGATTATTTATTTGAATGTCTTGATATTTAATTCCAACAAAAAGGACTAGAGAAAACTTAGTTAATGAACATACCAATTGTTGGCTAAATTGCCATAAATCATTAAATCTCGTTAAACCAAAAAGTAAATGATTATTAAGTCGCCTACTACGTATATTGCACAAGTTTTATCATGTCACCCCATTTCTTACTCGTATCACTAACTATCATATTCTTCTTACTAACCAGCTCCTTAGCATGCAAGATATGTGCGATAACGCGTAAACCAAACGGATTAGGGAGCTCGTGTATTTTGTATATAACTACACCACCGGTTTTAGACTCCAAATTCACAATCATAAGCCTTTCCTAAACTCATTAGAACTAGAAGGATGAACTATCAAACATCTTTGACTTTTTTTAAATTAGTTGGTTTTATCACACACATGATACATTTTTGATAAAGTGCAAATGTAGCCAAAAGTGTTTTTGAAAACATAAAAGTTAAATGACACTACTAAATTTAATTCCCCCTCTTCACTTGAAAAAGGAAATAATATATAGAAAAAACGTACATTTGTTTAGGTGATAAAATAGTAGCTTCTTGTAAAATGTTCAATTAAAAAATATTGAGAGATTGTACAAGTTATGACCGGATACACAGCGGTACTGTTAGATGCTATTCCGCACTATTGTCTTTAGGAGTTGAGATCAATATAAATCTCATATTTGTCATAGATTAAATAAATCAATTTTAGTCATTCATTTTTGATCAAAATTAATAAAAGATCATTTTCACATTTATATATATATATATATATATACGTATATATATATATATACGTATATATATATACGTATATATATATATATATCTTGCAAACGGTAAATCTTCAAACTACAAAAATACACCATCGCGACGAGAATTAAATTATCTTTCTATAGATATGCACTTTTTTATATTTTCGATAAACTTTTTTTTTTCAAAAATTCCGCCCAGAAAAATCACATATGATTTGTAAAAATCAAATCACATGTGATTTTTTCAAATCGTATATGATTTTTACAAATCACATATGATTTGTAAAAATCGAATCACATATGCTTTTCACAAATCATATATGATTTTTTTGGGCCGAAATTTTGAAAAAAAATTATTGTTAAAAATATATAGAATTGCATATCTACAGAAAGATAATTTAATTCTCGTCGCGATGGTATAATTTTTTTCGCGTAACGATTAACGGTTTGCGAGATATTTAATTTTTAAAAAAAGTGTGAAAGTTTATTTTATTTATTTTTATTATAAAAATGAATGGCTATTAATGGTTTGCGAGATATTTAATTTTTAAAAAAAAAGATGTAAGTCTATTTTATTTATTTTTAGGGTTAATGGTCTAAAAAACATACAAACTTTTCACTTTTTACTATTGTGACAATAAACTTTTTTTTTTCCTATTAAAACAAAACAACTTCTTAATGACTATTATTGTAACCAAATAGTAGTCATTAAGTGGTAATTAACTGCGGTAATTAACTGTGCCACGTGACATATTTGGTTACAATAGTAGTCATTAAGAAGTTGTTTTGTTTTAATAGGAAAAAAAAAAAGTTTATTGTCACAATAGTAAAAAATGGAAAGTTTGTATGTTTTATAGACCATTAACCCTTATTTTTATTATAAAAATGAATAGCTTTAGATAAGGTCTAACAGACCGTCAGTAAACAAGCCAACAACATTATCTTAATCTTAACTTACACATGTCCTGTACACTGATGTGGGACTAGAATTTTGATACAAGTAACCCTTTATATTGTTTAAGAGCTGACAAAACAAACACAATCGATAATCAAGGTTATTTGAATTGCCATACGCTTTCAAGTAAAAGCTAGTTTATCGATACATATTATAGTACTAAAGATGAATCACCTATATTACAGAGCAACTTGGAGGAGTGTATATAATTTACACATTTGGTGTCTTGATCTTAAAGGCTTTAGCTCTACACTCATATGCAGATCAATGGCGCACCAATCTCTGTGTTCTGGATCGAATGCTTCACTTGTTTCATTCATAAAATCATTATATTACTTGTTAAATTTTCAAAGTTTATATTAAAGATGTGTATGTATATATACTGTCAAATTTTATCAAGAATGTTTTTGGTTTATAATCGTATTATACAAAAATCCAGCTTCTGAAGATTCTTGATCAGGAATAGTTGTTTAGAGTCAAACTGAACATTATCGAGAGTATATGTAAACGAGAGTATATATTTTTGGCTAAATAACTTAGTGATATAAAGTCCAACCGGCTCTCGTATCACAAGCTAGACCTTGCATGTTTCACTGGCTCGTTGCTTGAATAAACAAAGCGCTACCCATATTCTTGCATATATCTTTTTTTTTGGTAAAAGGGATACACCCCGGCAGTTTTTCAAACTATGTCGGCAGTTTTTCGGTTTATCTCTTGGTAAGTAATGTTTATCTCTAGCTCGGGTCATGGTTGAATCCCACCAGAAACATCCATGGGAGGTTGGTCAGTGATTAATGTTTAAAAATTATACCCATAACACTTAACTCACAACGATTGACCCCAACTGATGCATGTTAAATATTATAACATGAATCATAACATTTCAATACTATACTGAAGTCGTATACAGTAGATACTTGGCCCTCCAGAATTCTGCTTGTGGTCGTGGTCTCCAACATCGACAGGGTACTCAAGTCGTATACTAAAATATGGTTCAATGGCGCATCAATCTTCATGTTCGGAATCCAATCTTCTGCTTCACTTGTTCCATACTTAAAATCGTTATTTATCTTATAAAAATTATAAGTTTCACTCACTTAAGATGTGTATATAGATCATTTGAAGTTTTTGGTCCGCCATGGTTTTTGTTTGTGATCGTTATAAATTAGAAAAAAGCCCTGTTTTGAAGACTCTTGGCCAGTTCCCAATGTTGCATAATTTTTTTTAACAAAATGTTTTTAACTACTCGTATTACATTACGTCCATACATGTATTTAAGCTCCTACATGATAAATTTTAGTAGGCGGATTCAACTTGTTTGTAGTCATTTGAACCTGGTCCGGGTATCGGGTTCATGTTCAAATCCCACCGAAATCATAGAGGGCTGTATGCCTATATAAACGAAAATATTAGTTGTTAAACTTTACAATCATTTCTTGACAAAAAACATTGACATTGACATTACATATAATGTTAATGAATATGTAACTGAAAATGACATACGTCTACAAGGAAGTTGATATACGTACTTAAATACTCTCATTCTTTGACAAATCTCACCGATGTGGGACATCTCATAATACACAAAATGCAGCATGTTTCCTACTGCGGGGTTACTAAAGATGTATATTTTACAGACTTATCCTCCAAATTTTTATTTTGGGTCGTGGTCTCCAATTCATAGATGTTGGTTACAAAAAAATCCATTTGAATTGCCATGCACTTTCAAGTCAAATCTAGTTCATTTATACCTATAATAGTGTATGTTTTGCAAAACTAGCTGTATGTTGTATGCTGTAAACTATAAAACTGTTAACATGAGCTACAAGCTGTATTCTTTTTTCAATAAAAGTGTTTGGTAAATTAGCCGTTAAATATACTTATAAGATGTAAAATGACATAAAAGGACAAACGTATAATTGTAAATAAATGTTTGAAGGGTATATCAGTAATTTAAAGTTTTAACAGCTCCAAGACATTTAAAAAGCTTCATGAATCAGCTTTTCAATTTGGAGCTTTGTTTGAAATAAAAGCTTGTAGTTAATGAATTCAAACGAAACTACTTAGTTTATAAGAGATTATTTTGTAATAAAAACCTACAGCTCCTCCAAAAAGCCCCTGCCAAACAGGCCCAAAGGATGAATTAAAAAAAAAAAAAGAAAAAAAAAAAAAAAAGCCAGAACAATTTGGAGGAGTGCATATAATTATGTACACATTTGGTTTCTTAATCTTTTTTTTAGAACAGCAGAAATTTTATAGAAACTAGTAAGGAGCTAGAAAAAGATTATAAAGAATAATCCTCTAAAGGATTTCTAATCCAATTATTCCAGGAAGTGGAAGACAATTTGTTTCTAGAGGAATACCATCTAAAAGAACAATCGACAATCTTGTCAAATAATAAACTACGTTTAGGTAAAGTGGTGCCAAAGATCGTCTCGTTACGGTAGTTCCACAATGACCAAAGAACCACACCACAAATGACTTCCAAAGTATCTTTCTTTTTAGACGAGATGTGCAGGTCATCTAACCAAACGTACAGACCATGGATATCTGAGATAATTGGAGGGGAAAGATCCAGCCAATTTAGGACGCGGTTCCAAACCGTCATAGCCAAAGAACAGGTCCACAAAGTATGGTGTGAAGTTTCTATCCCACAGTCACAGATCGGACAAGTAATTGAAGCAACGTCAATACCTTTACGACTGAGATTCCATCTACAAGGGAGACGGTCACGAAGAGTCCTCCAAATAAAGATGTTAATCTTTTTAGGAAGAAAATGATTCCACCTTGTAGCAAGACCTCCATCAGGAAGATATTTATTGTCGATGTGTTTGCGAGCACTTTTAACCGTGAACTCGGGAGTCTCGATGTACCAGGCCCAAATATCCACAGAATCATTTAGAGAGATTTCAGACAGCAGGTTGTGCAGGGTAGCTAACTGGTTAGCGTTTGTACCGCTAGAAATATTACGGGACCAAGTAAACTTCCAACCATGATTCCAGCAATCACGAACCATAATGTCTCTATTTGGGGCAAGACGGTAAAGACGAGGAAATTGATTTTGGAGAGACGTGTTGCCAATCCAAATATCATGCCAGAATTTTGTAGAAGCACCATTATTAATACGCCTCTTAATTGAAGAATGAGGAATGAATTCTTTGTTATGCATAGTGTTTATGGAGCCTATAATCCTGCCCCAAACCCCTTGGTTTTTGACATGACTAAAAAAAGATGAAGCGTCCTCATTAGTACCATGAATAGAGACAATCAACCGAGCCCAAAGAGCTTGAGGGTTGTTAAGGAAACGCCATCGCCATTTTTGGATAAGAGCATGATTAAGCGAGTATAAACTACCAATGCCTAGGCCTCCTTTATCTTTTGCAGCAAGAGCTAAATTCCAGGTAATCCAATGAATCTTATTAGAGTTCTCATCACTACCCCAGAAGAATTTTGATCTCATAGATTCAAGATTCTTGTTGACATGTATAGGCATCGGAAAAAGGGAGAAGTAGTACGTGCCTAAAGCGCCCAAAACCGAAGTGATAAGGGTGGATCTACCACCAATGGAAAGAAGCGAGGCTTTCCATTTGGATAAGCTTTTAGAGAACTTATCAATGATCGGGTCCCAATTCTTTACTAGTGCCATGTTGCAGTCAATCGGTAACCCTAAGTAACAGAAGGGAGAAGCCATAGCATTACAACCAGTAAGAGTGGCAAATAACTTAACATCTTCAAAAGGAACACCCACTCAAAGAAGATTGGATTTTTGATAATTAATTTTGAGACCAGAAACTCGGTGAAAGCACTCAAGAATGGAGACCAAACTTTTAACATTTGCACGCGACCAATCACCAATGAATAAAGCGTCATCTGCAAAGAAAAAATGAGAGAGGTTCATGGAATTAATTTTGAAACCTCTGTAAAGGCCGGCTGCCATGGCATCTTCCATCGCCACATGTAGACCCTCCATAGCAATAATGAAGAGAAATGGGGACAAAGGATCCCCTTGCCGAAGACCACGATGGATGTTAAATTCCCGAGTAGGGCTTCCATTGATCAGAATCGAAGAAGTGACTGAATTCAAGCAACCTGAGATCCACTTGATCCAATTTTCGCTGAAACCCATAAACGCATAACCCGGAATAAAAAGTCCCAAGAAATATAATCGAAGCTTTCTCGAAATCTATTTTAAAACCATAAGATTAGCCTTTTGCGTTTGCACCATTGAATTACTTCACTAACCATCGAGGGCCGTCTAAGATCATGTTGTTTGACAAGCGATTGCTCTTGACTAATGACGGTATCAATAACCCGAGCTAGACGGTTCGCCAAAACTTTTGCAATGATTTTATATTGGGCCCCAATGAGACTAATGGGACGGAAGTCACTAATCACCATAGGGTTAGGAACTTTAGGGATGAGAGCAATAAAGGAAGTGTTGCACCCTCGAGGAATAAGGCCAGAGGTGAAGAAGTGATGAACAAACTCAACTATATCACCTTTGATCGTATCCCAAAACTTTTTATAGAAAGCAAAAGTAAAACCATCCGGTCCAGGTGATTTGTCTGAACCACAATCCCATATGGCCTCTTTGATCTCAGATTCAGAGCACGAAGAAATGAGGTAATTGTTTTGTTCTTCGTTAAGGGATTTATAGGAGGGGCTTCTGCTGACAACTTTTGCCACTTCAATCTTTTGAAATTTCTTTTCGTAAAAGCTAAGAAAAGCATCCTTGATCCTGATGGGATCCTCAATCCATTGACCATCTGATTTGATCCCTTGAATAGATAAATACCTACGTTTCTTATTAACGATGGCATGAAAGAACTTGGAGTTTTCATCCGCTTCAATACCCCACTTGATTTTCGCTTTTTGAGAAAGATCTTGATTCTCCTTTAAAACAATGTCTCGAAGTTTATCAATCCAGATGGATCGGTGAGGAGCATCCGTCACATGATCAGACCGAGAAGCGATGTTATCATCAAAATCCTTAATTTTTTTTATAAGATCTTCCTTTTCCCGAGACTGGGTATTATTCCTATTGGAGGACCACGTTTTAATAACGGGCTTTAAGTCCTTCATCTTGTTTTTAAAAGACACAGTGGGATTAGCACAGTGTACAACAGGAACATGTTGATTCCAGAAATCTATAACAGTGGTATGAAGTTGATTGTCTAGGAGCCAAGAGTTAAAGAATTTGAAAGGAGTTGGTCCAAAATCAGCATTCGATGGAGAGAGCAAAATGGGCCTGTGATCAGATATGTGGCAGTCCAAGACCAGAGCTGAGTAATTCTGAAGGACAGAAGATAAGCAATCTGATATGAGGAACCTATCAAGCTTGCTTAACTTATCTCCATGCTTGTTAGTGCGAGTGAACAGGTGACCTCCAAGAGGAATGTCACAAAGATCAGCATCCCGAATGAAATTATTGAAAACATTGGCTGAAGAGGGATTGAAAGTCGTACCAATTCTTTCTGATGCATATCGGACAACATTAAAGTCACCAAAGATAAAGTAATGACCCGGATTGCTAACCTTAAAATCGATAATGTTATTCCAAAGAGTTTCTTTTTTCATGTCTTCTTGAGGCGCATAAACATTTATCATAAAGCAGTGCGTATTGGTTGAAATCCATATTCCTTCAACAATGAGAATATGCTCGAAAGGAAAAACATTAATCTTTGAAAAAACATTTGGATCCCAAATAGAAACCAATCCTCCTGATCTACCAGTAGAAGGACATTCTGCGTAATCAAATTGGAAATTACCCCAAGAACATTTCAACTTAAAAGGATCGATCTTAAGAGAATGAGATTCTTGAATGCCAAGGAATGAAACTTTGTGTTTGTTACAAAGCTTGGCAATAGCTTTACATTTACCTGTTCCCAAACCGCAAGTATTGAAAGACATGATATTCATGGATAAACTTTGTTGTCACCAATACTGTCAATAAATTTCTTGAGATCGTTTTTACTGCCTTCCATGTCATAACCCAAAACATTTCCCATTTCAATATGAGAGATAAAAGCTTCAATCATAGATCCATGATTATTGGAAGATTTGGAATTAGCCTTACTAGAACGCGTGGACTTACCAGGAACTGATGAAAAATTAGATGGTTGTTTGTGGTTATATCGATTTCCACCTGTTGAGATTTGAGGGCTGTTACTTTTGTATCCCTTCAAAACAGGAGGTTTTGAGATAGAGTTTGAATCCTCTTTCGGTACCTCGGGCAAATACGTACGGGATTTTGTTGTTCATTGATGGAACCATCTTGTTTCTTTACAACATTTGCTGCATCATCAGACCCAAGGGAGTCTCTAACGAACTCGTCCTCTTGATTGATATTAATATTGGGTATTTCTCCTTCCTCTTCGTCTTGTAGGCCATTGTCACTATTATCATTGTCATGCTTGTCGGAATTATTCATCTCCGAATGATAACTCGATAATGAGTCCATAGTTTTAATGTCCGGGACCCATCCAGCAAACTCTTTGACAGACACATTAAAAGACTTGCCTAGAATAACCACTTTACAGATTTCATTTACTTGACCATGAATTCTAGTCTTGATGCAGACCCTTCCTATGGCAGTATTTTCAGAAGGGTCTTCGTCAACGAAGAGTGGTTCACCCCAATTAATAGCAATCTTTTTAAACGCTTTAATCGTCCAAGCATTAAGAGGAAGGCCACCAATTTCAATCCATATAACACGTTCATCTGCTACAAAGGATTTATTGATATGTTTCAAGGTAGTAAAATACCATGACATCTCTTTGTTATTCTGCAACTTTAAACATGCCTCAGAAGAATCGAATTCAATCCATAACCACATACCTCCAATATATTTGCATTGAAAATTGCAGAACCCCTCTTTATTAAGAACATTATTGATATTAAGAATGAGATGAACATCTCTAACCTTGGCAAGAATCACGTTTCTCATGTCTGATGTATCAATAAGGTCCGATTCATCAAGTGTAACCGATTTAAGAATGGTTTTAAGTTGTGTTTCGGGGTTGAGGGGTCTGTTACCATTGAGAGCGTTCACATAGGATCGATTAGGGTTCACATGAGTTGGATAGGAATTAGTATTTACATGGTTGTTGGGATGATTGCTTGTTGGTTTTGGGTTAGTTTTGTTATAGGTGTTGGGTTTCTTTTCAAACCTGGCCATGGCAGCAAACAAATGGTATGATCCAATCCATACCTTTTTGAGATCATCGATCAACAATTCCTTGCTTTTAACTTTCAGAAACCTGACAAAGGCGAATCTTCGCCCAATCTTTGAAAGTTTGCTCGCGATGTAGACATCTGCCACCGTTCCACATTTTTCACAGTGTTTCCATAGATCTTTTGAATCCAATGATGTTGGGAAATTTGTTACGTATGCTGTTGCTGTAAGATCATGAAGATTTTTGAAGTTAGGGTTTGTGGGGGGATGGGTGCCGCTCATTGGGAGCGTTATTTGTTATTTGTGGGGGGATGGGTGCCGCTCTTAATCTTAAGTCTTTAGCTCTACATTCATACATCAATAGCGCACCATTCTCGTGTTATCAATCGTAGCTCGTGCTACACTTTAAAAGAGAGCTAGGTACCCATCAAGTTATGGAGTTGTTATAACCAAGTTCACGTCAAACCCCTATTACATTCGTATAACATAAAACAATAGGAAGCTATTTTCTTTGTATAAACCAAGTTATAAGTTTTCAGGACTCACATTTTTTTTTTTTTTTTTTTTTTGGTTATGGCATGCCAAGGGGATGAAAAGTATCTATAACGGTGTGTATAACCCTCCCACACCGAGCTTATCTAAATATTAAATGGTTATCAAATCCGCTATTTATATAAAGTGTAATATTAGCCAAAAGTTGCACTTTTAAATAAAAAGTTTTAGTGACATTACTAAATTAGATTCCTACTCTTCTTTAATACTGATGTAACATTGTTATTTTTATGTGAGATTAAAAAATGAAAAATTATATAAGAAAATTGTACATATTTTTTAGGTGATAATATGATCAATTTTTTAGAAAGTATATTCAGTTAAAAAAATATTCAGAGAGTATATATGTTGTAACTACCAGTGGAGTTACTAACTAGCCGGCAACATAATGTTAATCTCAACTTACACATATCATGTGCACTGAAATATATAAACGAGACAAATGTTTTCCCTTTAACTGATGTGGGACTGAATTTTGATACAAGTAACTCTTAATTTTGTTGCAAGAGTTGAAAAAAAAAATCAATAAACAAGTCGATTTGAATTGCCATACAATTTCAAGTCGATGAATGCTATGTCCAAAAGAAATTTAAAAAATTCACACAATGTTTTGATAGGACCATTTATCCAATCAAAACACTTATAAAAAAAAAAGCAAAAATCAATTTAATTGGACAAATGATTTTGCCATATCATTCTCCAGAACGTTTTTTGTAAATTTTTTGTGAACATAGCATTTCTCTTTCAAGTCAAAGCTAGTTTATTGATACAAATAATAGTACTAAAGATGAATCAAATATATTACAGAGCAACCTGGAGGAGCGCATATAATCTATGTTGCACGGGGACGGATACGGAAACGGGGACGGGGACGGAAACGGGTACTTAGAAACGCCAATGTTCCAAAATTCAAGAAACGGGTACTGCTGGAAACGTTTGTGTATTTTTTTATATATATATATATATATATATATATATATATATATATATATATATATATATATATATATTTTATCTATAAAATAAATAAAACCAAACATCTAACTCTTATACCAATTAGCAAAGTCCAGTTTACCACTTATAACTAAAATAAGCGGTCCATTAACCAATCAACTTGCCCTAATAATATAATATATACACTAACCCTAGTAAAATCCTAATTTCACTCCAAAAATTAACATATCGCCTCCTTCTCACACCTTGCAGTCATCTCTTATCCCAGGTTAAAATCTATCAAACAAACCACCTTAAACACAAATGAATATTAAAACCAAATATACTCATTATGGTTTCACTTACAACAAACACTTTGTTTATGTTCGAATCTCACAAGCACAAAAACTATCTTAACCTTCTTTGGCTATCACAAACCCACTACAGAAGAACCAAATGAACAAGGGTTTCACACGAAGCGTTTCCGAAAACGGCATAGAACGCTTTAATATGACCCAGAAACGTTTCCACGCGATTCCAAAAGCTGTGAAACGTTTCCCATTTTCCTGATACGTTTCCATCGCGTTTCTAGACGTTTCTGGCCGTTTCCCGTATCCGAAATGTTTCTGGTACGGGAGATGGCACCCCCCAGGCGTTTCCGTGCAACATAGCATATAATTTACACATTTGGTGTCTTCTTAAAGGCTCTACATTCGTACATCAATGGTGCTCCAATTTCCATGTACTGGATTGCATGCATGCTTCACTTGTTTCATTCATAAAATCATCGTATTACTTGTTAGATCATGAATGGTTTTTGGTTTGTAATCGTATACGTATTGATGATCATAAAAAGCCCGGTTCTCAAAGACTCTTTTTTTTTTCTGTTACATAAATTGCTTTTGACTAAATAAGTACCTCTGGTATATTGTTACCCAAATTCTTGCATACAGATATTCATGCTTCTGGTGTCAATTTGTCAGTTTATCTATTGGTATGTTTCTTTTATACATATCTGATACGTAATATATTCGATTACCAAAAGGAGCTGAACAATAACAATGAAATCGTAATACTTAAACAGATACTAGATTTAAAAAAAGAAAATTATCAATGCTAAAAACAAACTTTTAAACAGTTTGTGAGTTTGTGACATTAGAAAAGTGTTTTATGAGTTATAAGTCGCATACCACGTATATTGCGCAAGATTTAACATGTCGGCTCATTTCTTATTGGTACTACTAACTATCGTATTTTCTTTGCTAATCGGCTATTTAGCGTGGCCTTTTAGTTGTCTTTAAACATGCGTATAGTATATACGTAAGCAAAACGGCTAAGCGAGCTCGTATGTTTTATGTTAAAATACCACATGTTCTAGACTCCAAGTTCACAACAAATCCGTTATCAGCCTTTCTTACCTTAAGGTTCAACATCATTAGAATTACAAGGATTAACTGATCAATATACTTATTTGAAATCCACTATTTTGTAAAGTGCAATCTTAGCCAAAAGTTGCACTTTTAAACAAATAAGGTCAAGTAACACTACTAAATTAGATGCCCTCCTTTCTATTGATGCAACATTGCTATTTTTTTAGATTAAAAAAATAAAAAATTGAGTAAACTACACCATTCGTCCTTGTGTTATACGTTGACCATCAAGTTTCGTCCTTTAACCAAAAAAATTGCACCGTTGGTCCTTAACTGCGAAACGTTACTCAGCGTTGGTCCTTCGCTCTAACGACACTCACTAACGTTCGTTATGTATTTATATTTAAGGGTATAATGGTCATTTCATGATCTTTTATTCTTCTCTTCCTCTTCTCCATCATCATTATCATCTTCACCATCTCTCTCCGTCAACATAATCCGCCACCACATCCACCCAAAGCGACCGGCCACTTTGAAAAAACCGTCGGCCACCACCATCCCTAAATGCATTACCTTTACATATCCAACCATCACCATCAATTCGCCATCATACTTCCACGGGAACAAATCGTTTCACAGAACAAAAAAATAAAAATAAAAATCAAAACTCAATTCTGTATCAATCTTATTATCATCATCAAGAACAAAAAATCTAATACAAAGCCATTTAATCATGAACAACAAAAACTCCTAACACAAACCCACTTTTTACCAAATCAAAATTTATCAACTAAAAAGAACCAATTTAAGAAACATGAATATGATACAACCTTTGACTTTAGGCTCTCTAGACTCCAAAGATGAATATGAACAATTTAAGAAACATGAATATGAACACAAAGAATTCCAATCGGGCAAGATTTGCGTGAAATTGAACGAATCAAGGCTTGAATTAGGCTCTCTAGACTCCAAAGATCAAAACCCCTCTACCAATTTGAAAAAACCCCTTTGACTTTAGAAACCCTAATCTTGGAAACCCTAATTTCGTGAGTGTTTGATGTGTGATTAGACCTGTGAAATTAGTCCCCTTTTATAAATGAATGAAGGGAAAGTCTTGACCCTTGCTTTCTTGATCTCGAGTTAAATGAGACTATCCCCCCAAAAGCCTTTCGTCTCACCTTCACCAACATAAGCTAGTGACCCCTAGGGCGGAGGAGAGGCTTTGAGTGGCATGGTGATGGTGATGTTTATCATCAAGAAGAGAGGGTGGTGTTTTAAGAAAGGGGAAAGCGTGATTTATTTTCTAGAAGAGGGAGAGTCAAAAGATCTGGGAAGTTAGGAAGAAAAAGTAAAGTGGGAAAGAGATAGGAGAGGGGGTGATTTATTTTCTAGAAAAGGGAGAGTCAAAAGATCTGGGAAGTTGGTGAAGATGAAGTTAGAAAAGATAAAAAGACAAAAATACCCTTACATTTGTAGACTTAACGATCGTTAGTGTGTTCCGTTAGAGCGAAGGACCAACGATGAGTAACGTTTCGCAGTTAAGGACCGACGGTGCAATTTTTTTGGTCAAAGGACGAAACTTGATGGTCAACGTATACCACAAGGACGAATGGTGTAGTTTACTCTAAAAAATTATATAGGAATATTGTACATGGTGATAATATGAACAGGTTTTCTAAAAAGTATATTTAATACAAAATATTAAGAAAGTAAATAAATTCTTGGCCATCTCGTATTCATGTCATTATCTTTACTAGAAATGTAACTGCCGAATACCAAACTAGAGCTGGCAATTTCCGACACGGACCTGTTAACACGACACGACACGACCTTCTTTTAACAGGTTTCGTGTTCGACCTTAACAGGTTTCGTGTCTTAACAGGTCCGGACCTGTTAAGACACGTTAAGAGACCTGTTAAGAGGTTATATATATATGTTCAAAAATAAACCCTACCACACTTTCTCTTTCTTTTCTCATATTCCCTGCGCCTCTTTCTTTTCTCATTTTCTCCAAATCTAATCAATTTCATCTCATCTATTAATCGATTATCTCAACATATCTAATAACAAACCCATCAAGATAATCATCTCATCATCAATCTGAATCACAGAACACATCTTAATAGCTTAAACATTACCTTATTTCTACGTTTGTTGCTCCAATGGATTCAAGATCAATGGTGGGTCTCGGTTAGGTGGTAATGTTTTGTTGTGTTTTCCCTTTAAACGAACCAAATAAAAGAGAATAACATATTTGTTATTATTCTTTTTCTTTCTGTTTCGGATAGTTGTAGAAGTTGAGATTCGATAATAATCAATGATGATATTCTTTTCGTGTGTTAGACCTTAAAAAAGTCTTGATGATTCTTTGAATAACACGAAATGAGTTTGAGATCATTTCATTTTGTTTCGAGTTTTTGGTTTAGAGATGGGATAATGTTGTAAGTTTGAGAGTTTGATGGTTATGGGTTAGGAACTTAGGCTGGTGTTGGATTTGGTTCTGCTTGATTTTGTTTTGGCCGTGGTTGTCCTCGTTAATCAAAACAGTCTCGTTATTTTATTGTTTTTTGGTTTGGTTTCTCTTTGACTTATGATGATATAACAGAGGTCAAAGCACGAGGGTGCGTTTGCTTCTGTTGTTGGGTCAACGAAGCACCCAAGAGGGTGTTTGTGTTGTCTGCTGTGCGTGTCCATCACCCATAAGGGTGCATCCGGTATTGTTGGTATCAACCCTCACCACGCGGCCCGTGGAGGGTGTCCAGTTTCTGCTATAACGGCACCCGCTTAGGGTGCATTTGGTTTAGTCTCGGCTGGAAAAAAGAAGCACGACAAGGGTGTTTGTCTGCTGCAACACAACCCCAACAGGGGGTATAAATTTAGTATTTTTTTTATCGGGTCCCTTACCGTGGTCGTGTAACCTGTTAATGTTCAGTATCGTGTTCGTGTTCGAAAAAATGACACGATTTGTTATCGTCGTTTCGTGTTCGACCTTAACAGTTCAGTGTCTTAACAGCAATTTCCGGCCAGGGTGCATTTGGTTTAGTCTCGGCTGGGAAAAAGAAGCACGACAAGGGTGTTTGTCTGCTGCAACACAACCCCAACAGGGGGTATAAATTTAGTATTTTTGTTAACAGGTCCCTTAACAGGTTCGTGTCGTGTAACCTGTTAATGTTCGTATCGTGTTCGTGTTCGAAAAAAATGACACGATTTGTTATCGTGTCGTGTTCGTTCGACCCAAGGTTCGTCTTAACAGCAGCCCCAGTTAGGGTGCATTTGGTTTAGTCTCGGCTGGAAAAAAGAAGCACGACAAGGGTGTTTGTCTGCTGCAACACAACCCCAACAGGGGGTATAAATTTAGTATTTTTGTTAACAGGTCCCTTAACAGGTTCGTGTCGTGTAACCTGTTAATGTTAAATCGTGTTAGGTGTTGAAAAATGACACGATTTGTTATCGTGTCGTGTTCGTGTTCGACCTTAACAGGTTCGTGTCTTAACAGATTCTATTGTGTCGGATCAACATAATCCTAATCTCAACACAACCCCAACAGGGTGTTTGTCTGCTGCAACACAACCCCAACAGGGGGTATAAATTTAGTATTTTTGTTAAGGTCCCTTTAAGGTTCGCAGGTCGCGTGTAACTTTGTTAATTATCGTGTCGTGTTCGTGTTGAAAAAATGACACGATTTGTTATCGTGCGTGTTTCAGGTTCGACCTGAGGTTAGGTGTCTTAACAGATTCTATTGTGTCGGATCAACATAATCCTAATCTCAACACAACCCCAACAGGGTGTTTGTCTGCTGCAACACAACCCCAACAGGGGGTATAAATTTAGTATTTTTGTTAACAGGTCCCTTAACAGGTTCGTGTCGTGTAACCTGTTAATGTTCGTATCGTGTTCGAAATTGAAATGACACGATTTGTTATCGTGTCGTGTTCGTGTTCGACCTTAACAGGTTCGTGTCTTAACAGATTCTATTGTGTCGGATCAACATAATCCTAATCTCAACACAAAGATGACATATTCATTGATATACATAAATAAGTCAAATGTTTTTCCTTTAACCGATGTGGGACTAGAATTTTGATGCAAGTAACTTTATATTGCGTAAGAGTTTTCCAAACAAATATAATCAATAAACAAGTCCATTTGAATCGCCACACAGTTTCAAGTCAAACCTAGTTTATTGATAAATAATAATACAAAAGATGAATCAAATATATTATAGAGTAACTTGGAGGAGTGCATATAAGGTACGTATTTGGCTTCTTGATCTTAAAGGATTTAGCTCAACATTTATACATCAATGGATCGAATATATATATATATGCTTCACTTGTTCCATTCATAAAATCATCATATTACTTACTAGATTTTCAAAGTTTATATTAAAGATGTGTATTAATATAGAAGGTCAAATTTGATCAGGAATGGTTTTTGGTTTGTAATCGTATTGATGATCATGTAAAAAGCCCGGTTATGAAAGACTCTTGTTACATATGTTACATAAATTGTTTTTGACTAAATAAGTACGAGTAGTTAGTTGTTTTGAGTCAAACTCAACATTTTCTCCTAAACGATCGAGATTCGAGAGTATATGTTTTTGGTATATATTTTTTTTGGCTAAATAAGTTGGTTGATTTAAAGTCGAACCGCCTCTCCTCTCACATGCTAGACCTTGCATGTTTCACTGGCTCGTTGCTTAAATAACCTTAGCACTACCCAAATTTCTTGCATATATCTTCCAAACTATGTCGTCAATTTGTCGGGTTTATCT
>OU343222.1:50370943-50551773 GCA_910596185.1 Chrysanthemum makinoi | reverse complement strand
ACCACAATGGAATGAAGATACCCAAATGTGAAGGTTTCCTCTATATTATGTGTTTGGATGGTTTCTTATACCCTCCTTATCATTCCCTTTATATCGCCACCTTATCCATTGTGATTCATAACATAAACCAAACGCACCCTAAGTATTTGGATATGGATGTATATTTAAGGAGTTTAGAAGGATATTGACGTAATTTTAAAATTTACAAGGATATTGATATATTAATCCATTTTAGAGTACATAACATCCTTCTTTTTTTTTTAATTGTGTTTAAAAGCTTTTATTAATCCATTTTAGAGTACTAGAAGGGTAGCCGTGCGTTGCGGCAGCATGTACCCTGAAATAAAATTTTCAAGTGAATCATGTATTTTAGTTTATTATTTTCTTTTTGACAATAAATTTACGGATTTTAAGAATTTCATTTAGCTCATGCCCGTTCGGGCTCGAGCCCATTTGGCCTCGAGCCCGTTTGGCCTGCGCCCGTTCGGGCTCAAGCCCATTTGGCCTGTTGCCCGTTCGGGCTTGAATATTATTTGTGTAGAAAACTAGAAGGGGGGTTGAATAGTTTACCGATTAAAAACTTTGTTTTGAAACTTATTGAAAGATCAATTGATATTGATCTTGAGTATGTTAATGAAATATGCAAGCAATATGTAATGAGTAAATAAGGAAAGAAATGATCAAACCACAACAAGTTGTTTATAGTGGTTCGGTCTACAAGGACTTTTTTCCTTGCCCTACTCCACTCCCCGAGTCTCACACTCGAGAGTTTAACTTCACTAGTCAACAAGCTCCTTTCAACGGCGGAGAAAACCTTTACACTTCGCTTACACTATTTCCGACACTAAGCTAGATGTCGAGTTCTTTCCAAGGGTACAACTACTCCCACACACAATGTATTTTGAGGACTAAAATACTAACCACTCACACTCACAAGATTATGATGGTTTGATACAACAATGAAGTATGAATCAACACTAGATCATACAACACTAAGCAAACAAGACTTCCTTCTCCGTTGAAGCTTGAATATGACTTGATCTTCTTTGCTACAAAGAGATCACTAATATGATATGAAACTGAGTTAGAAAGGTTAGAGAGAAGATATGTATGAGAGTATGTTAGAAAGGGATGAGAAACTACTTGTCTTGGCATTGCTATTTATAGCCAAATTATGGACAGAGCGTCCACGGACCCCGGACCCTAAAAGGGTTCGCCCGGTACCAAATTGTACCGCCACCGACATCAAGATATCAAATCTTGTCTAAAGTCAACTCTATCTAAGTAAGATTGTGCAAGATATGAAGAGTACAAATCTTCACAAAATATCTAATGGAATCTTCCAATGATCTCCATGATGTAATACATGATGTCAAATGTTGTATTACTATTAATAGAAATATGCAAATGCTTAAGTAGTGTTTGGTTTTAAGAACCTAACACATTCTACAAACTATTATCATACATAATGATTAGAGTCATATCAAGATGTTACTAATCATAAATGTAAATGCTTGAATGATGAATATATTGTTTAAGAAAGCTTGTTTTAATATCTAATAAACTTGACAAGCTTTAAGCTTTTATAAATTAAATTTACTTTGTCGTTAACAAAACTTAGGCAAAGATCAAAATATAATAACGTTTAATGCGATATTTGTATTAACAATCTCCCCCTTTTGTTGAGGACAAAATATAAATTTTATTTTTATAAAAGAAACAAAGTTTGTACAAGAGTTATTAAAATATTAGTTTTAGAGCTTGAAAAGAAATGATAATGCAAGTGTATGAAATTTGACTTTTTATGAAAGTCAAAGACTTCACTAGTTGATGCATGATGTTGACTTTTTCAGAAAGTCAAAGTATGCTGTTTGACTTTTAGAAAAGTCAAATATAATAATTTTCCAAGTTCTATATTTTCTCCCCTTTTGTCTCAACAAAAAAGAGGCTATTGCGGAATGTAATGAGCCCGAGCTATTATCTCCCCTTGTTCAAAGCTCCCCCTAAATTGGGTGCTTTTGTGGGAAGATACATGGATTGTGAAAATAAAAAAAAAAAAAATTGTTAGTAATAATGATCATTCACAAGCATTTCCAAACACTATGTAATGACACCAACAATATAAGAAACAACATTCATTAGTTAAAATTTTTCATGAGTAAAGATCATGAAAAGAGAACACAATGATGTGTTTCTAGTACAAGAAAATGAAAATTATCCTAAAAAAAAAAAATAAAAGAAAGACTATTTTAAAACCATCCTAAAGTGATGGTGGATGGGAAAGAGCGTTGAGACGCTCAAGAATGTGGTTGAGGATGAACCTCATTTCTTCGTGGAAGTCATGGACCATAATCCGGGTCCGTTCCACGGTTTGACCCATTTGCTCACAAGTAGAGCAACCATGCCTTGGAGGGTAGAAAGTTTAGGGAGGTTGTGGTGGTGGAATGGTGGATGTGTTGGTGGTGTTGGGGATGTTTGGAGTGGTCATGATGGATGCAAGCAAAGCACTTTGCATTTGCATTGTCTCACTTAAGTGAGAATCCACCATGCCTTTGAATTGGTGGAGGTTGTGAAGTTCGGCTTGAATCTCCTCTCTAGTGGGATTGTCATCCCACATGCTCTCCGGAATGTCCTCAATATGAGGGGACATTGATGATGGAAGTGGATGATCCCCGTATAAAGGACCCTGAATGTCCTTGTAAATGGTGGAAAGAGAGGTCTTGGCCCTAATGGGGCGTTGGGTCAATGGATGACCGGGTGATTCATGAGCGATTTGCTCAATGGTGCCAAAGGATGGCAATGGTGGTGGATGACTTGGCCTAGGAGGCAAGTCTTCCAAGTCCTCTAGGAAAGGATTTGGTGATGTTGGTGGAGTTGAAAATAACTCCATGGGGGTGAGAGTGGGAGACCTTGGTGAAGGTGGTGAGGGTGTTTTGGATGTTTGGATGGGTGCCGGTGGAGGTGAAGTAGGTGTTTTTATTGGTGGTGGAGTGGTGATCACAATGTGTGATGAAGTAGGTGTAGCTAAGGTAAGGTGTGTATCATCTCTAATGGGAGATGAGATTTTGAGTGGTGAAGATTCGGATGATGAGCTAAGATTGACAAAACAACAAGGCCTTACGCTCATTCTAGCGGTTTTCTTGCAAGGTTTTGGTGATGATTTAGTCATTTTAACTTGGGTTTTGATTTGCTAGATAGTAATGAGAATGAAGAAGGTGTGAGGATGATCATGGTAAAGCCTTTCAATTTATAGAAGTAAGAAATTGTTGAGAAAAGGTTTGATTTGATGTTGAACCATTGAAGAGATGAGGTTCCTAATGATTTGGAGTGGGTTGAATGCTAGTCATATCACCCAAGTCAATCCATACAAAGAAGATGGAGTGAAGAGGAAAAGATATGCAATTAATGTGTTCTAGTGAGTGGAATTTCTAATATCAGATTACCCACGGATTTGAAGGTACCAAAAATTTGGTTCCTTCCTTTATGCCAAAGGGCTCCTTGGGTGGATTTTTCAAATTTTTGAATTTTGGTGGGAAATGGATTTCTTACATCCCTTAGTGAATAATACTAGTTCTAATAACAGTATAAACTAGTTAAGGTTGATTTTTAAGTGATGGAAGATAATTTGGAATCACGAAAGAGTCGAAATTCAGAAAATTACCGGAGGATCCACGCACCAAATCATACCTGACGGAACCCAAAAGGGTGCCGTCTGGTCCGCCTGTACAGAGATGGCGGTACCAAATTGCATAAAGGACGGTACCAAGATAATGGTGCCGTCGATCCGTGAGTGCTGAAATTTGGACGAATGTTTCTTAAAACCTGAAATTTCGAAACCTAAATTTTTCTCAAAACTTGTTATACTAAACATTTCTAGTTAGGAAAAGTAAATAACACATATGTAAACATAGTGGAGCATAGATTAAGAGCAAGGCTTATTGATTTTCACAATATAGTGAAAATGGGTAAAATTTGATAGCGTACTTGTGCTATCCCCCTGCATGAGTTTGTTAGCATACACCATTGTTTTAAGTTATATTATCATCCTACATAATAAAAACAACTAAATTGTATCAACCATTAATGATAAAGCATTGTTCCAAACACTCCTTAAAGTACCCTTATTTGTCCAATTTCTTGTAAATCTTGTTCATCATCCTACCAAGGCACTTGAACATTCCCTTAGTTTGCTTGAATTCTGCTGATTCATTCTCAATCTCGGGAAGAGATGCGTAATACTCATGAGGTGGAAGATGAGAGCTTGGAAGACCATCCTCTGAGCTATTTGATGATGATGATGAAGGAGTTGGAGGTTTAGCTCTCTTGCCTTTAGTCTTAGCAACTCGATCATCACTCAAAGGTACAAAGATGTGAGGGATGAGTTCATAGTGAAGGTGCATTCCTTTTGGGGTTGGTGGAATTGGAGCGAAGTTTCTATAGAGACGGGTGAGAAGCATCCCGTATGGAAGAGCAACGGATCCTTGAGTTGGAATATCAATCATTCTCCTAGCTATGTAGTAGGCTAAGTTGAATGGTTGTCGGGTTGACAAGTTGTAAAGCATGTGACAAAGACAAGCGTTTATGTGATCCCTATTCCCTATGGTGCTAATGACGTTTGCTCTAAGTAACTCCTCCCATTTCTTAAATTCGTGCTTAAGTTCATTGAGCTCCATTCCATATGGATCTCGGCCTACCTCTTTTCCCTTTGGGTTACTTCGGTTGTATCCGTTTTGGGTTAAAAAGATGTTCACGGATGACATCCTTATCGGCTAAACGGGTTATGTAGGAAGAGGCGGTCATTGATTGCATCAAGGGCCGTGAGTGACCACTTATCCGTGTAGACACAAGTTCCTCGGTTGGGAATTCCTAGTACTCTAGCAAATTCACTTAAAGTGATGGTGTAGTCATTTTGGTTGATTCTAAAGCTAAGACAAAACTCATCATCTTCATCACTAAACCCGGTCACACTAGCATAGAATTCTAACACGAACCTAGGACAAATTGGTTCATCAATGTCAAGAACACAATCGAATTGAATGGCGGCTAGTTCTTCACGAAGATTAGTATGCTCAAGGAAGGATGAGTGAATGGTTCTACCCTCGTGGAAATACCTTGATTCTAGACCCCTAAATATTTCTATTTGTTCCTTGGTGAGTCCTTTGGTTTTGTGGTGTTTGGGAATGTAGTTAAGAGTGTCTTTGTGATCATAGAATCTTGCGGCTACCATGGTTATTCCTAAGGACAAGAGTTAACATGTTAAAAAAATAAGATAAATTTTAACGTTTTTGATTCTAGTGTGTGCCTATATGAAAACAATTTGGAGTTGCGGTTATCTCGACTCATTTTATGCACAAAATGGTTTTAGTGGAGTGTTTGGCAAATACCATGAGATAACCCAAATGCTCCTAATTCAATGTGGCTATATTTGAATATACCCAGGAGTGCATATTAGTTATGCAATACCTTTAGTATTCAAGAGCATGCAAGTGATGAAAATTCTAACGTTTCTATTTGTATTAGCAATGAAAAAATGTTTTCCTATAAGTGAGAAGTTTTTCAAAACTTTTGACATGGGGTGTTTGGTTGTTTGAATAAGGCCTTATATTTATTATCTATCAATTAGTGGGAAACATGATTTTGTTTATGCAATATGATAATGTAGTACCTAATTTGAATGACTAGTTATGCAATTTGCCAATTGAATTCATATTTGGTATAGAAGCATACATAAAACCCCATGTAATGATTTGTGATAGTGTTGTGCATAAATAAGAATCTAGACTCAGAATTAAGAGATGAAATGTAGTTAGGATACTTACAATGATGTTATCTTCAGTGATTAGTGAGTGGGAAGATGACAATAATGAGCTTGGTTTGAGTTTTGCACATTTTGGTAAAGTAGTTGTGAGGAAGAAGATGTTATGTATAAAGCTGTTTTGCTTCTGTAGACACCACGGACCAGACGGCACCAAATTTGTGGTTCCGTCCGTGTTGTCGTTTGGTGCCGTGGCTACGTAGCGAAACAAGACAAAATTGTTTTGGTTTGACTATTCTAATGTTTTAGGCTATGTTTATCCTACATGCTTGGTTCCATTAACCCTAAACCAAGTCTAAGAAGATTAAAAGGTTCTCGGTTAAGAGGTTTAGTAAGATGTCGGCAATGTTGTCTTCGGAGGATACTTTCTCGATTGAAATGTTTCCTTTTTGAACATTGTCGCGAAGAAAGTGATGACGGATTTCAATGTGCTTTGTACGAGCATGTTGAACGGGATTCTTGCTGAGATCGATGGCTCCTTTGTTGTCGCAAAGTATCACAATGTCGTTGAGATGAATTCCGTAGTCTACTAGAGCTTGCTTCATCCAAAGAGCTTGTTGACATGCTTTTCCGCTGTGAGACGTATTCGGCTTCAGTAGTAGAGATGGCTAAAGCCGTTTGCTTCTTTGCAAACCATGAGGTGAGACAATGTCCAACAAAAGTGCAAATACCACTTGTACTTTTTCTATCGACATAATCACCGGCATGATCCGAGTCGGCATACACTATGGTTTCTATACCCGGTCCTTTGGGATACCATAATCCTAAACACGTTGTTCCCTTAATATATCTAAAAATCCCTTTTAATGCTTCTAAGTGTGATGCCTTTGGGTTTTCTTGAAAGCGAGCACATAGACAAACACTAAACATAATGTCGGTCTACTAGCCGTAAGATAGAGTAGGCTACCAATCATTCCTCTATATTTAGTGTTATCTACGTATTCACCTTCTTCGTCTTGATGAGTTTAGTGTCCGAGGACATGGGTGTTTTAGTTGGTTTGGAATCTTCAAGACCAAATTTCTTAAGCATGTCTTTTATATATTTAGATTGATTAAAGAAAATACCATCTTCTAGTTGTTTAATTTGAAGTCCTAGAAAGAAGTTTAACTCACCCATCATACTCATTTCAAACTCGTCATGCATGATTTTAGAGAAATCATTACATAGTTCTTGACAAGTTGATCCGAATATAATGTCATCAACGTATATTTGAACAATAATAATTTGTGATTCCTTTTTCTTAGTAAAAAGAGTATTATCTACTAATCCCATAGTATATTTGTTATCAATAAGAAAAGTCTTAAGACGGTCGTACCAAGCTTTAGGTGCTTGTTTAAGGGCGTATAATGCTTTCTTGAGTTTGAAGACATGATGTGGTTTCTCAAAGTCGGTAAAACCGGGAGGTTGAGCAACATACACTTCTTCGTTAATAAACCCATTAAGGAAAGCACTTTTAACATCCATTTGAAATAATTTAAAATCATAAGCACATGCATAAGCAAGTAATATTCTAATAGATTCAAGTCTAGCTACCTGTGCATAAGTTTCATCATAGTCAATTCCTTCTTGTTGATTATAACCTTGTGCAGCAAGCCTAGCTTTGTTTCTAGATACTACACCATTTTCGTCCATTTTGTTTCGAAAGACCCATTTTGTTCCAATTATAGTTTGATCTTTGGGTTTTGGAACTAGTTTCCAAACATCATTTCTAACGAATTGGTTTAATTCTTCTTGCATGGCAATTACCCATGATTCATCTTTTATTGCTTCATTTATGGGTTTTGGTTCAATGGTGGATACAAAACAAAAATGATTACTTTGATTTTGAGCTTGTGATCTTAAGGTTCTTTGATTAAGGTTTCCTATGACCTTTTCTAATGGATGACTTTTAGATTCTTTTATATTGATAATTTCCTTATTTAATGGTTCATCCTCCTTGTTATTATTAATTTGATTTTCAATTATTTGACTTTCAACTAAGTCATCATCTACCAAAGGTGATGTTTTAGAGGGAGGTGGACTTTCGTCAAATGTTATGTTCAACGATTCCTCGACTATCATTGTTTCTTTATTTAGGACAATGTAAGCTTTACTAGTTTGAGAGTAACCAAGAAATACACCTTCATAAGACTTTGGGTCAAACTTGGTGAGATAATCCTTAGTATTAAGTATAAAGCATTTACAACCAAAGACTTTAAAATATCCTAATGTTGGCTTTTACCTTTATAAAGTTCATATGGTGTTTTGTTTAGGAAAGGACGTATTAGGACTCTATTTAAAATATATGTAGAAGTGTCAACGGCGTGACACCAAAACTTTTGAGGAATGTTTTGTTCATTAAGCTCATTTCTTGAATTGTTCTATTTTTACGTTCTACTACTCCATTTGATTGAGGTGTTAGGGAGCCGAAAAGTTATGTGTTATACCATTTGTATCACAAAAGTTTCCAAATTGAGTTTCGTTGTCAAATTCACGACCATGATCCGTTCGGATCGACACGAATTTGACACCTAGAAGATTTTGAATTTTCTTGCTAAGTATTTCAAATTTATCAAAAGCTTCATTTTTGGTTTTCAAAAATAATGTCCAAGTAAACCTTGAGTAATCATCTACTATGACCACAGTGTATAAGTTGCCTAGCTTCTTATGATGGATAGGTACAAGTCCATATGCAATAATTCTAGACACTTAGATGTGGATACCATATTTTTAGATTTGTGACTACTATGTGTTTGTTTACCAATTTTGCAAGCGCCGCAAAAGTGTTGGTCATATTTTAGTTTTGGTAAATTCCTAACCAACTCTTTTGAAGATAGGTTTTGTATAAGTCTCATATTAGCGTGACCTAAGCGCCTATGCCAAAGAGATGAGCTATCGTCTAATGTTGTTAGGCAAAGTTTGTCATTATATGTTTTATCTATTTTCATGACGTATATGTTATTTTTCCTAACTCCTTTAGCTATGGTGATACCATCTTTTAGTATTTTACTACCATTTTCATCATATAGTACTTTATACTTTTTATCACATAGTTGGCTAATACTAAGTAGATTAAATCCTAACCTATCCACATGAGCAACATTTTCAATAGTTAGAGAGTTATGAGCAATCGTATCTTTGCCAATGATTTTGCTTTTGAGATTGCTACCAAAGGTGACATTACCTCCGTCATACTCTTGGTATGATGAGAAGAGACTTTGTTGCCCGTCATGTGTCGTGAGCATCCACTATCTTTTATCCACTCATCAGGTTCCAATCCAACTTTCAAACATACCTAAGAAGCAAATAACTCAAACATTTGGTCCCCAATATCTCATGGGTCCGTTTGGGTTAAACATACCATTTATTTGATTCATGTATGGAAATGATGGGTAAGAGTTCCATGGCATGTAAACTGGAGTTTGATATGGTCTAGGAAAGTTTTGATTCCAACCGTTGTGTTGGTAGTTAGGTTGAACGTTGTGGATGCTCTTAGGAAAGGGCGCTTTGGCAAAAGAAGTTTTATATCGTTGTTGAGTAGTTTTTGATCTAAATTCATTTTTAACAAGTCCTACTCCCGATATAATGGCTGGTTTTAGTTTAACATTATCATTGGTTTTCTTTGTTATTTTAACAAATTCAAGACGGTCCGTATTGCGAACATTCTCGTTTCACTGCAAGTACCGCGTACCATTTTCATAACGGACGGAACCCTTATTTTGGTTCCGTCTGGTCCGTGCTGTATCTGCAGCATTTTGACAGAATGTTCTTCTTTTTCAGCCGTTTTGTTTTGACTCTTTGGAATTAATACTTCATTAAAACCTAGCCCATTCATGTCTCCCGGTGTTTTATGAATTTTAACTATTTCATCGGCAAGAGCGATGTTTTTGTTAAACCTTTTAAACTTAGAATTATTTTCTATTAAAACTTCTTGTGTGAGCTTTAGTTTTTCTATTTCAAGATTAAGCTCTTGACATGATTTACAATCATCGTCATTTGCTTTTCCTTTTTCAAGACGTTTTGCTTTTTCTTTTAACTCATATACCTCATTTTCCAAAAACTCCTTTTTGGTTTTTAGAAATTTATTTTAGTTATGATTTTTAGACTTAGCTCACACAATTGATTATATTGTTTTTGCAAGGTGTCATCATCTATAGAAGAATAAGAAGAGTCGGAAAGTACCTCATTTGACTCATGTGCCATTAGAGCGATCTCTTCCTTGCTTGTTTCTTCATCGTCTTCACTATCACTCCAAGCACCACTTACAAAAGCTCGTTGAGTTTTGTTTTTAGGTGGCTTGGGACATTCTCCTATGAGATGACTTGCATCACCACATCTAAAACACTTTCTTTCACCTTTAATCTTCTTATCATCCCGATCTTTTCGGAATGGCTTCTTTTCTTCTCGAGGTTGTCTTACAAACTTTCCTCTTCTTCTAAAGAACTTCTTGAAATCTCTAACGGCCATGGCATACTCCTCATCTTCACTATCAGAACAAGATTCACCATCATCGCTTGATTCCGCCTTTGCTTTAAGAGCAACGGATTTGATCTTCTCCTTTCTTCCTTTGATGATCTCCGAATCTTTCTCCATTACCATTTCGTGAACTTTGAGGTTGCCAATTAGCTCGTCTAGTGACATTATTGAGAGATCTTTTGATTCTTCAATAGCGTCACTTTAGCTCTCCATTTGGGATGGAGTGCTCTAAGAAATTTCCTGACAAAGTTCTTACTACTAAAAGATTCATCAAGTGCTTTAAGTGATGTAATGATAGTGTTAAAACGAGCAAAGCCACAATCAATGGTTTCATCTTAGGGATAACAAATTGTTCATATTGTTGAACAAGAAGATCAATTTTGTTATCCTTGACTTGTGAATTACCTTGATGTGTAACAATTAAAGATTCCCAAATATCTTTGCGGTTTCACACATAAAAATTCTTTCATATTCTTTTCTAGGTAAAGCATTATAAAGCATCATTTTAGCTTCATTATTTTTAGCAACTAATTTCTTTTGTTCATCAACGGAAATATCCTTTGTTGTAGAACTAAAATCTCCTTTAACAATAATAAACCAAAGATCTATATCTTTTGATTTTACATATGTTTCCAAACGGTTTTTCCAATAGATAAATCCATTGGTTTCAAAGAGTGGTGGTCTTTGCATAGATTGCCCTTCTTTAAAGTTTTCAGAATCCATGGATCGTTTCAAGTTTATAAAATACAAGTTATTTTAGAAATTCTTGAGCAACGAGGCTCTCGTACCAATTGTAGAAAACTAGAAGGGGGGTTGAATAGTTTACCGATTAAAAACTTTGTTTGAAACTTATTGAAAGATCAATTGATATTGATCTTGAGTATGTTAATGAAATATGCAAGCAATATGTAATGAGTAAATAAGGAAAGAAATGATCAAACCACAGCAAGTTGTTTATAGTGGTTCGGCCTACAAGGACTCTTTTTCCTTGCCCTACTCCACTCCCCCAGTCTCACACTCGAGAGTTTAACTTCACTAGTCAACAAGCTCCTTTCACCGGCTGAGAAAACCTTTACACTTCGCTTACACTATTTCCGACACTAAGCTAGATGTCGAGTTCTTTCCAAGGGTACAACTACTCCCACACACAATGTATTTTGAGGACTAAAATACTAACCACTCACACTCACAAGATTATGATGGTTTGATACAACAATGAAGTATGAATCAACACTAGATCATACAACACTAAACAAACAAGACTTCCAACTTCTCGTTGAAGCTTGAATATGACTTGATCTTCTTTGCTACAAAAGAGATCACTAATATGATATGAAACCGAGTTAGAAGGGTTGAGAGAAGATATGTATGAGAGTATGTTAGAAAGGGATGAGAAACTACTTGGCTTGGCATTGCTATTTATAGCCAATTTGGACAGGAGCGGCCACGGACCGCGGACCCCTAAAAAGGGTTCCGCCCGTGTACCAAATTGGTACCGCCAGTCTGACAGTCAAGATATCAAATCTTGTCTAAAGTCAACTCTATCTAAGTAAGATTGTGCAAGATATGAAGAGTACAAATCTTCACAAAATATCTAATGGAATCTTCCAATGATCTCCATGATGTAATACATGATGTCAAATGTTGTATTACTTATTAATAGAAATATGCAAATGCTTAAGTAGTGTTTGGTTTTAAGAACCTAACACATTCTACAAACTATTATCATACATAATGATTAGAGTCATATCAAGATGTTACTAATCATAAATGTAAATGCTTGAATGATGAATATATTGTTTAAGAAAGCTTGTTTTAATATCTAATAAACTTGACAAGCTTTAAGCTTTTATAAATTAAATTTACTTTTGTCGTTAACAAAACTTAGGCAAAGATCGAAAATATAAATAACGTTTAATGACGATATTTGTATTAACAATTTGTATAATATTATTTGTTAGTGATATTTAATGTAGAATTGTGTTTAATTTGGTTGTACAATATGCTTGATAATTTGTATTTATTATGTTAGGGGTGTTTTAATAACTGTATTATTTGTATTTATTGACCAGTTAATTAATTGACTATATAAAATAACATTAATGTGGTGTTTTGTTTTTTTTAATATATGCATTAAAGTGGTGTACGCTATGCTTCTTGTCTTGTACGTCTGAAAATTATGTGCATTAAAGTATTGTACATTATGCTTCTTTTCTTAATTATATGAATTACTAATTATAGTAACATGTGTAGGCTTATATTTTTAAGACTTCCTTTTATAGGAAGTCCTAAATACATTATAATGTAGTATAGATATAGATTCGGTGTCTTAACTCAACTCCCACGTTAAACTTTTACATCTTTGCGTTAAGGTGCGTTAAGCACACCGTGAGCTTGCGTTAAAGGCCAAAGGTTTCACCCACGTTAAAGCTTTAACGCAGCGCTAAACACTTTTTTCTTTTCTTTTCTTTTTCTTCTTCCGATTTAAATGGGTTTTGGTGGGTATTTTGGTGTGTGTTTATATAACGTGTGTGTGTTATGTATGTGTTTTAGTGTGTGTAAAAGTTGCAATTTTTAAAGGTTGAAGATAACCAGTTTTGGTTATTACAATTTCAGTCCTTGTGGGTTTGGTGTTTTTTTAAGTAAAAAAAATACTAGTTATTTTTAATTTTAGTTTTGTAACTTAAAAAAAAATGTTTTTTTGTATTTTATAAATAGAAAAGAAAAAAATATTGGGGCCCAAAATGTAGTATTATGGTTGAGTTATGATAAGGGGTGTTTTTTTTAGTTAAAGGTGAAAAAGTTAAAGCTGATGTGGAGCTGACGTGACAGTGGGTAAAGCTTTAACCCAAGTGATGATATCTAATCCTCTTACTAAAAAAAGAGCGTTTATGTAACATCCCGATTTTTAAATAAAGTAGTAACGGATATATCTATTATTTTAGTGGAATGAATAGAAAAGTCCCACTTTGACAAGTATTAAAATATATTAGCGGGACTTGATATGTACATAATATATGACCAGTTTGCAATACATCCTAACTACAGGGGACTAATTATGTCAAGTGCTTAAGTTAGTGGGAATTACCAAAATACCCTTGGTCCTTATCCTTTTATTACTTATACAGAGTCGGTTAAAAAAAAGGGATATATACTCTCCTCTTTATCCATTATTACGAAAAAAAGAAAAGAAGAACCAGGAAAACATATTTCTTCACTTTGAAGAATTCTATAGATATCTTGATCTTTGTCAAAGCCCTATCAAGAATCAAGCAAAGATATCAAGGCTTGAATGGTTATTATGAATCAAGAGCTTAAGAGGTTATTGTGTTCTTCTCCAATATCAAGTAAGTGATGAATTATATGTGTAAACAAGAATACAAGTTATGTGGTTATGATTAGCAAGTGTTATACATGATTATGTGATGAATTCAAGATTTATCATTTATGATTATGTATATGATTATTAGGGTTTATGATGGGATTATGTTAAAATCAGATTAAGAGATCTTAGGAGGTGTTTATATGATTTTTGGATTTAACCCAAACACCCCTTAATGATATTAGTGTGTTATATGATGTTAAATGAGTTGCTGAAATTTTCAAAAATGATTAGTCATGTTTGAAAAATCATATAAAATTGATAGAAGCTCGGATTGAATCATGGCCGGACTTTCTGGAAATCCTAAGGTGTCTACTTCAGTTGTATTCAAAAAGTTTTTTGCTCATTTAGTATTTAAGTTGGTCTAAAACGTGATTTGGTACAGCAATGGCTGATCCTGAAATGTGCAGCAAACCGAACTTTAAAAATTCATACCGATACACCGTGAGTCTGCTTGGAGCGTCTATACCTTTCGAAAGGGAAAATAGTGTACTTTCATGGAAAAATAGCCTCATGACCTGTTTCAGTAGTTAAGTTAGTCAAAATGAGGCATTTGCAGGCTGCTGCAGAAAATCAGCAAACGCGTTGTTAAGTGTTTTGATGATTATGACATGATATGATGTTTTTGCAAGTCCCGGGTGATTATATGCTATGATAGCTTATGTTCTCAGCCCATATGGTTATAATACATGTTATGAAAGTATAGAACCAAGTGACCATACTTGGTTAGCTTAGCTCTGAGTTCGCAGCATAGTAGTGCATGTTTGGCAAGATTTATGCCATAACTAGTTTATGAGTTTATGCATTATAGTTAGTTTATGTGTGCTTAGTTGCACTTATATTTGCATTATCATGTTATATTCATGCCAAGTTGTTATGTGTTAACATTATACGTGTTCATCTATCATGATATAGGTGTTCGAGACATATTAAGAATCATTCATCTTGCATTATACGGCCCAGGTGAGTAACGGATTTTCGCTTAACATGTTTAGTAGATTGCTGTTTAGTATATATATATATGCCTTGCTATATCTCAAGTATGCAAATTATGTATCAAGTTGAATCTGTTGGGTCATATTAGTATCATAATGACCCGTGTGGTCATATTCAACATCAAGTCAACCGTTGGGTCATATTAGTATCATGATGACCGCGGTGGTCATATTCAGATCATGTTAACCCGTTGGTCATATTTAGTATCATGTTGACCCGTTGGGTCATATTAGTATCATGTTGACCCATGTGGTCATATTCAGTATCATGTTGACCTGCTGGTCATATTTAGTATCATGTTAACCCGCTGGTCATATTAGTATCATGTTGACCCATGTGGTCATATTCAGTATCATGTTGACCTATTGGTCATATTTAGTATCATGTTGACCAGTTTTGTCATATTACTATCATGTTGACCCGTGTGGTCATATTCAGTCTGTTGGTTATATTTAGTATCATGTTGACATGTTTGGTCATATTAAGTATCATGTTGACCCCTTTGGTCATATTAAGCATCAAGTTGACCCGTGGGTCATATTTAAGTTCATGTTGACATGTTTGGTCATATTAAGTATCATATTGACCAGTTTTGTCATATTAAGTATCATATTGACCAGTTGGTCATATTAAGCATCAAGTTGACTCAAGTTGACCCTTGGTCATATTAAGCATCAAGTTGACCCAAGTTGACCCGTTTGGTCATATTAAGCATCAAGTTGACCCGCTTGGTCGTATTAACTATCATGTTGACCAGTTTGGTCATATTAAGTATCATATTGACCAGTTTTGTCATATTAAGTATCATGTTGACCCGTTTGGTCATATTAACTATCATGTTGACATATTTGGTCATATTCATCACCGTGTTGACCATTTGGTCATATTCATAGTCATGCCGAATTGCTTAGCAATATTCAGATTAAGTAGACCATTTTTTTACTAAATAATATGTCGTGGTCAACCTCAGTATTATTTATAGCGCAGACTCAGTTATATGTTATAGTTGGTCTCAACATTATGTTTATAGTAGTTCTGCTTTATATTATAGTCCAGCTGTAGTATCAAGTTATAACTCAGCCTTGGTTTATGTTATAGTACAATTTTAGTAATTAATTCAATTTTAGTATCATATCTTGGTTTAACCTTGTAACCATATTATTGTTCAGTTTCTATATTCAGCTTAGTCTCAGTTCTAGCCCCTAGTATCAGGTTGTAGTTAAGCCTAAGTATTTAGCTTAACCTTAAATAATATATGAATTTTATATGTATTTAGTAATGTGTGCAAAATGATTTATGCACTTCTGGCATGCGATGCGTTTATATATATGCATGTCAAATTCTATGAGGTATATGCTTATGCAGTGTTTTAAGCCGCCAAGTGCTTTATGCACTAAATTAGTCAGAATGGTACTTTATGCATTACTCAATATATTTAGTACTATCATCAAGATATAGTCAGTTATGTGATCACACATGTGTTCCGCATAAAGTTGGAACTTAGACCTCCTTAGTGGAGAATCGAGCCTTAGAATAGTGAATGTTCCAAAATTGGAACTCGCATATCCTATATGGATGATTAACATGCTTATATGGCTCGTCAGTTATGTATTCAAAAGAATAGTACTATAAGTACTCAGTCAGTCAGATGTGCTTGTGCACTTAGTCGTAAGATGTGCTTATGCACTCAGTCAAGATGTGCTTTACGACTCACTATGTACCCATGTACTCAGTCAGTTATGCACTAAGTATGTGCTTATTTATGCATCGCTATGCACTCAGATACTTATGTACTCTCGGCCAAGAACATGATGTATCATATATTTAATTAGTCATGTCACGCTTATGCAGCTAGTTAATATTATGATTCATGTAGCTCTAATAGTACTGTATATACTTATTCAACATCATGCTTATGTTCGCTTTATGATTTAATACGTTCCGTTATCTCACTAAGTCTTATAGACTTACCGCTCTCGCTTTATATTTTTGTAGGTATGCAAGATGAGATCATGTACATGCTAAATGGGGCTTAATGGGTTAAAATGGTGTAGCTCGCGGGTTAGGTAACGAGCTTCTCATTTCCATCATTTGTTATCGCTTGATTGGCCCTAAATCAAGAACCAACTTCTTTACCAAGTTTAAAGAGTCACCGTTATGTATTTTTGTAAAGTTTAGTATTTCAATGGGACGTTTGGAATAAGCCCGTATGATGTAGAAAATACGCTTCCGCTAGTTTTATCAATGTATACAGTTTACAGATTTTTAAATAAAAAAAAAATCTGGGCGTTTCAAGTTGGTATCAAAGCGATGGTTTGAGAGATTTAAGTATCCACCATTAGTAGGGGATGCTTAGACTTGAACCTTTGCTCGGTAATTGCTTTTAGAGTTAAACTGCATCGCATGTTTATACGTTTATCAGTTATTCAGTCATGTTATTTAGTATAAAGTTCATGTTTTAGATAATCAGTGCGTGTTTAGCAATGCATACCTATTTATTTGATTAGCAAAAGATATATAAGATTATATGAATTTACAGATATAGTAGTGTAGTGCATAATGCATTTTCAGATATTAGATAAAGTTGCAGATCGTGAATCAGATACTCACGATATAGTAAGCATATAAAATTAGTATGCATTATCAGTATAGCACTATATAGTTAGCATTTACATCAGCTTATGTGTAGTAGATGATACGTTTTAGTTAAGTGGTACGTGCTAAAACACATACCTTTTCATTATCAAAACTGACCCAAAATAACCAAGAAAGAGCCGTTTATTGCTAATATTTGTTGTTTTCTTGAGTTTGTGCTTGTGCAGGAACGGATTTGTAAAAACACACAAAAAGGAGCCAAATCAGACGTAAATCCGAGCACGAGAGATTTAGAGAGCTTAAGCCGAGCCGGAAGATCAAAATTGAGCATTTATGAAGATTTTATTCTCCAAGGATGATTTTTTGAAGTTAATAATCAAGTTTGAAGAATTGGCAAAAATGGCCCCTCAAGTTTGAGCATTTGGCAAAAGTAACCCTTCAAGATTCAGAATTTACAAATTTCACCCTTGGATTATTTGTGAATGACAAGTGTAGCCCTTGAAAGAGATTTTTAGATTTACACCTTTGGTCCTTGAATTCGAATATACAAGTTTGGCCCTTATGTTTACTCTTGGATCCATTTTTAGTCCAAAATCCATTTATACTCTTTTTGGCCCAAAACACTACCAAACCCCAAAAGCCCAAACCAATGTAAAACCCGGCCCCAACTCATAACCTATACCCGGTATATATCCCAAACCCGAATACCCACTTAACCCTAACCAAACCCCGTCAACCCCTTACCCTGGCCAAACACACTTGAAATATTATAAACAAATCCAAACGCCAACCCTCTTCCCTGTGAACCAAACATGCCCAATTAACCCGTTTACCCAATTACCACCACCCACCATTTAGCCACCTGAAACCTCGTACTAAGCATCTTTCCCAATCCTTCTGAAGCCGACATGTCAGATAAGAATGCCACGTGGCCCTTTCAAGCTCTCCTATTGGACGCAACACCTCACCTTGTGAATTGGAGCATTCTGATTGGAGGAAGTGATAATGGATTGATATGTGGTCGTGATAGACTTCTAGGCTCTTCCAAGAGGATTCCAAGGCCTGATGGAGGCTATAAAAGACCCTCTTGGCTCACATTGAATTCGCGGTAATTCCTTAGTTTTCATTTAGCTTATTGTTCTTGTATTTCAGTAGTTTTATAAATGTTTTCTTAAAGCTTTTATTGTATTCTCAATTCCTTGTAATCCTTTTTCAGTATTAATCAAAGTTCCAAGTTTTTAAATTTAATCTTGCATTTCTTATTTTAAGTAATCAATAAGCTATTTTGAATAATGGAATAAGCTCATTTCAGCTTGATATAGCTTTAGTGAGCTTATATTGTGCCTTCACTATCTCATTTCAATCAATACACAACAAAAGCTTCTTGGTCAACGAAAGTCAACTGGTGATTATACTTGGTTCAGAAATGGAAATGGGTTGAAATGATGCTGAGTTGGGTCTAATTTAGTGTGTGGTGTTGGATTTGGTTGATTTGGTACTGTTATCGCCCAATTTAAGCTGATACTAAGTGAGTTTATTTTCTAAAACTGTTTCATAACTGTCATGTATGCTGTGGTTATTATGATCATGTTAATGCTTGATGTGTTGTTAAATTAGTCTTAGGATCTTAGTTTATCACTGATTTCACTTTCGCATAAGAGTTATAGGATCAGATGGCTTAAATTGTTTGTTAGATTTATAAAAGGAGTGTTTGGATTAGAACTTAAATCTGTGCTAGAGGTCAAAATATAAGAGTAGTTCGCTTGATTTAGGCCTCTGCTATAGTTTGTTTCACTCATATCTGTCCTTGTTTTGCATCATTTTCATTCTTAGTCAAAGTTTCATCTCAACTGTTCTTGAGCTTAAATCTGTTGAAACTAGATACTGAAATCATTACATATAGGTTTAGAATTTGATAAACCGTGTTGTTATAGTTATATTTCATCATTATTCATCTACTTCAGTTCAACATTTGCATTTAAATCTCACATAAGTCAAAGTACCAAATCTGATTTCAAAAGTCAAAACCATGTCAAACCTGTTTTTCTCAGATATTGCAGCCTCTGCACAAGGTTCAATACAGCTTATGATGGTCTCATATTTGGTCCAATTGTAGTTTGCTAGGTGGTCTTGAAGACCACATATCTGGTTTTCACATAAGTCTCTTAGATTAACTGGTGCAGTAGCTCAAACAGGTGGGTCAGAACCTGTTTGGGAAGAAAATCAGTTAGCATATTATCTTGGTAAACTGCTTATTTGAGGTTAGGAGTAGCTGGATTTAGCTGATAATAGTTAATTGGAGTATAATCTAGTCTCTGTAGAAGTTTGGTGGCTTATTTTGTTGTTTAGCTTATTTAAAGTGCTTATTTCATATCAGTTTACACTACTGCTCTCATTTCTTACACATTAGCTTATGATTTCTTATTTTCATAGATTTAGATTAATATTTTAGAATTTTCCTGAGTTTTTCATAATTTTTGGACACTGTTTGCTATTTTTCTCTATTTAAAACAGTTTTTAGTACTTTTAAATAGCTTTTATTGCAAATAATTAAGAAAAAGTTCCAAAAAATAATTTTCAATTTTCCCAGTTTAAGAAAAATATAAAAAGCATAAAAAATATTTTTCCCTATTTTTCCCCTTTTATTTGGTATTTTTCACAATTTAAATTAGATTTAAATAGTTTTAAATTAGTAGAAAATAGAAAAATAATCAGAAAAATAAAAAAATAGTTTTGAAAATTCTCTTATGGTATTTTAGATTTTATAAAAATAGTTTCATATTTTTCCCTTTGATTTTCATAATTTTTAGTATTTTAAATTAGTTTTAATAGTTAAAAATTAGTTTTTAATTTTAATAAAATCCAGAAAAATCCTAAAAATAGTTTTAATTCTAAAATAGTTTTCAAATTACATTTCTAGAGTAAAAGTATTTTTACGCATTTTTAGGGTATAATTTAGACGTATTTGCATTTTAATTACGTTCGCTCATTTCGCTTTAGTTATTTTGCACTTAGGATTTCCCGTAAAATAGATTCCCTTAATTACTTTCCCTATTCCCGTAGTTTAATAAAATCAATCAAACAAATCAAAACATCGAGCATTAAATTTCAAACCAATAACGACGTTAGTAATTCACTGGAAACGATTCGGGTTGACTAATCCGTATCAACGATCACACACGGGATTTGGTTTAATATTCTTTTCCTAAAGGAATTTTGAATCTATCTTCGTGATTATTTTTGATATCGATATCGAGGTTTTATCCGTACACACATACCCTTAAGCCTTCATTATCGCGAATCAGTGCACCGAACTGTTTTAAGTTTCTTACGGTTAGTCATTCACAAGTGGCTAGCTTGTGTGAGATAACTTGACGGTTTGGCATCTGTGTGCTTCTGTGAATCAAATTTTGGCGCCGCTGCCGGGGAGGTTGTGTCACGACAATATCGTTTGAGGTTTGACGATTAGTGACTCGAGATCCTTCATTCGTGAAGTTACTATTTTTCTATAAAATAAAAAAGTAAAAATATTTTCCTTTTTCTTTTGTATATATATATATATCATATTAAAAATACAAAAGATTTTCTCTTGTGTTTTTGCTAATAAATAGAAGACACCAATTATATAACATTCTCAACGGAGGTGTTATCATTAATAAGTTCCCGAACTAAAGATCAAAACTTGCCTTTGTGTCGCTTGTGAGTCGATTTATTTCTATTTGATAAACAAACTGTGTGGTGGGTATAAGGACGGCCTGACATTAAATTGCGGCTGAAAAGAAGCGGGTTTTTAATAAGCTTCGCGCTGACCTAAAAAAGCTTCTCCGCTCGCTTGTGCGTTTGTCTTATAGAGGTGATTTATTCACTTGGGATTATTGGTTAAGTTCACTGTGTTTTCGAATTCCGTTCGTTTTAATTGCCTTGGTTTTTGAAAGTGCATGCACTCGCTCCAATAACTATAGACCGATACTTGAAACCGCTACAATTCCGCGAAGGCAAAATAGACGTGCTCCATTAGTCGAACCCGAGATTCGAACTAATCAAACCCCTCCCATCATCGAAATGGCGGAGGACAACCGATCCATGCTAGAGCAACCTGTGCACCCACCGAGGGTTATGGAGAAGCCATCGTCGTCCCGGCAATCGTTGCCGATAACTTTGAGCTTAAACACGGATTGATAAATTTGGTTTCGTCAAGCCAATTTTACGGATTTGAGAGGGACGATCCTCACTCTCATATCCGACGATTCAACAAGCTCACGTCTACGATCAAGTACCGTAACGTTCCGGAAGAGGCTATCAAGCTTCTACTCTTCCCATTTTCACTTGAGGGGGCTGCCCGGATTTGGCTCGAGAAACTACCCCCTCGATCGATAACCACATGGGAGAATTTAGTGTCAAAATTCGTGAACGAATTCTTCCCACCGTCTAAAACAACAAGCTTAAAAAATGAAATAACGAAATTCACACAAAGATTTGATGAATCATTTAGTGAGGCATGGGACCGATTCAAAGATTTGCTTAGGCAATGTCCCCATCATGGTTTTACGGAATTACACCAACTTGATACGTTCTATAACGGTTTGAACGAAACTGATCAAGACTCTCTCAATGCCGCCGCGGGTGGTAATTTGTTGACCCGATCAACGAGAGATGCCTTGTTGATTATTGAGAACAAATCTAAAGTTCGTACCTCACGTAGCAAATCGGTTGCTGCCCGAGTGAGTGTTACACCATCGTCCTCGTCTTACGAAAATACGTCTAGCACCGATGCTAAGATTGATAAGCTTACGGATATGATTCAGGCTTTGGTTAAGATTAAGACCGCTAAGGTTAATTTTTCTCCACCCGCTCAAGTCAAAGCGGTGGAAACGACTTGTACTACTTGTGGTGGCCCGCATGCTTACTAAAATTGTACCGCCACCGATGGAAATCCTTTCGATGCTAATGCCGTAACCGGAGGTAACCAATATCGTCCTCAAGTTGAACCAAATCCTCGTATTAGTAATCAAATGGTACCTCCGGGATTTTCTCAATCAAACAATCAGACTCGTTTTAATCAAAATCAAGTTCGTGGACCAAATGTCCAAAACCAATTCAAAGCCCCACCAAATCAATACCCGAATCAAGGAGTCAATTACAATCAAGGATATCAAGCTTCAAGCTATCAAGATCCACCTTTGCCCTCTAATGAATTCTCGAATTACGTTCAGAACAATAATGCTACCATCCAAACCATGAGAACCCAGATTTCAAGTTTGAGAAATGAGTTTCAATCTTCGATAACTAGACAGAGCAATGAGTTTAGGAACGAAATTCGACTTCAGAACAACAAGATGGATGCTTCGCAGAATAAACTTGAGAGTATGTTGAATGCTGTTTTGTGCCAAATGAGTCAACCCTCGGGTTTCGGTTCTCTCCCAAGTAACACAATTCCAAACCCGAAGGGAGAAATGAAATCCGTTTCCATTCGAGATGATGGCCCCTCGATGACTACTTCCTCTCCGGTGAGGAGTGTAGCACGAGAGACCGAGGTGACAAAGGACCCGGTAATTCCTCTTGATAATGGAAAAGCCAAATACGTCCAACCTCTGGTTGCCCAAGTTCCTTCTATCTCTGTCATAATGCCGAGTTCTAACCTTACACCGTGCAAATTTGTTCAATCACGATTCGACAAAATGAAAGTTGTTTCCGGAACCAAGTTCAAACTTACGACTGATATGATCAAAGCTGCTGAAAAGATTTATGAAGAGAAATTGGAACAAATTTCAAAGATTTCACTTGAGCCTACACCGTTTAATTCTTCCTCGAACCAAGCTCCCGAGAAGCTTGGTGATCCTGGGAAATTTCTCCTTCCTTGCTCCTTAAATGATATTAAGGAATGTAATGCCCTAACCGATTCAGGTGCAAGCATAAGTCTCATGCCTCTTGCGATATATCATGAGCTTGGATTAAAAACTCTTATACCGACTGTATGACTATCGAATTAGCTAATCGAACAATTGCTCACACGGTTGGTGTAGTCAACGATGTTATGGTACGAGTGGATAAATTCCATTTTCCCGTGGATTTCGCCGTAGTTGATATAGAGGTCGATGCCCGAGTCCCTCTCACTTTAGGAAGACCATTCTTGAGAACAGCGAAAGTCATTGTGGATCATTACCAAGGAACGTTAACGATCCGAAAAGGAAATGAAAAAATAGTGTTCTATGCCGAAAAAACGTCAAAACCTCCACCCGATGATCATTCGATTCATAGCATCGGTGTGATTGATTTTTCTCAAGAAAGTGGTGATCCCATTTTACCATATGATCCGAATGATGTGAAGAACATTGAGCCTAAAACGTCTCGAATTGATCTTTCAAGGTTTACGATTAAGAGTATGTCAACAATACAAGCTGAACGGAAAAAGAAACAAGAAAAAGAGTCTACAACGGTAGTGGTGGAAACTGCTAGCTCTAAGAGCACACCACTTGTCCCACCTCCGATTTCTAAGAAAATCAACCTTCCTTTGAGTGGCAATCCCACTCGGATTTCTGAAATCATGGAACCTTCTTTTGAGAATTCTTTCGATCCAGAATCTTTCAAAACGACATTCACAAATCCCTTGTTCGAATTCAATTCTGAATATACTCAAAATTTTGAAAATCAACTCTTTGACAAAGAAAGTGAGAAGTTCACCGATGAACTTGCTCCTACCGACTCGATTTTCTCTAAGGATGAAGAAGAATACGATGATCCGTTTTTTCCGAAGAAAGATAAGGAAGAGAAGATTTCGACAGATGAACTTATTGATCCCGAGGTCCAATATTATTTTTTAGCCGAGAGTGAATCCTCTCCTCGTGAGGATTTTCACATAGATGACACTTTGATCTCCTTCCTCTCCGAGGACAAGATTTTCAACCCCGGGATACGCGTTGATGAGTTTTATGCTAAAAATGTCATTCGAGATAAGGATCCTCTCTTGGATGCCTTTGTTGATGAACCTTTGAGTAACACCTTTCTATACCATGAGCTCCTGACTTCTTTGGAGTATTCTCTTATCGATCCTTCATCCTTTCGTCCGCCCGCAAAACCACCGGATGATGGATCGATCTTTCATATGCCTTATGTGAGTTTGGGAGGAGTCATTCTTTATGTGCTTGAGCCCGACATTTTCTTTCCCTCCCAACCCACCCAATCTCATTCTTTCGGGAATGAGGACACCGTTTTTTACCCTGGTATCTCTACCATTTTCTTCCCCAAGGACAAATGAATTCGGGGACGAGTCAGGCTAGCGACTCGGTAACCAAAAATAGTAGCGCTTCGTGGGAGGCACCCCATGCATATCTCTATTTTCTTTCTATTTTCTAATAAGTGACGCGAAGGGGTTAGCCTCTTCGATTTCTCGTGTTTGGTTGTTTGTGATGTTGTGTAGGATTTTCCCGATATGAAGACTCTCGTGCTCGAAATTTGTCTTTTCTCTACTCGAGTTTCATGATCGTTGCTGATGGAAATCCGATATCCTAATCTTATCGACTAACGTTTATCTTTGAGCATACTTAATAAACGGCTTTTAGATTTTCGTTGATACCCTTTCCTTTAAACATTGAGGACAATGTTTCGTTCTAGTCTGGGGTAGGGTAATCTTCGATTTGATTTGACCGCACTTGCTTGTTTTTCGTCGTGTACTCTCGCAACCCCGTTTTTCCTTAGAAAATGAAAAATTGTGCAAAAATGAGAAAATTTTAAAAATTTTTAAGCTTTTGTTAAGTCTTTTTTATTGAAAAGTTTGCTAGTCTCTTAGACAAGAAGCTATAAAATGCGAATTCTAGCTCACAAGGCCAAGATTTTGCAAGTTTCCCTGAGTGACTTTAAATATGCATGACTTAACTTCATTAGACGAAGCATTTGCTAAGTTAATATATGTTTTGACACCTTGTTGACTTTCCGCTGGTGAGAGTAGGAATAGAATTCTGACTTGACCGGGCGTGTTGAGCCCTAGCTTGTTCCCTTAACCATAGATAATCTAAAAATTATCGGCTAAGCATCTGCGGATCTCATTATTTGGGATTTTAAATTTGCAGAGATCGAGAAATGATAGAGTTACTTATGAGTTTAGATGCTAAGCGTGGAGTAGTTGGTTCTCTTTAGAGCCCATCGAAGGTACTTATGGCTTTTTGTTCCCACAAAATTGTTTCACCCCATATCTGCTAATAAATAATTAGAGATGTTGAGTTTTTGGCGATAGTTAGTTCTTTACCTTCTTAAAAGAATATTTGTTTTAAAAATAGGGTACACATCAAGGATCCGTAATGAATGAGCAATAAGTAATAAGTGATATAGTAATAAGTAAAGTTATGAGTCATGTGTCGAGATCGGACCCTTGGATCTTTAGCCCGGATTGAGTGAGGTCTTAGCCTAGCCAGCCGGGATCCTCATTTCATGAAGCCTATAGTCTTGGAATTACCCCGTGAAGCTCCGTAGTTCATAGCGCATATAAATAAAAAGTATAAGTGCAAAAAAAAAAAAAAAAAAATGTATGAAAAAATTTTGATGTTGAAAAATGATGAAAAAATCAAAAGTATAAGTGAATAAAAATTCCTTGATGTGGACCTCATTTTTGGGACAATGGTTCTTGAGAAAAGATGGATAACTAATTATCGACTTAGCTTTGTATCTTTATCGGAATAAAAGTTATCGAAACGAGAATTTGAAGAAATTCATTTCTCACAAAAATAAAAAAAAATCTAGAGGCAAATAGGAAAATGGGAGCAAAAGGTAATTACACAAGTAACTTCCATGGGTAGTGTTAGCATCTAGAGTCATACTTAACAATGATTTCGGTTTTACGCTTAGTTTGGGACTTGTGAAAAATCAGGGACGATGTATTCTATCCGTATGGTCACTTCACGCTGTGTTGTGTTTTCTACTCCGTGATCCTAACATGTCGTTTGAAAAATGTTGGAGTTATTGATCGACATGAAAGTTCAACAAACCGTCATTCATAACCGGAATGTGCTTAACCGTAATATCTATATATGTGAATTTAAAAGGTAAACGGGGCGTTTTTAGAATTAAGGCTTTCTTAATCTCTTTAGAGGAATCTTTGCTACTTCTTCATAGGTTTAGTAGAAAGAGATTGAAATCCTTGGTTTTAGAAGCGTGAGTTGATTGCATTGCGTGGGGACACGACAATGGTTTCGTCTGGGGTATTTTGGTACGTGCTAAAACACATACCTTTTCATTATCAAAACTGACCCAAAATAACCAAGAAAGAGCCGTTTATTGCTAATATTTGTTGTTTTCTTGAGTTTGTGCTTGTGCAGGAACGGATTTGTAAAAACACACAAAAAGGAGCCAAATCAGACGTAAATCCGAGCACGAGAGATTTAGAGAGCTTAAGCCGAGCCGGAAGATCAAAATTGAGCATTTATGAAGATTTTATTCTCCAAGGATGATTTTTTGAAGTTAATAATCAAGTTTGAAGAATTGGCAAAAATGGCCCCTCAAGTTTGAGCATTTGGCAAAAGTAACCCTTCAAGATTCAGAATTTACAAATTTCACCCTTGGATTATTTGTGAATGACAAGTGTAGCCCTTGAAAGAGATTTTTAGATTTACACCTTTGGTCCCTTGGAATTCAGAATATACAAGTTTGGCCCTTATGTTTACTCTTGGATCCATTTTTAGTCCAAAATCCATTTATACTCTTTTTGGCCCAAAACACTACCAAACCCCAAAAGCCCAAACCAATGTAAAACCCGGCCCCAACTCATAACCTATACCCGGTATATATCCCAAACCCGAATACCCACTTAACCCGAACCAAACCCTGGTCAACCCCACTTACCCGGTCAAACACACTTGAAATATTATAAACAAATCCAAACGCGCCCAACCTCTCTTCCCTGTAACCAAACATGCCCAAATTAACCCGTTTACCCAATTACCACCACCCACCATTTAGCCACCTGAAACCTCGTACTAAGCATCTTTCCCAATCCTTCTAGAAGCTGACATGTCAGGATAAGAATGCCAGCGTGGCCCTTTCAAGCTCTCCTATTGGACGCAACACCTCACCTTGTGAATTGGAGCATTCTGATTTGAGGAAGTGACAATGGATTGATATGTGGCTGTGGATAGGACTTCTAGGCTCTTCCAAGAGGATCCCAAGACTGATGAGGCTATAAAAAGACCCTCTTGGCTCACATTGAATTCGTGCAATTCCTTAGTTTTCATTTAGCTTATTGTTCTTGTATTTCAGTAGTTTTATAAATGTTTTCTTAAAGCTTTTATTGTATTCTCAATTTCTTGTAATCCTTTTTCAGTATTAATCAAAGTTCCAAGTTTTTAAATTTAATCTTGCATTTCTTATTTCAAGTAATCAATAAGCTATTTTGAATAATGGAATAAGCTCATTTCAGCTTGATATAGCTTTAGTGAGCTTATATTGTGCCTTCACTATCTCATTTCAATCTATACACAACAAAAGCTTCTTGGTCAACGAAAGTCAACTGGTGATTATACTTGGTTCAGAAATGGAAATGGGTTGAAATGATGCTGAGTTGGGTCGATGAAGTGTGTGGTGTTGGATTTGGTTGATTTGGTATCGTTACTCTGCCCAATTTAAGCTGGATACTAAGTGAGTTTATTTTCTAAAACTGTTTCATAACTGTCATGTATGCTGTGGTTATTATGATCATGTTAATGCTTGATGTGTTGTTAAATTAGTCTTAGGATCTTAGTTTACTGCTGATTTCACTTTCTGCATAAGAGTTATAGGATCAGATGGCTTAAATTGTTTGTTAGATTTATAAAAGGAGTGTTTGGATTAGAACTTAAATCTGTGCTAGAGGTCAAAATATAAGAGTAGTTCAGTTGATTTAGGCCTGCTATAGTTTGTTTCACTCATATCTGTCCTTGTTTTGCATCATTTTCATTCTTAGTCAAAGTTTCATCTCAACTGTTCTTGAGCTTAAATCTGTTGAAACTAGTTACTGAAATCATTACATATAGGTTTAGAATTTGATAAACCAGGTTGTTATAGTTATATTTCATCATTATTCATCTACTTCAGTTCAACATTTGCATTTAAATCTCACATAAGTCAAAGTACCAAATCTGATTTCAAAAGTCAAAACCATGTCAAACCTGTTTTCTCGATATTGCAGCCTCTTGCACAAGGTTCAATACAGCTTATGATGGTCTCATATTTGGTCCAATTGTAGTTTGCTAGGTGGTCTTGAAGACCACATATCTGGTTTTCACATAAGTCTCTTAGATTAACTGGTGCAGTAGCTCAAACAGGTGGGTCAGAACCTGTTTGGGAAGAAAATCAGTTAGCATATTATCTTGGTAAACTGCTTATTTGAGGTTAGGAGTAGCTGGATTTAGCTGATAATAGTTAATTGGAGTATAATCTAGTCTCTGTAGAAGTTTGGTGGCTTATTTTGTTGTTTAGCTTATTTAAAAGTGCTTATTTCATATCAGTTTACACTACTGCTCTCATTTCTTACACATTAGCTTATGATTTCTTATTTTTCATAGATTTAGATTAATATTTTAGAATTTTCCTGAGTTTTTCATAATTTTTGGACACTGTTTGCTATTTTTCTCTATTTAAAACAGTTTTTAGGTACTTTTAAATAGCTTTTGTTGCAAATAATTAAGAAAAAGTTCCAAAAAATAATTTTTCAATTTTCCCAGTTTAAGAAAAATATAAAAAGCATAAAAAATATTTTTCCCTATTTTTCCCCTTTTATTTGGTATTTTTCACAATTTAAATTAGATTTAAATAGTTTTAAATTAGTAGAAAATAGAAAAATAATCAGAAAAATTAAAAAATAGTTTTGAAAATTCTCTTATGGTATTTTAGATTTTATAAAAATAGTTTCATATTTTTCCCTTTGATTTTCATAATTTTTAGTATTTTAAATTAGTTTTAATAGTTAAAAATTAGTTTTTAATTTTAATAAAATCCAGAAAAATCCTAAAAAATAGTTTTAATTCTAAAATAGTTTTCAAATTACATTTCTAGAGTAAAAGTATTTTTAGGCATTTTTAGGGTATAATTTAGACGTATTTGCATTTTAATTACGTTTCGTTCATTTCGTTTTAGTTATTTTGCACTTAGGATTTCCCGTAAAATAGATTCCCTTAATTACTTTCCCTATTCCCGTAGTTTAATAAAAATCAGTCAAACAAATCAAAACATCGAGCATTAAATTCCAAACCAATAACGACGTTGGCAATTCACGCCTCGTTGGGAAACGATTCGGGTTGACTAATCCGTATCAACGATCACACACGGGATTTGGTTTAATATTCTTTTTCCTAAAGGAATTTTGAATCTATCTTCGTGATTATTTTTTATATCGATATTGAGGTTTTATCCGTACACACATACCCTTAAGCCTTCATTATCAGCGAATCAGTGTCTGAACTGTTTTAAGTTTCTTACGGTTAGTCATTCACAAGTGGCTAGCTTGTGTGAGATAACTTGACGGTTTGGCATCTGTGTGCTTGTGTGAATCATTAAGTGACTTGGGATAGACTATGATAGCGATTAGTTCATGATTATATGGTGTAACTATTATGACGCCTGATCAACGTAATAATATTCACATGATATGGCATGAACTTATCGAGATCATGAGATACCTCGGGGAGCTTGCTAAACTGTTATGTGTTAAATGCATCATGAATATTTCATTATATCATGTATAGTAGCATTTCTAGACATAGTCATTATAAAGGGCATAATTTACATACACCAACATGTTCAGAATAGATTCAACACTCTGAAAAAGGTTATGATTTAGAAATGCTACAGAATATGACAGAATAGATATGAAAATGGATTTCAGCATTTATGGATTTGAGCAGTTTACAGGAAAAAAGGGCAAAAGAAATGGAATGAAAACGTGTCAGAACGGATACGGATAATTCAATAAGAGATATTCCAGATCAGAGTGGTGAAACAGAATTTCATGATTAGACATTTTAGCGAAAATTATGCGAATTCAGGTAAATAAATCATTTTTTAACACCAGCTTATGAATTTTTTAGATATTTTCAGAAAATAGGCGAGATGAACATCAAGAATACAGATGATTATGAATCTATCTAGTTATTTTCAGAGGATAATCAAGAAATCTCAGAGTTGAGATAGGATTTCAACACAGATAACAGGTACCATCTATTAAACCTGTTGATAAATTGATACATAAATAGAGGAAATGAATGCTAGTGTGATCCTTATTAGTGGATTATCAGTTTTATTGTTAGAATACAGACATGATATCAGCCCAAGTGGGGGAGTAATTACATGTGACCCTGAGTAATTTAGAGGAAAATTTTAGTTACAACAGCAGTTCGTGAGGACACGAATAGTCCAAGCAGGGGAGAGTTGTAACATCCCGATTTTTAAATAAAGTAGTAACGGATATATCTATTATTTTAGTGGAATGAATAGAAAAGTCCCACTTTGACAGTATTAAAAATATATTAGCGGGGACATGATATGTACATAATATATGACCAGTTTGCAATACATCCTAACTACAGGGGACTAATTATGTCAAGTGCTTAAGTTAGTGGGAATTACCAAAATACCCTTGGTCCTTATCCTTTTATTACTTATACAGAGTCGGTTAAAAAAAAGGGATATATACTCTCCTCTTTATCCATTATTACGAAAAAAAGAAAAGAAGAACCAGGAAAACATATTTCTTCACTTTGAAGAATTCTATAGATATCTTGATCTTTGTCAAAGCCCTATCAAGAATCAAGCAAAGATATCAAGGCTTGAATGGTTATTATGAATCAAGAGCTTAAGAGGTTATTGTGTTCTTCTCCAATATCAAGTAAGTGATGAATTATATGTGTAAACAAGAATACAAGTTATGTGGTTATGATTAGCAAGTGTTATACATGATTATGTGATGAATTCAAGATTTATCATTTATGATTATGTATATGATTATTAGGGTTTATGATGGGATTATGTTAAAATCAGATTAAGAGATCTTAGGAGGTGTTTATATGATTTTTGGATTTAACCCAAACACCCCTTAATGATATTAGTGTGTTATATGATGTTAAATGAGTTGCTGAAATTTTCAAAAATGATTAGTCATGTTTGAAAAATCATATAAAATTGATAGAAGCTCGGATTGAATCATGGCCGGACTTTCTGGAAATCCTAAGGTGTCTACTTCAGTTGTATTCAAAAAGTTTTTGCTCATTTAGTATTTAAGTTGGTCTAAAACGTGATTTGGTACAGCAATGGCTGATCCTGAAATGTGCAGCAAACCGAACTTTAAAAATTCATACCGGATAGACCGTAGCTCCGTTTGGAGCGTTCTATACCTTTTCGGAAAGGGAAAATAGTGTAATTTCATGGAAAAATAGCCTCATGACCTGTTTCAGTAGTTAAGTCAGTCAAAATGAGGCATTTGCAGGCTGCTGCAGAAAATCAGCAAACGCGTTGTTAAGTGTTTTGATGATTATGACATGATATGATGTTTTTGCAAGTCCCGGGTGATTATATGCTATGATAGCTTATGTTCTCAGCCCATATGGTTATAATACATGTTATGAAAGTATAGAACCTGTTGGAAATGTATATATTTACAAACATGTGAATGTCCGGATTCGAACTCGTGACCACGGGATTGCACACATTAGCGAATGAGAATTAAAGTTAATAATTAATGTTTATGTTTACGATTAATTATTGCACATTAAGTCCGGTTAACGATCGTTAAGTATTTAACGGAAAAATGACTAACGACCGTTAAATGGAAAAGAGAAGGACTAGAAATGGAAAACTTGGTAAATTTATGGGTTTGGCTTTGGGCTTGTAGTATGGCCGGCCAAGGGGCCTTATCCAAGCCTAATCCCTAACTTGTTTTTCAAGAATTCCATTCACTATATAAGCAAGGCTAGGTTCTAGGGTTTCATTCATATCTTTGTGCATTGAATTAACCCTAGATCTCTCCTATCCTCTCTTTTGTCCTATAATCGGCCGAGCACCCCAATTGTAAGGGAGTTCGGTTTCGTTTTGCTTAAACGAGGACTTGTGTTAGATCTAGCAATCGCTTGATTCGTTTGGTTAATTCGTGTGTACAAGAACGTGGTTGTAAGATATTATTCTTACACCAATAAGTACTTCTTTGTTTTGCTTTGCTCGAGGGTTGTTTTGCTTTGCTCGAGGGATTTGACATTCGCAAGAGGTACGTTACGCATACTTTCCGTTAATTAATTTATTTGTTATGATCTTAAGTCTTCCGCTGTGTACTCTTGATGTTTACTTGTTTATTGTATGTTATATATTTTATAAACTCAACAGTGGCATCACGAGCCTTGTATAACAAGTAATTAATTACTGAAACACATAATTAAAATAAACATGAATGTGTTATTATTTGTATGCTTAGATCTAGGGTTTGCAAAACCTAAACCCTAATTTTGAGGGGGGGCGTTTTTTTTGGTGCCCTAATTAGGGTTTTGTAAACTATTGTTTTAATTGGATTAGAAACCCTAAGATGCATGCAACTTTATGTGTATATGCGTAACTTTGATTAATTGCATTAATTGTTAAGTGTAATTTTATATCCATGATAATTATCTGCATGTTTTATCATGGATTTGCTTTATTGTATGTCTTTCATGTTTAAGTGATATACACTAATTTTTGATAGATCTAAAATTGGGGAAGACCTCAATAATTATTAATTTAATCAATTATGTGCTATGTGGTATGTATTTAATTTTGACTTGCGCAATCGATGAATCGATGCATGTGGTTCACCTTGTACATAGATGAAAACGGGTGAAAGTCTTAATTAAATATATGCATATTGTCAAATCTAGAATTGGTTATTAATAGGATTTATCAAACCGTTTGCATGTGACTGTTTGATATGCATGACTTTTATTTGTTATGCATTCATTGTTTATTTGTTTATTTTTTATAAATACTTGCTTGTTTGTTATGTGTAACAAGGGTATTTTTACAAGAAAAAATAAACTGACCTAAACAATGGTGAAACATGTATTTTTAAGACTAGTAATCATAATCGTTTAATTGATTGATGACTTTGGTACAAATGGTCTGAACGACTCACCCATGAGAATGAACTACTAAAAGGGGTTTAAAAAAGTGCGCACAGTCACACTGAAAGGATGTCTTAGGTTGTGCTTTAGCGCGTACCTGGTCCTCTGCCCCCTGTAAGTTCGAGTGGAGCTACTTAGTAAGCCATTAAATGTGCAAGCTCATCTTAAGGTCGAATTAGTTTAATTCCATGCGCCACTTCGGTGGTAATTATCCGAAACACTAAGTGTTTACACTTATGCAAAAGTACGGTATAATGGATGATAATTAACACTAAATTCCTTGATTGGTGAACCCAATACCTCAATTAAAGTTTGATGATGAAAAGCTTATACATTAAAACAAGATATAAATGTTTTAATAAAAACTATGCTACAAAGATGAATGCATGACATCTTTGTACATATTTGATTTAGCATCAAAACTATTACCCTTTAATTTAAGTTATATGCCATCCACCGAAACGGAAACACCTAAGATTACTTTCTATTTGCGTGAGAACGTGACTTAGATCTTAATTGAAGGGTAAAATGTCCACGTGTCGTGAGAACGGGCATGGACGATTTTGCAGTTTCTTAAGTTGGACAACTTAATTAGGTTAGGCAGTGAGAACTGGCAACTCAAGGCATAAGATGGGATAAAACATGATTACATGGCGATTGATATTGGCTATATGTAAATCCCATAAATCTAGGAATTGCAATTGAAATTGGCAATTGAGCAAATGCTCTACCATTTTGTATAAGGTTCATTACTAGCAGATCAACTGACGTAATGAAATTATGACAATTTGGATCCTAGTTTTCAATAAATATTAATTGGTTATATGAATATGAACCTTGGGTATTTAATTGTTTATTGAAAAGGAAAATTATCAAAATACTAATTATGGTTTTTTGAACTTTTTCTGTAGATGGCTCAATCTGATAACACTATGAGCTTACTGAGTGCCGCTTTCAAAGATATGATTGGAAGGGACAAGCTGACTGGCCCTAATTTCAATGATTGGCATCGTTCACTTAGGATCATCCTTCGTGTTGCCAAAAGGGTTGAAATTTTGACTACACCTCTGCCTGATGCTCCTCCCAACACGGCAACTGCTCTTGAACTAGAGGCATATCGTGTTGAATATGAGAAGCACAATGATGTGGCGTGTCTAATGCTTTCGGGGATGTCTGCTCAATTGCAAAAACAATTTGAGCACTATCCGCCTATGAGCATGCTAGATGAACTCAAACGTATGTTTGAGAAGCCACCGGCAGCTGAAATGTATGAACTTATTGAAAAGGTTCATAGTTGCAAGCAAGAGGTTGGCAAATCTGTCTCCGACCACGTCCTAGAGATGAAACATCACTTGGACCAATTGGAGAAGCTCGGCTGTGGTTACTCGAATGATGTATGTGTCGGCCTCATCAATCACTCCCTTAATCAGGATCGGTTTGGTGATTTTGTCCAAAATTTTAACATGCATTGCACGGGGAAGACAGTGAATAAGTTACATGCAATGCTTGTAGACTACGAGAAGAGATTGCCAAAGAAGGCTCCTACACCTGCTGTACTTGCAATACAGGGTGGTAGAGTGAATAAGCCTAAGCCGCAAGCAGATAAGAAAGGGAAAGGAAAAGGAAAGGGGAAGCAAGTTGTCATCCCACCAGCTCCTAAGAAGAACCCTGGAAAGAAAAAGGAGAATCCTAAGAAGGATTTGTCTTGCCACCACTGCAACTCACCGGATCACTGGAAGCGGAATTGTCCAGTTTATCTGAATGAGTGCCTTCGAATAAAAATAAGATGGTGCCTAGCTCATCAGGTATTTTTATGTTTGAATTATTTTCTTTTCCTCATAAGCAAAACTCCTGGATATATGATACAAGATGTGGTACTCACATCTGTAATACATCGCAGGGACTTAGAGGGGCAAAGAAGCTGACCTATGGAGAAAGATACTTGTACGTTGGCAATGGAAAGCGTGCAGCTGTCCGGCCATAGGGACTTTTGATTTAGTGTTGCCTTCGGGTTTAATTTTAGAACTAAATAATTGTCATTATGCACCCTCCATTGTTAGGGGTGTTATTTCAGTTTCTTTGTTAAAAGATATTGGTTTTGTGCACACTTTTACAAGTTATGGAATTTCAGTTTCTTTAAATAATGTTTTTTACTTTAATGCAATTTCTATTCTTGGTGTGTTTGAAATTGATATGGATGGTTGTATATCCAATAAAAATAATTCGTTATATAGCATTAGCAATAAGAAGAGCAAGTTGAACTGTGACTCTTCTTATCTTTGGCATTGTCGCCTTGCCCATATTGGCAAGAAACGCATGGAAAAGCTGCAACACGATGGGCTTTTACAAACGGTCAATGATGAATCATTTGACAAATGCGAATCTTGCATTGCCGGGAAGATGACAAGGAAACCTTTTTCACCACAAGTGGAAAGGGCTTCTGATCTACTTGGATTAATACACACCGATGTGTGTGGTCCACTTAGACATGTGTCAAAATGTGGTGCTGTCTACTTCTTAACCTTTATGGATGATTTCAGTCGTTATGGTTATGTTTATTTACTTAAACATAAACATGAAGTCTTTGAAACATTTAAGGTTTTCAAAAGTGAAGTAGAATTACAACTCGGTAAGAAGATTAAAGCTCTTCGATCCGATAGAGGTGGTGAGTATGTAAGTCAAGAGTTCAAAGATTACTTAGCTGAGTGTGGAATTATCCAGCAGCTCACATCTCCTTATACTCCACAACAAAATGGTGTATCTGAAAGGAGAAATCGTACCTTACTTGACATGGTACGATCAATGTTTGAACTTATGACTCTACCTTTTACTTTTTGGGATTATGCCCTTGAAACTGCTATTCGCATTTTGAATATGGTTCCAACAAAGAAGGTTGTTAAAACTCCATATGAAAGATGGACTGGAAAAGCTCCCAACTTTTCTTACTTAAAGGTCTTGGGATGTGAAGCGTTTGTTAAACGTGACACACCTGATAAGCTCCAAGCCAGACTGTTAAGTGTATCTTTGTAGGATACCCTAAGGAAACTATGGGTTACTACTTTTACTACCTAACTGAGAATAAAGTCTTGTGTTAGGTATGGAGATTTCCTTGAAAGGAATCTCATATCTCAAGAACTCAGTGGGAGAGTATATGATCTCGAATATGATCAAGAAGATACAACACCTTCTGAAAATACTAGCCAACTTCAAGAAGAACCTGAAAGCTTAGGTGCTCCTCCGGAAGTTGTTCCCATTCGTAGGTCTGAAAGGACTATACATGCACCTGACCGTCTATGTCTTAACGTAGAGGTGGAGGAAAATATGGTTGGAGATCTTAATGAACCTCGCCAACTATAAGGTGCCATGGCTGATCCTGAAAAGGATAAATGGCAGATTGCTATGAATGGGGAAATGCAATCCATGAAAGATAATGAAGTTTGGATTGAAGTTGACCTTCCTCCCAATGCTAAAATCGTTGGAAGTAAGTGGATCTTCAAGAAGAAAACCGACATGGATGGCAATGTACACACCTACAAGGCTCGTCTAGTGGCTAAAGGTTTTACTCAAACCTATGGCATTGACTACGAGGAGACATTCTCTCCTGTAGCGGACATAAGAGCTATTAGGATTCTCATAGCTATAGCTGCACACTATGACTATGAGATTTGGCGAATGGATGTCAAAACCGCTCAATGGTCGTCTAGATGAAGACATCTATATGGCTCACCGAAGGGTTTGTGAATCCATTATTTCCTAACCGTGTATGCAAGCTTAAGAGGTCCATTTATGGACTGAAGCAAGCATCAAGGCAATGGAATAAAAGATTCGATGGAGAAATCAAAGGTTTTGGATTTACTCATAATCTTGATGAGCCATGTGTATATCACAAAGCTAGTGGGAGTCATGTTACTTTCCTTGTTCAGTATGTCGATGACATATTAATCATAGGAAATCATATACCAAGTCTAAATGAGGTGAAAGCCTATCTTGGTAAATGTTTTTCAATGAAGGACTTAGGGGAAGCAACATACATCCTTGGAATCAAGATCTATCGGGATAGATCAAGGCGGCTAATTGGTTTAAGCCAAAGTGCTTACATTGAAAAAATATTGAAGAAATTCAATATGCAAAATTCCAAGAAGGGATTTTTGCCAATGCAAGTAAATCATGGTTTGAGCGACCAAGGTCGTGCTTCAACACCTGCAGAGGTGGCGCGTATGAAGAAAGTTCCTTATGCTTCGGCTGTAGGATCTATCATGTACGCGGTACGATGCACAAGGCATGATGTGGCGTTTGCTCAAAACTTGACCAGTCGGTATCAACAGAATCCGAGTGAAATTCACTGGATCTTTGTTAAGCATATTCTCAAGTACCTTAGGGCTACAAGAGATATGTTCATAATGTATGGAGGAAATCCGAAGCGAATGTCTGTTGTTACAGGTTACTGCGATGCATCCTGGAAGTGTGACAAAGATGATACGAAGTCTCAAACGGGTTACATTTTTGTCATCAATGGAGGTGCTGTGGATTGGAAGAGTAAGAAACAGACAACACTTGCAATGTCTGCTACAGAAAGTGAGTACATAGCGGCGTCCGAGGCTACCATGGAAGCTGTTTGGATAAGGAAGTTTGTTTCGGGGCTTGGTGTTATGCCGTCGATTGAACATCCTATTAAAGTATATTGTGACAATTCAGCTGCAATTACTTTTGCTCATGAACCTGGAGTCATGAAGGGCACCAGACACTATCCTAGACAATATCACTATGTTCGAGAGCAAGTCGAGATAGGTGAAATTGAGTTACTCAAAGTTCACACAGATGATAACCTAGCAGATCCATTAACGAAGGCCTTAACTGGTGAAAAACTTAATCATTTGTCCGATAAGTTTGGACTTCGTTTAGCTAGTAGTTTCATGCCCATCTGTGACTAAGTATTTTAGATAAAAGGATATTGTAAACATTATTATTGAAATGAAATAAAGTATTTTGTTATGTTTATTATTCATTTATTATGATGTTGTCCTATATTTGCATGTTTAAATCCTTGAATAACTTAAGTTATTCTAAATAGTCCGTTGTCAATCAATAACATGGGAATGATATTGAATTAAGACAAATCTGAGTATTATTTAGAATGTACTTGAAAGTATATTGATGCGTAGCATGACTAATTTCAGATGATATTCAATGAATTGAATATAGGACTTATCCCACCGCATGATAATACTTTATGGATCTTTGTCATTAAGTATATCATGGATATTTATCCTCTGACTTGAGATACAAGAGATATGTCATGGATGTAGTGCATTTTTGTGAAGCAATCTAACGCTACACGTAACTGGTAGTTATAAGGGTTGTTTTCAGAAGTGTTGCGAAATTTATGAATCCTTCTTGTAGTCAAAATGGGATTTGTTTCCTTCAAATTTATTTTGAAGTATAATACTAATGGGCCCCTCGTAGGGTTGTTAAGATGTTTGCATGGCCATGCCCAAGGTCTTCTCGAATATGTTACGTAAGAATTGGTAATCTTAATCAATCACATAAAGCGAGAAACAGAATAGTTAATTAAGAAATGAGTGAGATCCATATTCTTATTAACATGGTATTAGAAACAAAAGGATGAATATGATGATGAATCATCAAACTTGGTTTTTCTCCAGAAAACCATACACGAGTTGTACCGGGGCATTGGCGTGTTGCTAGACGCTAACCAATGTCATTTCACCTTTTGTAAACATATCCAAGTGGGAGCTGTTGGAAATGTATATATTTACAAACATGTGAATGTCCGGATTCAAACTCGTGACCACGGGATTGCACACATTAGCGAATGAGAATTAAAGTTAATAATTAATGTTTATGTTTACGATTAATTATTGCACATTAAGTCCGGTTAACGATCGTTAAGTATTTAACGGAAAAATGACTAACGACCGTTAAATGGAAAAGAGAAGGACTAGAAATGGAAAACTTGGAAAATTTATGGGTTTGGCTTTGGGCTTGTAGTATGGCCGGCCAAGGGGCCTTATCCAAGCCTAATCCCTAACTTGTTTTTCAAGAATTCCATTCACTATATAAGCAAGGCTAGGTTCTAGGGTTTCATTCATATCTTTGTGCATTGAATTAACCCTAGATCTCCTCTCCTCTCTTTTGTCCTATAATCGGCCGAGCACCCCAATTGTAAGGGAGTTCGGTTTCGTTTTGCTTAAACGAGGACTTGTGTTAGATCTAGCAATCGCTTGATTCGTTTGGTTAATTCGTGTGTACAAGAACGTGGTTGTAAGACATTATTCTTACACCAATAAGTACTTCTTTGTTTTGCTTTGCTCGAGGGTTTTTTTGCTTTGCTCGAGGGATTTGACATTCGCAAGAGGTACGTTACGCATACTTTCAGTTAATTAATTTATTTGTTATGATCTTAAGTCTTCCGCTGTGTACTCTTGATGTTTACTTGTTTATTGTATGTTATATATTTTATAAACTCAACAGAACCAAGTGACCATACTTGGTTAGCTTAGCTCGAGTTCGCGAGCATAGTAGTGCATGTTTGGCAAGATTTATGCCATAACTAGTTTATGAGTTTATGCATTATAGTTAGTTTATGTGTGCTTAGTTGCACTTATATTTGCATTATCATGTTATATTCATGCCAAGTTGTTATGTGTTAACATTATACGTGTTCATCTATCATGATATAGGTGTTCGAGACATATTAAGAATCATTCATCTTGCATTATACGGCCCAGGTGAGTAACGGATTTTCAGTTAACATGTTTAGTAGATTAAGCGTGTTTAGTATATATATATATGCCTTGCTATATCTCAAGTACGATGCAAATTATGTATCAAGTTGACCTGTTGGGTCATATTAGTATCATAATGACCCGTGTGGTCATATTCAACATCAAGTTGACCCATTGGGTCATATTAGTATCATGATGACCCGTGTGGTCATATTCAGTATCATGTTAACCTGTTGGTCATATTTAGTATCATGTTGACCCGTTGAGTCATATTAGTATCATGTTGACCCATGTGGTCATATTCAGTATCATGTTGACCTGTTGGTCATATTTAGTATCATGTTAACCCGTTGGGTCATATTAGTATCATGTTGACCCATGTGGTCATATTCAGTATCATGTTGACCTATTGGTCATATTTAGTATCATGTTGACCAGTTTTGTCATATTAGTATCATGTTAATCCGTGTGGTCATATTCAGTCTGTTGGTCATATTTAGTATCATGGTGACATGTTTGGTCATATTAAGTATCATGTTGACCCCTTTGGTCATATTAAGTATCAAGTTGACCCGTTGGGTCATATTAAGTATCATGTTGACATGTTTGGTCATATTAAGTATCATATTGACCAGTTTTGTCATATTAAGTATCATATTGACCCGTTGGTCATATTAAGCATCAAGTTGACTCAAGTTGACCCGTTGGTCATATTAAGCATCAAGTTGACCCAAGTTGACCCAAGTTGACCCGTTTGGTCATATTAAGCATCAAGTTGACCCGTTTGGTCGTACTAACTATCATGTTGACCAGTTTGGTCATATTAAGTATCATATTGACCCGGTTTTGTCATATTAAGTATCATGTTGACCCGTTTGGTCATATTAACTATCATGTTGACATGTTTGGTCATATTCATCACCGTGTTGACCAGTTTGGTCATATTCATAGTCATCGATTGCTTAGCAATATTCGATTAAGTAGACCATTGTTTTACTAAGTAATATGTCGTGGTCAACCTCAGTATTATTTATAGCGCAGACTCAGTTATATGTTATAGTTGGTCTCAACATTATGTTTATAGTAGTTCTGCTTTATATTATAGTTCAGCTGTAGTATCAAGTTATAACTCAGCCTTGGTTTATGTTATAGTACAATTTTAGTAATTAATTCAATTTTAGTATCATATCTTGGTTTAACCTTGTAACCATATTATTGTTCAGTTTCTATATTCAGCTTAGTCTCAGTTCTAGCCCAGCTTAGTATCAGGTTGTAGTTAAGCCTAAGTATTTAGCTTAACCTTAAATAATATATGAATTTTATATGTATTTAGTAATGTGTGCAAAATGATTTATGCACTTCTGGCATGCGATCGCTTTTATATATATGCATGTCAAATTCTATTAGGTATATGCTTATGTAGGTTTTAAGGCGCGCCAAGTGCTTTATGCACTAAATTAGTCAGAATGGTACTTTATGTATTACTCAATGTATTTAGTACTATCAAGATATATTCAATTATGTGATCACACATGTGTTCCTGACAAAGTTGGAACTTAGACCTCCTTAGTGGAGAATCGAGCCTTAGAATAGTGAATGTTCCAAAATTGGAACTCGGACATCCTATATGGATGATCATGCTTATATGGCTCGTCATTTATGTATTCACCCGAATAGTACTATAAGTACTCGGTCAGTATGTGCTTGTGCACTTAGTCAAGATGTGCTTATGCACTCACAAGATGTGCTTTACGACTCACTATGTACCCATGTACTCATCGGTTATGCACTAAGTATGTGCTTATTTATGCAAATGGTTATGCACTCAAGATACTTATGTACTCGGCCAGTAACATGATGTATCATATATTTAATTAGTCGTCACGCTTATGCGTTAGTTAATATTATGATTCATGTAGTCAGAATAGTAATGTATATACTTATTCAAAGATCATGCTTATGTTCACTTTATGATTTAATACAGTTCCGTTATCTCACTAAGTCTTATAGACTTACCGTTCTCAGTTTATATTTTTGTAGGTATGCAAGATGAGATCATGTACATGCTAAATGGGGCTTAATGGGTTAAAATGGTGTAGCTCGCGGGTTAGGTAACGAGCTTCTCATTTCCATCATTTGTTATCAGTTTGGATTGGCCCTAAATCAAGAACCAGCTTCTTTACCAAGTTTAAAGAGTCACCGTTATGTATTTTTGTAAAGTTTAGTATTTCAATAGGACGTTTGGAATAAGCCCGTATGATGTAGAAAATACGCTTCCGCTAGTTTTATCAATGTATACAGTTTACAGATTTTTAAATAAAAAAAAAAAAAAAAAAAAAAAAAAAAAATCTGGGCGTTTCAGTTTAACAATAAGCTTTTCATTATTTTACAACTTTATAATCATACAAACATCTATATTAGCAAAATCAATCTATAAAACAGACACTCGTGCTTCTGATAGTTTTACCAAACAAAATCTAAGGTTCGAAAACATTAACTTATTGACAAATGAGTTGGTGTGCAACTTTGTCATTGACGATGTAATGATACAAGTCTCATTTGCTAAAGAGAGTGCTCACCTATTCAACTATTTATAAAGCAATTTTTTTTTTTTTATCCCCGGAATCATGCGTTCGAAAGTTAGGTCAAAGTTGTCGCATGCGAAGATTGAACTTAGATCTTTACCATAAGAAGTAAAAGACATATCCCTAACATGTACCACTAGCTTCTTGTAGATAAGTTCATTCATCATGTGTGTGTCAAGTATGTTGTTAAGTTATTCCTAGATTGTTATGAGATATTAAATGCATCTTATAATGTTTTGATAATTATATAAGCTAATAAATTGCTTCAATAAGCTTTAGAAATGAAAATGAAATCTGACTTTAATGGTGTTTTATGTATGCAAAAATGATACGTATTCAAAAAAAAATAATGGCAAAAAAAAGCTTCAGCAATAACGGCCACAAGTAACAAAAAAAACATCCACTGCCTCCTTGATAATTAAAAAAGCTACAGGGACAATAAATGTACTTTTCTCGAAAACTAAAAAAATGAGTTAAAAACGAACACGCCGCTGCCGGGGATCGAACCTGGGTCACCCGCGTGACAGGCGGACTTAGCTTGTGTGGCAGATTTGGTGAATAATCTTTAATGTTTGATAATGATTAATTACAGATTTTCAAGTGTAGCGCTACATAAAGAGAAACCGAAACAGAGGTTGATATTTTTGTAACGGATCATTTTCACAAACTATGTAAGTCGTTACTAATTTGACTTGGATCTACTCTATCCATCTTGTTAGGAAAAGGTATTCGACGCTTGATGAATTAAGAGTAAGGGGATGTTTGGTACGCTTGAATGAAAAGACTGGAAAGAGAATTATAGGCGTTTCTCGTGTTTGTTCCTGTCATGGAATGGAATTGAGAATCAAAAAGTGATTCTCTTTCCAAGAAATCTATTCTCTTTAAAAAGCGGAGAAAGGGCAGGAAACAACTTTTATCATATCTCTATTCCACCATCTGATTCATAGGGAATGGGGATTTTACTATAAAATTGTGAGGCATAAATTAAGGGCTAAACTACGCAAGCATCCCACGTTCTCCTTGGCAGGCACCTCAAGTAGGGTGGGTCCCCCTTCCGTAAGGCGGCGGCGATTTTGACTTTTTTTTTTTTTTTTTTAATTGTGTGTGTAGTGTTTAATTTAGGTATATTGTATAGTGTATTTAATTTGTGTAGTGTTTTTATATGTATAGTGTATTTAATTGTGTAGTGTTTTTATATGATATTTATTTTACGTTATGCTTTTTAATTGTGTGTTTGTTTCCATTTAATTAAACAATAACAATAAAACATTAAACAAGTAAAACAACAAATGTTTTCAATATTAAAATGAAATCTACTCCACATGAAGATTATTAATGTCATTTATAAGCTCATAGAGTATTCCACTCTGACATACGTGATCAACGGATTTCTTGCCAATTCCAGTGATGCCTCCAACGCCTTTATTTTGCCGCAACAAATTGTTTTCAACCAATAGCATGTTGATCGTTGTATCTTTAGTTTCGCAGTTTGAGCACTGCGTTGAAGAAGAGGTTTCACCAAAGTACTTTTGTTGAAATATTTCCTTTCACATGAAGTATCGACGCCCATAGTCTTTAGTCCTGGCGTTACATGACGAAACAATTATAAGAAATGTATTCTAAACAAACAAGTTATTGATATATTTACGCAAATAAGCAAACGTTTAATTATTTACCTTTTGAGAAAGGACATGATAATACTTCGCACCACAAGTTTTGGGCTTGTGGGATGTTCTTTCAATTATTAATCCACGTTGACAACAACACAAGTAAGGATTTTGTTGTTGCATCTGCCAAAAGAATTTGTATAATTATTCACAACATAAATTAGTAATATCATGGTTCACAAAATTAGAAGCTTTGAATACATAAATAACCAATCTTGTTATAGATTAATAGTTGATACATGGTTCACAAAATTACAATATAACTAGAAATTAAGATCAATCACGCCCAGGCGTAGTCGCCCAATGATGCTGCCATCGCCCCACACGAGACTCTAACTCTGAAATGTGTCTCCTCAATCCGTCAATCTCTCGCCAGACTCGTCAACGCGAGACGGCTGTAACAAAAGATGAGGAAGAACCGGAGGACGGTGTATATAATTGTCCTCATCTGCAATGGAGATATAGCCGGGGAGGGAGGCACATAAGATTGTGAAGAAAGCACATAACTGGACTCTCAACACGAGCGAGTGTGTGGTTGACACAATGAATGTCCCTCCACTGAATGTCATCCGATTCCTGTAATAAAAGATGAGGAAGAACCGAGGCAGAGCGTAAATCTGAACAAAAGATGACGAGTCGTTTGCTATAAATCAATAATCGTCTATACATGTTGTGTCATTTACAATATAAATCAAGAATCGTCTATACATGCTGTGTCATTTACAATATAAATCAATAACTGTTTTCTACGTATATCTAAACATCCTCTGTCGTTGAGCAAACACATGTTCCCATGGCGCAGCCTCGGCATTTCTAAAATGTCTCCATTGTGGGTGATTATACGGGAGTGGTGAGTCTTCATCAAGAAACGCAAGAACGAAGTGAGCACGTTCGTTGTTCCCCACACGAAGAATCACAACCGGAGATAATATTTCTGAATCGGAGAACCTCTCGGTGAAGACACAAAGAGATTGTGAATTGGTTATACATACAATAGGACGGTTAAGAGATGTAGCAATAACCACTCCCATTTCTGGCATAGTCATCCAATAACGCCGGAGTGCTGCACCCCTAAACCAATTCATCGAGTTACGTGTAGATGTAAAAGAATCACCCACATTTCCCTGTAAACATCCTCGTTATTGTCTACCTCTTCCCTGGCAAAAGCTCGAATTCTGGGCCAAATTTCTTGATGATGGCCAAGACCTACGGCAAGAGCTCGATAGCCATAATTTCCATCACCATCCACGTTAAAGATCCCTAGGATCCAGCGTCGGAAAAGAGTTGGAATTTCAGCCATACAATATTCGCTAAAGTCATCTCGAACGTACAAGTGGTGTCTTAAGTCGCCTCGCTAGGTCCTTCGCTTAAGTCCTGGGACGTTAGAAGGCTCTCCCACATAAGAACTGTGTCTCGCAGATTCTTTATTTACTTCTAGGACTTTTTTAGGTTTTGTGTAGCTTCTGCGGTGCCTTGTGGGGGGTTCTTCGTTCAAATCCGGGAGATTTGGTTTAGACTTGGATTTGTTGTCCTTTGCGCTCGGACGTCCATGATTACTTTCTTTAACAGCAGGTTGTTGGGCTGACACAGATTCAGGAGCGTATATACCTCTCGAGCATGTTTTACATATTTTTTGACAAACGACGATGCTCGGTATAAACACTTTGGAATTTCAGACGTCATCTTGACAAGAAAAATATTCAGGCTCTTCAGGCCCTTGAGGCTCTTGAGGATATTCAGGCTCATAAGGCTCTTGAGTATTTCGGACAACAGGCCAGGGAACGCTTAGTGTTCTCCAAAAATTATCAACAAAATAAAGCGGAATTGGCAATCACTGATTCGAAAAAAGGAACTAGTTAAAATTATCGGTATTGACCGGAAGAATAACTTGATAGGCATAAATTTTAAAATACATATCGTTTGCTTGAAGCCAAGATAGCAGTTGGTGATAGCATGGTAAACCATACACTAACCGCATCTGATGACCACATGCATGTGGGTCAACATCCCGTTTACTTTCTGCGAGTATGAGCCTTAAAGCATCCATTGAAACATTATACCGCAATTCGTTAAATAGAGTGCTCTTACAAGCATGCAGTTTCTTGATTTTGCTTATATTCAAAGAGGCTCGTATCGCAGTTTCTTGCGCAACTATAATCTTGTCGACCGAACACAACAACGTGTCTAAGCGGACTGTGGAGCCCAAGTATAACTTCAACAGCGCGTGTTGACCCTCAACTCTACATGTTGTTGTTTGGCCGAAGCTGCGATATTGATCGGTAATGTACGACACAAACATCCGATCGTAATCTCGCATGCCAGTTAAAATACTGGAAAACATCTGAGAAAACAAAGAATTACTAAAGTGAGAAAACAATCCGAGTAGTTATTTATTAAATAATAATAAAAAATGTATTATTAAATAACAATTCGAGTACCATTTTTTTGGACCAATAAACCACGTGAGGTGCCGATAATAATGCCTGAACACTTCTTCGGTTAGAGTCGTAATCATCGAATCCCATGTCAATCTAACGGACTCATACTCCTTTAACGTATCGAATATGTGTCTGCAATGCTTTACCACATTTTGATTGATATGCCATCGGCAGAGTAATCTGTTAGCGTTTGGGAATTCTTCTGCGCATGCCCCAAGCAACGCTAAATCTCTGTCGGTGACGATAACCCGCGGGTAGTATTGTTCTTGTATCACCAACTTAACACATTCCAACACCCATTTGAAATTTGGCTTTTTTTCCTTGTCAAAAAAGCTAAACGCCATTGAGAATGTTGTGTTTGTTGGAGTAACCCCAACAACTGTAAAGAATGGCAGTTTAAACATGTTGGTGTTGTATGTGGAGTCCATCAGCATGATTTCCGGATATGTTGTCCACAGGGCATATGACGTCGGGTGAACAAAAAATATTTCATCGAGCTCATTTGTGTGGCCATTTATCCTAGGGTAATATGTATAACATTTACGTCGCAAATGTACTAAAAGCAGTTGTATCGGAGTCAAATCACCACGATTGTCGCGACGTATCTTTTCTTGTGCATTATACACCGTTTTAATGGTAGACACGTTATTAGGATCCATCTCTTTTATTGAAGAAAGTATACTTCGTGGTGCTACACGCGTTTTGTCATCGCCTCACAAAAACTAACTCACTTTCTTTTAATCGCATGGCCCGTGAAAACCATGCAACGAGTCTGGAAAATTATGATTATGCCCCGGACACTTAACCTTCAATATCCAACCATTAAAACGTTTTATAAATTTAGCTAGTAATCTGAATGGGCAATTACATTTGTCGGTACTAGTCTGCCGTTGAAGTTCATCTTCTAAACCTTCACATGAAGACGTCCCATGTCTAGAATACAAAAATTCGATAGAGTACTTATAGCCCCTGTCTGTTTTACTTTTTCCAATAACAATAACAAAACCAATCGATTCAGCAGTAGATCGCACCCAATTAATTAAATCAACTTCAGTACCGAACACCTATACAATATAAAAACACAACAACCTTTATATTAATACATTTTCTTAAAAAAACTTTTACTTTTAAAAAATAGTTTATTAATACTTTTACTTTTAAAAAAAAGTTTGTAAAAAAAAAATTTTTCTTATAAAAATAGTTTTCTTATAAAAAAAGTTTTCTTTTAAAAACTTAAAAAAAAAAAACGTTATTAACTCTTTTTTTTACTTTTAATAACTTTATTAATACTTTTACTTATAAAAAAAACATTAATACTTTTAAAAACTTATAAAAACTTAAAAAAAAAACGTTATTAACTTTTAAAAACTTATAAAAACGCGTTTTTTGTTATTAAGTGTAGACGCGTGCGTTTTTTGTGTGTATACGTGTGTGGTGCTTAAGTGGTTTACGCGTTTCATTTTGAAACCGTGTGTGGCGCACATGGTTTCTGTCTTTTGCTGGTGATATTCGTCCTTCGCTGTCATTTTGAAACCATCTATCTCTCTCACTTGGTGGTATTACCACTCTCTCTCTAAAAAAATTTAGATCTTATGATTTTTGATCTAAAATCGTTGATCTAACAAGTGTAAAACTTGTTAGATCTTGAATCTGAATGGGCATATTGTTAATACAAAGACGTGTTTGTGTTTTTGTGTGTATACGTGTGTGGTGCTTAAGTGGTTTACGCGTTTCATTTTGAAATCGTTGTTACAGTTTTTTGATCTGAAATCTTTTTACACTTGTTAGATCTAACAAGTTTTATACTTGTTAGATCTTGAAGCTATGGTGGTTTTGTGACTCGTATATTATTCGTAGTTAAGTTTTTAGATCTGAAATCTTTTTTAGATCTTGAAGCTTTGGTGTTTTGGAAATTAACTTGAGGTTGGTAAAAAAAAAACTTTACTTTTTTTTGATTATTTGATAAGATTTCAGATCTAAAAATTTTGATCTAACAAGTTTTACACTTATTAGATCTTGAAGCTATGGTGGTTTTGTGACTCGTATATTATTCGTAGTTAAGTTTTTAGATCTGAAATCTTTTTTAGATCTTGAAGCTGTGGTGTTTTAGAAATTAACTTGAGGTTGGTAAAAAAAAAACTTTACTTTTTTTTGATTATTTGATAAGATTTCAGATCTTAAAAATTTGATCTAACAAGTTTTACACTTGTTAGATCTTGAAGCAATGGTGGTTTTGTGACTCGTATATTATTCGGAGTTAAGTTTTTAGATCTGAAATCTTTTTTAGATCTTGAAGCTGTGGTGTTTTGGAAATTAACTTGAGGTTGGTAAAAAAACTTTACTTTTTTGATTATTTGATAAGATTTCAGATCTAAAAATTTTGATCTAACAAGTTTTACACTTGTTAGATCTTGAAGCTATTATGGTTTTGTGGCTCGTATATTATTCGTAGTTAAGTTTTTAGATCTGAAATCTTTTTTAGATCTTGAAGCTGTGGTGTTTTGGAAATTAACTTGAGGTTGGTAAAAAAAAAAAACTTTACTTTTTTTTTGATTATTTGATAAGATTTCAGATCTAAAAATTTTGATCTAACAAGTTTTACACTTGTTAGATCTTGAAGCTATTGTTGTTAAAAAAAACTCTTTTTAAGTTTAAAAAAAAAAAAAATCATCATTGCCTTTTAGATCTAAAAATTGTTTTCTTATATGTTTGTATGTTTGTTTTGCAGGTTTGCCTGCATAGGAGGACCCTTGTGGGCAAAGCCTACGTAGGCACCCCACGTTATCCTTGGCAAGGCACCCCACGTTATCCTTGGCATTACTGGATGGTAAAGTGATTCACTTTGCAACTGTAATGAAAAAAACTTAGTGCTTTAGTATAAAAAATTTCATTCTTGGATGGTAAAGTGACCATTCAAGGTCATTTTGCAACTTTAATGAAATAAAAAAGGCAATGATGATTTTTTTAAAAAAAAACTTAAAAGAGTTTTTGGCGAGGCAAAACTGAATTTGCAGCCAACATGAGCTATAAAGCTAATAATACGAGCCTTTGATAAGTTGTTTACCTCTTGTGTGTTAAATGGTGAACTAGACATGTTGGTTGATTGTTGTTGTTGATCTGGACCACTAGTTGCTGTTGTTGGTTGATTGTTGTTGATCTGGACCACTTGTTTGTGTTGTTGCTTTCAGCTGGGATTATATGGGGTGCCTGCCTAGGATTATAGTGTTGTTAGTGTTGTTATTGGACCACTTGTTGGTGTAGCTTGCTTTCACCTGGTATTGTTGTTGGTGTTGTTGCTTTCACCTGGTATTGTTGTTGGTGTTGTTGCTTTCAGCTGGGATTGTTGTTGGTGTTGTTGGTGTTGTTGCTTTCATATGGGGTGGTAACTTGTGAGAATCTTAGTACACCTTGTGAACTTTTGAGAATCTTAGTACCGAATGTGAACTTTTGCAGTGGTAACTTGTGAGAATCATGTTCAAAACGTGTAACTTGTGTAACTTGTGAAACCTGTGAAACTGTTGAGTCTTGTGCTTGTGCATTTTTGTGAGGCTTGTGCAGATTTGTGAGGCTTGTGCAGTTTTGTGCAGTTCATGTGAACTGGTGACTTTGTGCAGTTGTGACAAACTTTTCCGAGGCGATGATGATTTTTGAGCCTAAAAACTTTAAAAACTTTCCGAGGCGATGATGATAAAAACCAAATGGACGGTAAAGTGAGATCAAATCTCACTTTGCAACCTTCGGGTTTGAGCCTAAAAATTTTTCGAGGCGATGATGATTTTTGAGCCTAAAAACTTTCCGAGGCGATGATGAAAACCGAATGGACGGCAAAGTGGGATAAAATCTCACTTTTGCAACCTTCGAACTGAGCCTCAAAAATTTTCCGACTACGGTTTTTTTAAAAGTTTTAAAACTGAATTTATATCATAAAAAAACTTGTAAAACCAAAAGAAACTTGTAAAATTGTAAAACAAAAAAAAAAGTTATAAAAAAGTGGTATAAGTTATAAAAAAAACTTGTAAAAAAAAACATGTACAAAAAACTGAAAAAAAAAACTTGTAAAAATAAGTGGTAAAAAATAAGTTGTAAAAAAACTTGGCACGGAAATTGAGGCACCCCATGCAAAAATTCAGCCACCCCCTACCCATGGGGTGCATGCATAGGAGGACCCTAAATTAATTATCCGCGTGCTATGCACATTTAACCAACATATTAAAACACACACTACACCCAATTTCTATGGCAGTGCGAAGCTTCCTTCATCAAATTAAATGTTTCCATCATAAAATAAAGGGTTTCTTTAGTCCATTTTTAATGTTTTAATTTCTTATTAAGTATTTAATGGGGTGCATCAATAATTAGGTTTTCCAGTTTGATGTTTAAACACAAATTTGTTGACCATATACGTTAGTACATCGTGTACATGTAGATTGGTTTATTATCAATTCAAAACAAGGATTATATACATGTTTATTTCCCGATGTCTTTTGCTGCTTCTAGATTAAGACCTCATCTCACTATTTTGGTGCATAGAACATGTTTGATAAAATGCAAGCCTAATATTCAATTTTATGTTTATTTTTTCCCCTTTGTTTAGTTATAATTTTAATTTAATTTTGATAATAAATGACTCTTTCATATCATGCTTATTTGATTGCTAATCTATTGTTGATTGGTTAATTTTTTTAGAATCGTGTGATATATACGTAAACAAATTACAAAGTTAAACGTGGCAATTCATAATGAAACAAATTTCCATTCCGAAGCATAACACGACCAAACACGAGAATGATATTCCTCATGCTGATTCTATAACGGTTACCAAACAAATGAATCTGTCCTCTTTCTTGGGATCTATTCTCTTTCTCGCATTCTCATTCTTTACTGCATTTCCATTCTTTGCGATTAAATCGTACCAAACGTCATCAAATATTTCATTCACTCATTACTTACACATTTATATACATCATTTTTTATTTATTCAACAAACTAATTTTTCATTCATTCAAATAAAGATACAAATTACAAAACATATGAGGGAAAAAAAACTAATTGTCGCGTCTATATTTTCGACGGATTTCATCTTTTTAGATGATCGCGTGGATCATCTCCACATCCTATTCCGACATCCTCGCGGTTCTAGTGGCGAGAAACCTCAATTATTCCAACCTAATTATTCTACGGTCTTTCTCCTTTTACGTCTCGTACGCTGATTGGGCGGTTTCTCGTTTTAGTCAATTCATTATGTAGACTCCGTAAAATATTGTGGGTTACTTCCCACGGTTCTCGATGTGGTTTCCGATTTAGTTTCTTTTGAAGGGCGTGGTTTGTCGTGGGACGTGGTCTTGCATCATCACCGAATAGTTTGGCATGCCCGTGAGATCAACCGGTTCAGCCGCATCCCACTTGTGGTGTTTTTTCAAGATATGTCACGCGTTGTTTTAAGCAAACGCTTTTGACCCTTTTGAGTCATCACACTATGCTTGCCTAATGCAGGCCAAAAGATCAACCTTGTTTTCTTCACTTTTACTCAAACGTTGTAAACATTTGTAGATAGCGTTGAACTATTGGCAATTAATGTTCAATGCTGACCACTTCCCCGTCAACATATCCTTAGTACGTTTGTGCAAAGAACTTTTGATGAACTCGGCAAGAATCTTGTACCAAAATGAATCGTCATTATGGTCATTTCTGAGTTTGTTATCCCCAGAAACAGCAACCCAACACTCGGATAATAAGTTTTCCTCCTCCGATGTCCAATGAATTTAAGGTCGTGTCGGGCACTCGGTTGTGTTGGTTGTTCTTTTTGCGGACCTTTTTCTTTTTCTTTGTGTCTTTCCTTCGCGAGTTTCTTGTAATGGATGGAATTTTGTGGTGGTTGTGTTTGTTGTGATGGATGAAATTGTGGTGTATTTTTTTGAAGATGTTAAAATTGTTGGTTAAGTAGTGGTTATCTACCAATATTCGCATCATTAGCATATGAACCATCATCAAATCATGTCAACATAAACCAATTCACGCCAAGGATATACTATACTAGCTATTTCATTCTTAACACATAACCATGTCAATAACATACGGTTTTCGGTTTGAATATGATTTTGACAATTTAAACCAAAAACCGAATTCATAAATTTTATTCTATTATAAAAAAAGCACTTTTTAAGTTTAAAATATATTTTTTTAACTTATATAATTTATTTAAAAAATATATATATAAATTATGTGATTTGGGTTATTTCGATCAACTTGAAAACTGAATCGAATTCAAATTCGGTTTTTGGTTCAGTTAAGTACAAATTGAATTTGGTTCGGTTTGATTTTCGATATATATGATAAAGATCGAATAAAAAGACAAACATCCGTATATTACGTTAAAAAAAATTTAAAGTTTGCAAAAATATCTAAAAAAATCCACAAGATCGGGAATATTGGTGCATGAAAAAGTTGTGAAAGAAGTTTTTCTAAAAGTGGATCATTTTTTCGAAAAAAATTATGAAAAAATACGTTTGTGTATTAAATCGCTTTTTTTCAATCAAAAACTCGTTTTTGTACCCAACTTTTTTTGACCTTTTCATCAAAATAATATTGTACATCAAACTAAAACAAGTTAAAAATTTTGTGCTTCAAAATTTTTTTGCTCATCAAAATTCGTTTTTTTTGTGCATTAAAAAAACGTATAAAATACTCAAATTTAGAAAAATTTCTTTCACAAAAGTTTTATGCACCAACATACCCGATCTTGTGAAACTTTTTTGGATTTTTTCGCAAAATTTTTACGTAATGTACGGATATTTGGTTGAATGGATGTGTTATAGGTACCCTTTCTGGCGCACTTCTTACAACCAATACCCCTTGGGCCACTCTTGTTTATAATACAACCTAGTTTTTTATCAGTTTCTGTTGCATATTTGTTGGCAGATTTAAGCTTATGACTTATTGAACTTTATATTTTTTGTTTCGTACTTTTAGTTTTATAGTTTTTTAATATAAATAAAATTATATAAATAAATATTAAAAAAAAAAAACGAAAATAAAAGGAGGGATAGCACATGTATTTTAAGGTTACAAATAACCTTTTCCTTGTTTGAAGGATAGTGATTTGCACACTTCAAAATGTTATTGGGACACTTATGTATAAAAAATTGAAGCACAATACTAAAATTGTATAAGTATTTAAAGCACAAATAAAATGTCTCAATTATTTTTGAAAGGGTGATGATTTGTACACTCCATAAATTTATTTGCACACTCTAATTTATGGTGTCTTTACATGTATGCCCTTACAAAGGTGAAAATGAATAAAAGTGATGTAAGGGTATAAATGTTAAAACACCATAAATTAGAGTGTGCAAATTAGGGGTGAGTATGGTTCGGTTTGGGTCGGGTTTTGACTAAAGCCGAAATCGAACCGAGATATTCGGTTTCTAGATATTCGTTTTTTATAAAACTCAAAACCAAAACCGTTCGGTTTTTGCCGGTTTGATTTTTTCGGTTTATTATCGGTTTCGGTTTGGTTTTTTGGTTATTTCAGTTTTTAACCATTTATATTTTGGTGTGGCCAATTTATACCAACTAATTTGTTTTAAGTAAAAATTTGGTTATTCTTCTTTACCTTTTTTTACTCTAAGCCTAATAATTTTTATCCCATATTTATACAATTACACGCATATAGATGAGACAAACACACATACAAGTAAACATACACATAGTATAATCATTATTACATATGTATCGATATATTGTCAAGCAAACACATGTAAACGGCAAACACGCATATAAACGTTAAGATAAATATATTATAAATCCACCAACAAAATGAATATGAATTTATAAATCTGATTTATTTAGTTATTTATTTATATTATATTATTCATATAATAAAATCGGTTCGGTTCGGTTTTTGGACGAAAACCGAAATCGAACCGATTTTTCGGTTTTTGAGGAAAGTAAAAACCGAACTATCGGTTTTTAGTTTCGGTCGGTTATTTCAGTTCGGTTTTTCCGATTTTTGGTATAGTTTCGGTTTTTCTGCTCACCCTAGTACGGAAAATCGTCACTTTTCTAAAGGGAGTTGATATGTACACCATCAAAAAGTGATGTGCACACCATAAAATCACATTAGTGGTGCACATAGTACAACACCACATATGCATGATTGTGATGTGCACATCACTTTTGGTGGTATTCATATGAACTCTTTTTTTAAAACTAGACGAGTACCCCGTGCATAGCAACGAGATTTTATGGCGACATATTGTTTTGTGTTAAAAAAATAATATGAGTTATAAACGAAAAATAATAAAAGTTTGAAGAATTGGGGATTAAACATAATGTTTTGAACTCGGTTCGACCCGGGTGATTAAACCGGTTGAACCATTCTGGTCGAAAAACAGATCGATTTAAACCGAGTCAACCCGACGGGTTGGGTCAAAAAAAGGTCTAATTAAACCGGGTCAACCCATCGGGTTTAAAAGCGTCCCGGGTCAATCCGATTTTCGATATGTACTAATAGTTTCCTTTTGAAATATATGTTTTCAACATTTCCTGTGACGATTAACCGGAGAAACAGATCTCGATGTGACCTGATTCACAAGTTTGTATCGGTTTCAACGGGTCCTCTCTGGTTCATTTTCGGATGGCTTTTATTGGTTAGCCGAACCGATGGCGACACCAGTTACCGGTTGAACCCGTTGATCCGCTCTGATTTCAAAACTATATGTACCATCAACTTGTTAGCTTGTATGAAGCTTTGTGTGTTTATTAATTTGTATAATGTGTATAATAACATGTACTTTTTATTTAAGCGTGTTTTAAAAATAACATTAATTAGCGTGTTTAATTATTTTATACATTAGATTATGTTGTAGCTTGTTTAAATTATATAATGTGAAAATTTTATTGTACTTTTTAGTAAGGGATGTTTTAGTTGGTTGTTTTTAATTTGGTAGATATGTTTTTAATTGGTTGTACAATGTGAACAAATTATTGTACTTTTAAGTAATGAGGTGTTTTAATGAGAGAATTAATTACACCATAAATTTCTCTCACTTTTGACTTTTAACATTTCATTTTTCAAAGTTTGACCGTTTTTGTTTTATATGTAGTATAAATGTGCGAATCAATGTCCCTGTTTGAATGATCTTGGATTTGAGCGACGTGGCACATCCTTATAGCACAAGGTATCGTAATGACGGATAACACGTTATTGATATGCCACTTCAGCGCCACATCATTCAACTCCCAATAACACACCAATAACTAAAACACCCTCCCTCATAACACACCACTAACATGTTATTGGGTCTCACAAAATACCCCACTAAAATACTCACTCACTCACAATAAAAAAAACACACACACAAGATAAACGAATGGCTTGAGCCATTTCACTAGCTCACATGTGTTTGGCTCACCAATGGCACAAAGTGACGGTACCATTTGGCTCACCAAGGACATACAAATGAGAAAAATGGCATGTTAAATGTCATGCATACCGTGTGCTCTTAGATATGTATTGGTTGGCTTGGAAGATATGCTATGTGAGAGTCAGAGAATATACCAATCTCGAAATAATTTACGGAGTAATATTTTAGTCACCGGCTAAACTAATTCACCTACGGAAAATGCTGAATTAATAGGCCGTTCATAACGAGCGGCATTGGCATGAAGGTGGAAACGACCAACCCAAAGAGTACAAAGATTACCAATTAAACGCTCCATGTCACCAACCTTAATGAAACGAACAAATGCGAAACGCTTACCATCTTTGGATTTACGATTAGGGATGAACACATCAACAACCTTACCATAAGGTTCACACAAGTTCCACAGGTCACGCGATCTAAAGCTGTCCGGAAAGTTAGAGACAAAAATCGATTTGGAAATTCGAATGATATGATCTTCCTTAGAGAATTGAGAAGGCATCATGAATGAATCAGTCCAAACAGAAAAATGGTTTATTTGGATTCGAATCAGGCAATAATTAAAAGGGATTATTTGGATTGAGAGGAGATCGAATGATGATAATTGGAGATGGGTCACCGATTAGGGATCTGGGAGATGGGTCACCATTGGAAGTATCAGGCAATAATTAAAAAGGAAAAACGTACCACTTCATGATTAAAAAATTCAGCACCCTTGGTAAGGAATCCCGCTCCTCATAATTCAAAATTGTCGGGTTCTTATGCGGCTGCTGTGAATGGCTCTAAATCCTCATATGGCCCTCCTGCCTCTCCTCTTAGCCCTCCGGCTTTGGTGCTTGATGATACTTGTATTAATGAATGTGACTTTTCTCGTCATGTTATGGGTAAAGTTAAAGATCTAAACTCTATTTCCAACCTTCAGTTTATCCTTGCTAAAGAAGGGTTTGCGGAGGTCAAACTGTCATATCTAGGCGGGTTTTGGGTATTGCTTGATGATGAGTGTGTAAATACTCATCATTTTTGGTCAAATCTGAACTGCAAAACGTTTAAAAAATGCTCAGTAATGCATCAAAATACTAAAAATATCTCAAAATTGCATTTTATATGTTTCAGATGCAAAATGTTTAAAATCAGATGAAAATTGAGCTAAGTTTGCATAATTGGCAGTTTCCGTCCCCCAAGTTTCAAAAGTTGTCAGAAATAGTCCCTGAGCACTTATTTCAAAAGTAAAATCACCAAAGGTCCTTTTAAAATCATAACTTGTCAAAATTAGTCCTTTGATGAAAAATGTCAAAAGTTTTGAGAAATTACAAGTTTGGTCCTTCAATTTCACATTTGGCAAAAAATGGTCCTTCAACTATTTGAGATTTACAAGTATAGCCCTTGGATCACTTTTCAGAATGTACACGTTGGTCCCTGGAATTTCAGTTTGGCAGTTTTAGTCCCTAATGTCTCAAATGGGTTCAATTTTAATCCCAATCCAATATCTAACCCATGGCCCATTACCCTTTAATCCAAACCCGGTCCATCCAATCCCCAACCCGATCCAAACCCACGGTTTAATAATAAAACCAACCCCGCCCACTTGTTCCCTCCTTTTTCTTCTTCCTTCAACCACCATGTCTGCAAAACCAATCACCACACCTCACCTCCACCCTCATACTCCTCTCCTTGTCCCCTCCACCTCAACACAAAACAAGAAACATTAAATACTTCCCTTCCCCTTACACTCAATCCTTCCAACTGTGATATCCCATTTCCCGCCAAAACTCATCAATGGCCAATATTGTCCCAGCTCATCCAATAGCTCCAAAGTCAAGTGGGAAAAGCTCTGAGGAGAGAGAGAAGACCTTTTGTATAAGAAGAGAAGGAAGAGTAGCAGTAAAGGGGATATCTAGAGTAGTTTTAGTTTTTACATATCATAAGTAGTTTATTTTTAATTTCCAGTATTTATTTAAGCTTTCAAGCTTTGTATTAAGTAATCTCAGTGTGTTATGAACCTATTTCAATAAACAATTTTAAGTTTCAGTTTGTTTTCAAGTTTGTGCAATTTTCAAATTCAAAAATCTCAATAAGTACGAATGTTACTTTTGGTTGTTGTTTTTGACTTATAAGCTTATATAAGCTCATTATATAACCTTTGAAAGCTATTAGAACCTTAATAACTCAGTTTAGTATCAAAACTCAAAAATATAAATAAATATTAGAAAATAGTTGGAAAATTAAAAATCCTATGGAGAAATGATCAAGACAATGGTGCAGTGCTGATTTTGGATTGCTTGTTGGTTTAGAGCTTCTTGGGAAGTCATAGGAGTGATCTCAGTCCTTGGTATTTAGTCTTGTGCATTAACTCATTCGTAAGCTATTTTCTTGATTTTTACATTTTCTAGTATAAGTACTTAACACCTGTTAATTTTGGTTGAATCTTGTTTAAATATAGTAATTATAAGTTAATAAACAGATTTCTCAGTTTCAAAACTTGTTTTAATGCTAAACTCTTCAAAACAGTTTAGTATAGGGGTGTTTGGAATTGCTGATTCAGTGGCATTCCAGTGAATGCTTGTTATTGTTTATGGTTTCTTTATGTCATATTAGCATCTATTAGCTCAGTTCTACCATTTAAACTAGTCCTTGTTTGAATAAAAGTCAAAATTCCAAATCCTACCCCTTAACAGTTCACTGTTGGGATTTTGAGTTGCCAAATTCATTTTACAAGCTTAAAAGTTGTTAGTCTAGCTCTAGATAATCTTATTATAGCTTAATACAACTAATTCAGTCCATAGAATCAATTAGAAGTTCATATAAGTCAACATCTTAGTGTAAATTAAAAGTCAAAATTTTTCAATGTCAGTTTTTGAATAAACTTTAGAATTTTAGTGTGTGCTCATTATTAAGATTTAGCTTAAATGCTTTTGGGATAGTAATATTTAGCTGCTCAACTAAATTAGAAAAATACTAACTTATATATAATTAGCTTATAGACTGCTTATTCTTTAGCTTCTTTTGACTACCCTTTTCTGAAAAATGCCCTGTGCAAAAGTTTACTTTGTGCTTAATTGGAGTTTTTAAGTGCTTATTTCCAAGTTATTGTGCTTATTCAATTGATAAATTAGCTTATTACTAGTGTCTAGCTTATTTCCAATTCACCTTGTGCTTATTCATTAGCTTATTAGTTATTTAGCTTAATCTAGTGCTTATTTCCTTAATTTTTGTTAACTGTTGAGTTTTTCAGCTTTTTCTGTGCTTATTAGAGGTTTTCATAATAAGTTGTAGTTTTAATAATTGCTTATTTCCTTGTGCTTAATTGGTTTGTAAAAGAAAAATAAAAAAAAAAATAAAACATTTTGCAAAAAGTCACAGATTCGAACTCAGGACCTGGTGTATCCTAACCCACGCTTCACACAACCAACACCAAACCAGTTATGCCCTTGGGACTTTCTTGTTATGCTTTGCACAAACAACTCATTTAACTCCTATTTCTTTTTCTTTTTTTTTAAAAGCCTCAGCCACTGTTTTGCTTATTAGTAGCTTATCTCATTTAGCTTTTTCCAATTTCTTATTTTCCCTTAGTTCTAATCAAGTTAAAGTATTTTTCGTAAAATTTTCAGATTTTTCCGAAATGTTTTAGTATTTTTAATTATTTAATTAGTGTTAAATCGTTTTTAATTCATAATAAAAAATATAAAAGTCAAAAAATATAAATCTTTTTTCTAAAATTTTCTTTTGTCATATATTAAGTAAGAAAATTATTTTTACACTTGTAGGACTTTTATTTAATAAATTTTACGTTTTTGCTTTATGCACTCGCGTAATTTTTACATATAACGCACGTTTTCATTTTAAGCCACGTTTTTAGATAAATTAAGTTTACGTTTTAGTTAAAATAGTTTATTTAAGTTATTTTATTTTATAAATCAAGAAAAACATCATTGTAAAAATAGTGATAGCGTTTATTTAATATTTTTTTATCTTTTTAATTTTCTTAATTTGTATTTAAGTCGCTGTAATTTATAAACTTTTTCTTTAGGTAATTATCCATCAAAATCCTTACTGATCACTATCCTTAGTGATCATTCTATCATCTGAATTAGTTTTGATACACCATTGAGTCTCCGTGGGACATAACGACCCGGGAATTCACTATATTCTCCTGATCTTCATTGCATTTGTGTTTTAACTGTTTTAAGTTTCTTACGGTTAGCCATTCACAAGTTGCTAGCTTGTGTGAGATAGCTTGACGGTTCGGGACCGATCAAATTTTGGCGCCGCTGCCGGGGAGGCTTTGGCGTGTGTTAAACCTTTTTCAGACCCATTCTTGCACATATACCATCTTTTGTAAAAAGTTTTTTGTAAAGTTATCAGAAAATCCAAAAAGTTCATTAACACTTTTCCTAAAGTGTTAACAACATCAAAAATATTTTCACTCTTTGTTTTTATTGCATGTTTTTCAAAAATCCAAAATATCCATCCTTTATCCTCTAATCTATTTAATTCTCCATTCCTTATCCTCTATAACCGTTTAATTCTTCATCTCTTATCCCTCTTAACCATTTAATTCTTTATGTCATGGTTTTCGACATGTTCCTGGTGTGGAGGTCCATTTAACGGTGGAAATTGTCGTCGATGTACCAATGTGAGTTTCGGAGACAAATTTGTCGGTAATTCCGATCCCATTTCAAATAATGAAACACCCGATTTTTCCTACCTACCTCCACAGCCCCAATACGAATCCTACTCATGCGAGTTTTGTGGGAATGATTCTCATTACGGTTTTGATTGTCCACCACGGGTCCCGCTTGTCACAATCAGAACTTTGGTGAAAGTTATTTTCCCAATTATCTCTGTTGTGAGAATTGCGGGGTCCTCATGACTTTTGAATGTCAACCGATGAATCAAAATTTTCACAATTCCAATTCTCCCGGTTTTGACAATTTCCAACCCCCACAGTATTCCATCAGTCATCAGACTTCCGAGCCTTCACAGCATTTCAATGATTACGAGGAGTGTAATCTTCCACAAAGTTCTGAAGAAATACGCATTCGAAAGAAACTACAAATGAAAAGAATGGTGTGTAAGCTTCAGCAGATGAATATAAGAATTCGATATGATGACGATGATGATGAGGATACTATTCAAATGAGGGAATGTTATGAGGACGACGAGGAGAGTGTTATTCTTTTGAAAGATATCATCTCTCAACTCCCTCAGTCTATTGCTATCACACCTATCTTACCTATTATTGCTTCCAAAGACTCTCTCACCATGGGGGATAAGCATCTCAGCACTATACCGGAAACGGAATCGTCTAATGTTGAGAACTTCATCCCAATCCCAAGTGAGTCTGAGGATATATCCGATAGTGATTGTGATTTGCCTTTATGTGATTCTCTTGACATTTCGAGGTTACTTCGGGATTTTCTCAAATCCTCTTTTTGAATTTAATAATGACTACACTTTTGGGAAAGTAAATCCTCTTTTCGATGAAATGTCCGAGGCGATCAGAGACCATCACGGAAGTGGTGGAAATTGCTAGCTCTCCGAGCACACCACTTGTCCCACCTCTGTATTCTAACTTATCTCTTCCATCATGTGATGACGATTCTATCCTCACTGATGAGATTCATGATCCAAAAATCATGAATTCCCCTTCCGATAATGAGGAGTTAGTCATGATTTTTATCATGATTTTCTTTCTTTTCTTCACATATGGTGTGACTTCTTGTTCCCTTTTCTCCTTCGGGAATGAGGACACTATTTTTGATCCCGTCATTTTCATTTATCATTTTTGAGCCGGTTCTATCTATATCTCATCGGAGTGGAACTTTCAACACATTCAATGTTTATCCAAACCATTTGAATGAAAGTCCGATGGTGATTGTCTCTTCCACTTACTTCCCCATGAACAAATGAATTCGGGGTCGAGTCAAGCTAGCGACTCGGGAATCAAAAACAGTAGCACACACCATATGGGTTTTCACCCATATTTCTGTCTTCTTTCTCTGTTCTACCACCCTAGTGTGGGGGAGTTGCGCCCCGCTATATAACAAAAAATCAATCAATCTTTCAAAATAATGGCCGTAGTATTTCCCTTTTACGTTCTATGTTTCGGCATAACCGCCGGTACTTTGAATATTGAGGGCAATATTCATTTCTAAGTGTGGGGGGGAATTCTCACGAATTTTATCATGTAATTATACCGCCCAATTCCCTCATTTTTGGCCAAAAATTTTTTTGGAGTAAGTGTTCTGCACTTACTCAACTTATGGTTATCAGTCCGCCATGTCTAATAAACAAAAGGATTGGCTAATCCGGAGCAAACGGCTCTTGGTAAAGATATCTCAAATCCGTTGACGGCTTGCAATTTGCCCAAAATTGTATGGTATTCAAATCACCATATCCTAAAAAGTGAAGAGTTGGCTAGCCCGCAAGTTTATGGCTTGTGGTAAAGGCGGTGGGAAATCCATAATTGGTAATCACTCACCAAAGATAATTGATAATTTATCTAAGAGTTGGCTAGTCGAGCAAACGGCTTCGGTAAAGACAAATCAAATCCGTTCATGACTTATGATTTGCTCAAAATCATTTGGTTATCGTTGTACCAAGGTTCTTAATTAAATCAAAACAATTGGCTACTCCAGAAGTGATGGCTTTTGGTAAAGAGATGAAATCCATTAAATTTTCTCAAATCATTGCTAGGGACTAGCAATATCTTAGTGTGGGGGATTGATGAGTGTGTAAATACTCATCATTTTTGGTCAAATCTGAACTGCAAAACGTTTAAAAATGCTCAGTAATGCATCAAAATACTAAAAATATCTCAAAATTGCATTTTATATGTTTTAGATGCAAAATGTTTAAAATCAGATGAAAATTGAGCTAAGTTTGCATAATTGGCAGTTTCAGTCCCCCAAGTTTCAAAAGTTGTCAGAAATAGTCCCCGAGCACTTATTTCAAAAGTAAAATCACCAAAGGTCCTTTTAAAATCATAACTTGTCAAAATTAGTCCTTTGGTGAAAAATGTCAAAAGTTTTGAGAAATTACAAGTTTGGTCCTTCAAATTTCACAATTGGCAAAAATGGTCCTTAAACTATTTGGGATTTACTAGTATAGCCCTTGGATCACTTTTCAGAATTTACACGTTGGTCCCTGGAATTTCGGTTTGGCGGTTTAGTCCCTAATGTCTCAAATGGGTTTAATTTTAATCCCAAATCCAATATCTAACCCATGGCCCATTACCCTTTAATCCAAACCCGGTCCAGTCCAATCCCCAACCGATCCAAACCACGGTTTAATAATAAAACCAACCCCGCCCACTTGTTCCCTCCTTTTTCTTCTTCCTTCAACCACCATGTCTGCAAAACCAATCACCACACCTCACCTCCACCCTCATACTCCTCTCCTTGTCCCCTCCACCTCAACACAAAACAAGAAACATTAAATACTTCCCTTCCCCTTACACTCAATCCTTCCAACTGTGATATCCCATTTCCCGCCAAAACTCATCAATGGCCAATATTGTCCCAGCTCATCCAATAGCTCCAAAGTCAAGTGGGAAAAGCTCTGAGGAGAGAGAGAAGACCTTTTGTATAAGAAGAGAAGGAAGAGTAGCAGTAAAGGGGATATCTAGAGTAGTTTTAGTTTTTACATATCATAAGTAGTTTATTTTTAATTTCCAGTATTTATTTAAGCTTTCAAGCTTTGTATTAAGTAATCTCAGTGTGTTATGAACCTATTTCAATAAACAATTTTAAGTTTCAGTTTGTTTTCAAGTTTGTGCAATTTTCAAATTCAAAAATCTCAATAAGTACGAATGTTACTTTTGGTTGTTGTTTTTGACTTATAAGCTTATATAAGCTCATTATATAACCTTTGAAAGCTATTAGAACCTTAATAACTCAGTTTAGTATCAAAACTCAAAAATATAAATAAATATTAGAAAATAGTTGGAAAATTAAAAATCCTATGGAGAAATGATCAAGACAATGGTGCAGTGCTGATTTTGGATTGCTTGTTGGTTTAGAGCTTCTTGGGAAGTCATAGGAGTGATCTCAGTCCTTGGTATTTAGTCTTGTGCATTAACTCATTCGTAAGCTATTTTCTTGATTTTTACATTTTCTAGTATAAGTACTTAACACCCGTTAATTTTGGTTGAATCCTGTTTAAATATAGTAATTATAAGTTAATAAACAGATTTCTCAGTTTCAAAACTTGTTTTAATGCTAAACTCTTCAAAACAGTTTAGTATTGGGGTGTTTGGAATTTTGATTCGATGGCATTCCAGTGAATGCTTGTTATTGTTTATGGTTGCTTTATGTCATATTAGCATCTATTAGCTCAGTTCTACCATTTAAACTAGTCCTTGTTTGAATAAAAGTCAAAATTCCAAATCCTACCCCTTAACAGTTCACTGTTGGGATTTTGAGTTGCCAAATTCATTTTACAAGCTTAAAAGTTGTTAGTCTAGCTCTAGATAATCTTATTATAGCTTAATACAACTAATTCAGTCCATAGAATCAATTAGAAGTTCATATAAGTCAACATCTTAGTGTAAATTAAAAGTCAAAATTTTTTCAATGGTTTTGAATAAACTTTAGAATTTTAGTGTGTGCTCATTATTAAGATTTAGCTTAAATGCTTTTGGGATAGTAATATTTAGCTGCTCAACTAAATTAGAAAAATACTAGCTTATATATAATTAGCTTATAGACTGCTTATTCTTTAGCTTCTTTTGACTACCCTTTTCGAAAAATGCCCGTGCAACAGATTTACTTTGTGCTTATTTGGAGTTTTTAAGTGCTTATTTCCAAGTTATTGTGCTTATTCAATTGATAAATTAGCTTATTACTAGTGTCTAGCTTATTTCCAATTCACCTTGTGCTTATTCATTAGCTTATTAGTTATTTAGCTTAATCTAGTGCTTATTTCCTTAATTTTTGTTAACTGTTGAGTTTTTCAGCTTTTTCTGTGCTTATTAGAGGTTTTCATAATAAGTTGTAGTTTTAATAATTGCTTATTTCCTTGTGCTTAATTGGTTTGTAAAAGAAAAATAAAAAAAAAATAAAACATTTTGCAAAAAGTCATTGAACAGATTCGAACTCAGGACCTGGTGTATCCCAACCCACGCTTCACACAACCAACACCAAACCAGTTATGCCCTTGGGACTTTCTTGTTATGCTTTGCACAAACAACTCATTTAACTCCTATTTCTTTTTCTTTTTTTTAAAAGCCTCAGCCACTGTTTTGCTTATTAGTAGCTTATCTCATTTAGCTTTTTCCAATTTATTATTTTCCCTTAGTTCTAATCAAGTTAAAGTATTTTCTGTAAAATTTTCAGATTTTTCCGAAATGTTTTAGTATTTTTATTTATTTAATTAGTGTTAAATCATTTTTAATTCATAATAAAACATATAAATGTCAAAAAAATATAAATCTTTTTTCTAAAATTTTCTTTTGTCATATATTAAGTAAGAAAATTATTTTTACACTTGTAAGACTTTTATTTCATAAATTTTACGTTTTTGCTTGCGCACTCGCGTAATTTTTACATATAACGCACGTTTTCATTTTAAGCCACGTTTTTAGATAAATTAAGTTTACGTTTTAGTTAAAATAGTTTATTTAAGTTATTTTATTTTATAAATCAAGAAAAACATCATTGTAAAAATAGTGATAGCGTTTATTTAATATTTTTTATCTTTTTAATTTTCTTAATTTGTATTTAAGTCGCTGTAATTTATAAACTTTTTCTTTAGGTAATTATCCATCAAAATCCTTACTGATCACTATTCTTAGTGATCATTCTATCATCTGAATTAGTTTTGATACACCATTGAGTCTCTGTGGGACATAACGACCCGGGAATTCACTATATTCTCCTGATCTTCATTGTATTGGTTTCTGAGCAGTTTTAAGTTTATTACGGTTAGCCATTCACAAGTGGCTAGCTTGTGTGATTTAGCTTGACTGTTTTCAGCACCAATCACTTGAATTAGATAATGCGAATACCAAAGAGAAATTGTTACAATACACAGGTGTCAACTCTTGGTTTCTTGATCCTCAGGCTGTGAAAAATGATTTTGTTTGTGACGAACGTGTCGTGTGGGTGGACATAGAAGGGATTCCGTTGAACGTCTGGTCTCATGCTACTTTTCTGAAAATTGGCAATAAATGGGGGGAAGTCATGGACGTTGAAGAGAACCTTGGTCTTTCATTTGCTCGCAAGCGATTGTGTATCAAAACCAAATTGGCCGGTAATATTTTGGAATCCTTTAAAGTTATTTTTAAAGGTAAAGTCTACATGGTCTGCGCAAAAGAGCTTTTTACTTGGACTCCACGTTTTTTGGAGTATAAAGACTCGGATTATATCTCGGAAGATGAGGCGTCTATTGGTGCAAATAATAACCAGGTTAGTCCGCAACAGGGTGATAATCATTTTGGTGTTGAAAGTGATGAAGTAGGGGTGTCTGAGACTATTTTTGGAGATAGGCCTTCCTCTCCTTGTAACTTCGTGTGCAATGACAACGCAAAGGTGGATGACATTCATTCTGAAGACCCTTTTGGGTTTTATGACTTGCTCAAAAAACCTTCCAATGAAGCTGTTGTCGACTCGATTCCATCCCTTTCTCATCCTCCAGGGTTTACTCCAGAGGCACAACAATAGGAGAATATCCCAGCGTTCCTTCACCTTTGATGGTGAATAATGATGCTTCTATTCCAGAGAAGGAGTATAGAACGAATGTCTTTTCAAAGGTACATATTGACACGCAGGATGAATTTGTTAATGAATCTTCTAGCGCGTTCTCTACATGTAAATTTCCTCGTATCAAGCTTAATGGAGGTTCGATCTTAGATGTGCTGGATGATATGATTAAGGTTGGACAATCTATGGGTTATGATATGGAAGGGTGTTCGAAAGATATAGAACGTATCATTGGGTTGCAAGGAGCTGATGTAGATTTTAAATGAAGATCCTATCCTTAAACGTTCAAGGTCTTGGTCACAAGACAAAAAAGGAGTGGGTTAAGGAGTTAAACATCAAACATAAAATTAATTTTGTAGCTTTACAAGAGACGAAAATGGAGTCTATTTCTCACATGGACGTCAAGTGCATTTGGGGTAATTCTAACTTTCAGTTTGTTATTAGTGACTCAGTTGGAAATTCCGATGGTATTTTATGTGCTTGGGAGGATTCTATTTTCAAGAAGGACTGTGTTTCGGTTTTTGATAATTTTATAGCGTTATATGGGACATGGCCTTTTATTAATACTAAGGTCCTTATTGTTGTGGTGTATGCTCCGCAATCCCCTGCGCTTAAACGTACTCTTTGGGATTATATCTCGGGTTTGATTTCTCGTTGGAAAGGAGAGACGATTGTGATGGGTGATTTTAATGATGTGCGATCCGAAGATGAAAGGTATGGTTCTACTTACATTCCATCTAATGCGAGAACTTTCAACCATTTTATCTCGTCATCGAGTCTTTTGGAGGTTAAGATGGAGGGCCACTCTTTCACGTGGTCTCACCCTTCGGCCACGAAAATGAGTAAGTTGGATCGCTTCTTAGTTTCGGATGGAATCTTTTCTACCTTTCCCGCTATTACGGCTATTTGCCTTGATCGCCACTTATCGGATCATCGCCCAATTCTTCTTAATGAGGTTCACACTGATTTTGGTCCAACTCCTTATCGGATTTATCACTCCTGGTTCAAACGGGAAGGTTTTGATGCTATGGTAGAACTAGCTTGGACTTCTTTTACTCATTCAGATCCTAATAGGCTGATAAGATTCAAGAAAAAACTACAAGATTTGAAGAAGATTATTAGAGGTTGGATTAAAGACAAGAATATATCTCAATATGGAGCGAAACAAGCCATTATTGATGATTTGGCTGCTATTGACAAGAAGTTGGATAGTGGTCTCGCTTCGGATACATTACTGAGTGAGCTAATGGAGTTAACATGTAAACTCCAAGATATAAATCAGTTGGAAGTCAAAGATTTTGTTCAAAAAGCCAAAATTAAATGGGTGGTTGAGGGTGACGAAAATTCAAAATTCTTTCATGGTATAATAAATAAGAGACGATCTCAGTTATCAATTCGTGGTGTTCAATTCGTGGTGTTCTGGCAGATGGCGATTGGCATACCGATCCGACAATGGTTAAAGATATGTTCAAGGATCACTTTGCCACTAGGTTTAAACAACCTGATCGTTCTCGGTTAAAATTAAATATTTCTTTCCCTAACCGGTTGTCTACTGACCAAATTGTTGATTTAGACAGCCACATATCTTTGGATGAAATTCGAGCTGCTGTGTGGGAGTGTGGCGAGAACAAATCTCCTGGTCCGGACGGTTACACCTTTGAATTCTTTAGGCGCTACTGGAGTTTTATAGGACCGGACTTCTGCTCAACTATTACATGTTTTTTTGAAAGTGGATCCTTTCCGAGAGGTTGCAATGCGTCTTTTATTGCCTTGATCCCCAAAGTGTCGGATGCTAAATTTGTCACGGATTTCAGACCCATAAGCTTGATTGGTACGTATATAAAGTGATTACCAAGATTCTTGCTAATCGTTTGGCCGCGGTTATTTCCGATCTCGTTTCAGGAACCCAATCAGCCTTTGTCGCGAACATGCAAATTTTAGACGGTCCTTTCATTTTGAACGAAATTCTTTCTTGGTGTAAAAGGAAAAAGAAGCAAGCCTTAGTATTTAAAGTTGATTTTGCTAAGGCTTATGATTCCGTCCGTTGGGATTTCCTATTAGATGTTCTCCATGCTTTTGGTTTTGGTCCGAATTGGTGTAAGTGGATTCGTGGTATATTTAGCTCGACCATGGCATCGATTCTGATTAATGGTAGTCCCACCACTGAATTTCCGTTCTTCTGTGGTCTTAAACAAGGTGACCCTTTGGCCCCTCTCCTTTTCATTCTTATTATGGAGTCTCTTCATATTTCAGTTTCTAGAGCTTTTAATGAAGGAGTTTTCAAAGGTTTTCAACTGCAAGAATCGGTGTTTATTTCTCATCTTTTCTACACGGACGATGTTGTGTTTATAGGAGAATGGTCCGACGACAATTTGGTAAATCTTATCCGTATCCTTAATTGTTTTCATCTAGCATCAGGTTTGAAAATTAATGTTCAAAAGAGTCAAGTGTTGGGAGTTGGAGTTTCTCGGGATGTTGTTAATCAAGGTGCTACACTTATTGGTTGTGCCGTTATGCAAACCCCTTTTAAATACCTTGGTGCTATGGTTGGTGATACTATGTCGCGTCACAACACTTGGGTTAATACGATTCAGAAAATCCAAGCTCGTTTATCCAAATGGAAGGTTAAAACCCTTTCAGTTGGAGGTAGATTGACTCTTATTAAATCGGTCCTTGGTGCTGTTCCTCTATACAATATGTCGATTTATAAAGTTCCTAAGGGGGTTTTACATGAGATGGAAATGATCCGTAATAATTTTTTTAACGGCACAGACTCTTCAGAGACAAAGATTACTTGGGTTGCTTGGAATAAAGTTTTGGCGTCTAAGAAAAATGGTGGTCTTGGGGTCTCCAGCTTTCATGCGTTGAACCGTGCCTTACTTCTCAAATGGGCATGGAGATTTCTTTCACGTGATGGTTCTTTATGGTCGCAAGTTATTGGTGCTATCTATGGTGCCTCTTTAGACTGTCACTCGATACATACCACTTCGACTTGGTGCTCCATTTTGAGTGAGGTTCAGGTTTTATCTTCAAAGGGTTTTGATTTTTTCTCCCATTGTAAGATTCGAATAGGGAATGGGCTTAACACCAGGTTCTGGTTAGACAACTGGATTTCGGACATGCCTCTATATGTTCACTACCCTCCTTTATTTGCTCTAGAAAGGATTAAAGATGTTTCCGTTGCTGTCAAATGTGGTGATGCTTCCCTTGATGGTTCCTTTCGTAGACAGGTTCGGGACGGTTATGAACGACAACAATGGTTGGATCTGTTGTCGATGTTAGGTTCAATCACCCTCTCTTCCGCCACTGATAGATGGGTTTGTGCACTTAATGGTGATGGCGAGTTTCGTGTTAAAGATATTCGTTCTTCCTTAGACGATCTCTTTCTTCCGTCTATGACTGTTGCTACTAGGTGGGTGAAGTATATTCTGGTTAAGGTTAATGTTTTCGCTTGGCGTGCTAGGCTTAATCGCCTCCCGACTAGAGGTAATCTTGTTTCTAGAGGGGTTTTTCTTGACTCTTCTTTATGTCCGATTTGTGGCTTGGCTTTAGAAGATGTTCAGCATGTGTTATTTCGTTGCGACATGGCTAAGCTCATTTTCAATCGGATATGTCGTTGGTGGGATCTCCATTGGGTTGATGTTTCTTCGTTTGAAGATTGGGATGTTTGGTTCGGCTCTATCCGGTTGTCCTCGAAGCTAAAGATCATCTTTGGAGGGAGTTTTTTATATCTCCTGGTGGTTCTTTTGGTCTTTCCGCAATCGTTTTATCTTTGATGAGGCTCCTCCAAGACGTTCGGTGCTTTTTGATGATATTGTCTCGCGTTCCTTCTTTTGGTGCCTTAATAGATGTCGTAGCTCTTTTTCTTGGGAGTATTGGTTGAAAAACCCTTATTTAATTACCTTGTAATGTTTCTTCTAGCTTCTTGCTAGTTTATAAAATTTGCCGTTCAAAAAAAAAAAATCACCTACGGAAAATGAAAAGAAAGTTACCCAATATTCAGATTTTGATTCTTTTCAATATTAATTCATACTAGTTAAGCTTTCTAAAAATTTTCTCTTATTCTTTGTGCGTCATAGCTGCCATTGCTTCTACGATTCCGTTCTCAAGTTTATTTCCATCAGTTACTTATGCGAAATTATAGGTATTACTATTGTATCTAAATTGTTTTATCTATCTATGTATCTTAACTAATACAGTAAAACACACTTTTTAACCTCTCTCTTCATCAATTTTTTCTAAAAATATCATTGAACCTCATACTGACACGTGTCCAAGTCTTTTTTCTTAATTCTGTTTTTTAATTTGACTAATCTTAGCCCCGCTATAACGATTGAATGTGTTGAAGAAGTGATATTTGACTAACTTTGAATTACATTTATGTATTTACATCATAATAAAAGCATTTTCTATTCAATTTAGGTAAGTTAGGTGAATTAATAAATTTGTTAGCAAACAATCCATAATTTACGAACTTATTTATTGAAAGTTTGACAACTTTTCTTTAAATCGTTAATAAACCCTTCTTTTTTAGAGCATCCACTATAAGAGGTTCATGAATAGGTTTAAGAAACTTGAAAAGGTTTATATCTTGTTTCAACCATAGTGAGAAATCTAGGTGGCATGAAAAGGCCCTAGTTCTTAGACCTCTTCATAAACTCAACACAATTAATGCATGTGTAATATGATGCATTTATAAAGTTGTAACACACTTTTATCATAGTGTGAAAAGGTTTATAAACTCAAAAGGTTTATAATTTATTGATATGTGATGACATGAAACACTTATAAAGCTTTATAAACTTTAATCATAGTGGATGCCCTTACTCATGAGCTTTATTTTTGGTATGAATTTAATGGTATACGTGTTTGTGTGGTTAAAGATTCAACCATATATATCACTATTACTTACAAATCTCTTTTTAAAGTGAGTAACTGATTATTTTGAGTGATATGCACAAATTGATGCGTAAATTGCATGATCCTCCTTAGTCGTTCTTTTACACTAGATAATGCATATTGCATTGATGCGAATAATAAACGCACCAATCTCTTCCGAAACATCGTTTAATCTCATTTTTAACCACATGCCTTTGTTGTGAGTTTTGGAATGTTTTGTATGCTATTATTTTTTATTTATACGTCTCTGTTGTTATTGATAATAAAGTTTCACGTGAATCGTAAGGAACTTTTTTTGAATGTTTCAAAATATCAAGATGCAAGAAGCAATGAGAATGACTTTAGTAATCGGTTTTATACCATCTTAATTAACAAAGAAAGTGTTGTGATCTTGCAGATGTTCAGGTTAGGAGAAATTAGCATGATGGTGAATTGTTCCAATCCCAACGCGTCTTAGCTTCAATAGCAATGTTTAGAGTGAGTTTAATATTCTAATTGATCGCCTTAATTAGGCTTGCTCAAATTTCATGTAACATATGACGAAGGCTATTAACCTATTGTTTTTGCTTTGTCTTCTACGTGATAACAATTACTTGGAGTTGAGGTTAGTATTTTCTTTGTGGTACCTACATAACATTAGATACAGTGATTGTGAATGGTATTATCTCAATATCTTGATACGTTTTGGGTTTTGTTTATAAAGCATAATATCTTTTGTGTTTATATGTAATTAAGCAAATTTAGAACATTAGTTTGTCGCCAAATGTTCACTATATTGTCATGATTTAGAATTTGGATGAACTGTTAATTTTTAATTATTTATTTATTTATTTATTAAGAACACACATAGTACGTAGTTAGGATCATGTATATGATCGTATAGGGGCAAGCAAGGTCAACATTTATTTATGTACCGCACGTACTAAGTTATAACATATTAGCATGTATCATCTTAACATCTAGAAACGCAATTTAATATGTTAGAGGTGGCAAGTGACCCATTGAGTTATGAATTAATTATTGGATTTAGGATACATATCTTTGATTTGTTAAATTGAAAAAATAAATAGCTCAAATTGGTCAAAGTCGCAAAGTTATCACATCACTTATTCAAAAAATTTCCAACTCTAATTTGTTTGATTATTCTTTAACTGTTTATAACATGTATCTTTGTTTTTCTTCCATAAAAATATATATTCAATCTTATGTTTCTAACACAAGTGTTTGTTTGTATTAATTTTATGGTTAGAATTTGACCGTGTTTTATAATGAAACCAAAAATGAGTTAACATAGTGAATATATACCCGATGATCAAAGCTGAGAAACATATAGAACTCTCCAAATTGAAGAAGAAAATAATTCGTGAATCCCTAAAATAGGTTGCAATAAAATTTGGATTTTAAAATGCTAAAAGTTAAAGAAACAAATCTATCATTAAATCATATATAGTTATTTATTATGAAATTGTATTGACTTAACTTGATTATCTGAAATGAGTATGTAATTTTAGTGAGTTTCCTAAACTAGGTGACTAACAAGTTTAAAAGCACGTAGCAAAATAAAGAAAAATGTAATAAGAAAAGTTTTTTGAGTTCTATGCTAGAATTGAACACCTTCATCGAGTGACATGTGACTAAAGGGTAATTAAATAAATGTCCTTCTCAATTCATTTTCTCTTAGATAAATATGGACTAAAAATTACAAAATTAATGACATGTAAAGACTAATGGGTAATTAATAGACAAATATGTCACTAATTTTCCTAAAAAAATATGCGCTTTGTAAGATATAGGATTTCATAAACACATCATTTCAATAACATATAGGGCGTACAAAAATGTCTAGAGAGAGAAAGTTCTAGAGAGAGAAAGGGAAGAGAGTTGGGAACTATGTGAAACAAAGAAAAATGGTATTGAAGCTCCAACCCTCTACCTTGGGAGGTAGAGGGTATTTATAGTGTCTTATAAAATAACGCCACCTACGGGCTGTGGATCAGGCATACAGTGGGTAAAGACCCGTCCGTCCTCCACAGTATTACTTAACTAACTACTTATTAACATAACTTGACTACGAATACGAGCTTTCTAACGAATACATATACTTGAGGTGATCGACACTTTAACGACTGAATTTTCTAATTCCTAACAATCTCCCCCTAAGGGAGGTCACCTCAATTTACAATGAATACAAACAGATATTACATTAGGTTGTTCTTGGATTCTTGATTAAGTTATTTTCTCGGTAGCTCGTAGTCTTTGATTCTTCATGTTCCGCATGTTTGGATAATTCAAGTGGAGGTCTTTAACTGATCCACGTGATAATGATTTTTGAGCCGGCTTTGAGATCATCAGTTTGCATAAATCTCTGACTCTTCCATTGTGGTGTTGACATTATGTGACGTTGTGACAGTGGACCGACATGCTCACATTCTAGATCATGATTTCTTCTTATCAGAGTAGCGGAAGCTTTAGTTGATTCATAATATTTGCAGCAGCGTAGCAGAAGCATGGAGTGAAAAGTATCAGAGTCATTGATGCACTAATCATGATTTCTTTGGAGATGAATGTGTTGTGTGAGCATGCGGCTATGGATTGACCTCTTCATTCGATGCAAGCGTCGGGTGTACATGCATAAAACGTTAGCAATAAAGCGTGCGAAAGTGTCTTTGATCACTTTCGTTGAATTGAGGTACACGCCCACGGTTCCCGCTGATCGTAAATCTTGCCTGTGATCTGGTATAATTCCGAAGAATCTCCTTAACATGGTTTCGCAGCTGCTCTAGCCGTTCTCAAACCGGAACGTCTCAAAGAAGACAACACGGAGTGAGTGAACCAGTGAATTGAGATTCACTGATTGATGAAAAGAGATTTGAAAAACAATCGTGTACTGCTCAAAATAAAGTGTTTTTGCAATACAACGAAGGTTTTAAAGAAAATCAATTGTCAATCATAAATACCTTTTATTTTTGAAATATTAATACACAGTCGATGTGCTAGAGAAAAGGGTTTTGAGCACAACGACCGGTTTTTCAAAGGTATCCGTCAATCCATAACCTGAACCAGGATTGATTCAAAAATTTGAATCGCCCCATTGTTTCTGTTCAGTTGTCACATGGTTGATCTATTCGATAGATCTCACATGCCACCTACCAAGAGCTTGTTTGATGTTGGCTCTAGAAGGCTTTTCATCTTTATTGTGAATATGTTTGCATATCACTCAGATGTTCTGGCAATACCACAAGGATAATGCGTAGGGCTCTAAAAGTGTATTCTCTCTTTCCACATTGTGTGAAACAGAGAGTCTTCATTGACATTGTCCTAATGAGATTTATTGATGATCTCGTGGCTCTAGACTCAATTGTGCACATTTGGTTCCTGTGCCAGAGACTAGGGAGGGGGTCTCCTTCTTCAATATCAACCATCTCTAAGAGAAAGTCGATAGATTATGCCGGTTCCCCGTGAGAATGAAACAAGCCCTTTTAAGAGGAACTTGAGTAGCTTGGGAAGTTGTAGTGCAGTGCGTCACTGGGTCCATGACGTCTTGTCTTCAATACCGGCGTTACCTTGGTAACCACCGGTAGCATATGTATTGAACCCGGTTTCTGCCCTAAGGTTGAATTATTGGAGGGCTATTTCTTTTCACCCTTTTTTCACATTCAATTCTTTTTCATTCTTCAACCTCTTCAGTGCTTACCGAGACTTCATAACTAGAACCTTATTGGGTTTATTCCAGTACTAGCTCTGTCTCAGTCCGCACTCTTCCCATATTCTCATTTTTCTCCTTTTTTCAATATACCTAAGGACTCTACACTATCTAGTGGATTTTCCCCTGGGTAGATCCCTCCGGTTCTGGCGGATCATGGGAACGAATGCCTAACTTAACCGTCCTTATATCTCCGTACATAAAGTAAATTTGGTCAGTCTTTTGGTATTGTTCTTCTGCTATTGGAACCAATTGAAAATCATTTGAAAATCAATTCAAGTACTTGTGATATATTATCAAAACATTTTGTACCTGCATTGTTTTTGATATTTTTAGAAACATCTCCCCTCAACACGTGCATCATATATTTTGAAATGGTTTTAGCACATGGAGGCAAGAGGACTTGAAAATCTCAGATTTAAGAATGAAAGCTTCGATTCTTCGATCAACCATTTCTAAAAGTTATCAACATCACTTTCCCAATCAAAATTAGTATTTTTCATACTTTGATAAAGATATTTTATGGGAAGGATGTGGTTTTCAAAAAAGTTGCTCCCCCTCAACATGTGCATGTGATTTTTGAAATTGTTTTGCACGAGGAGGAAAGAGTTCTTAGAAGCACATATCCGCGATCATGCTGACCAGACTGAAACCATTAGAAAAATAATCAAGGTACTTTTTGTTGAAATTTTGAAAAATTTGTTTTGTACCTTGAAAGTTTATTTTCCTTTTTGAAATGCTCCCCCTCAATGTGTTTCGAGATTCGAAAAGAGTTTAGCACATATTAGAGAAAACCTGTACTTTGGAGCACATTAATCACGTTTCAATCCTTTTTGGTTTAAAAAAATAGATGCTCCCCCTTAACATGTGCATGAAAAATTTGAAATCGTTTGGCACATGCAGGGAGGAGAGCTTGTTAATCACATATAAAACCATTTATCTAATTATCAGTTTAAATCCATTTTAAATCACAAATTCTCCCCCGATCACAATTTTCAAATCTTTTGAGAGTTGTGATCTCTATTGATTTAGATTAAATTTTGAGAGCTTTTGAGGAGAATAGTGACTTGCTTTTGAAAGACATTTTAACTGGTGAGGATTAGATTTTGAGACTTTAAACTCCATTGACCAAACATGCATAAATATTTTTTGAAAACATAACATTAGCAAAGGTTTTGAGTCAATTGCATAAAACATTGTTCATTTTGATTTTCCAAAAGTAAACCTTGCTCATTTACGTGCCAATTGTTTGAAAAATAAGCTTTTTTGATTGAATTGAAATCATTCTCCCCCTCAATCAATGACAAGAGTTGTTGATTGAGAGTTAGAGAGTTTGACACAGATAAGCCCAGATGATTTTCAAAAATAGAGTCCGAGGTATTTTCAAAGCAATTTTGTTTTCATTAGATGACAAATATTTTTCAGAAGAATCATTAGACGGAAAAATATTTGGAAGGGAAACATTTGTCCTTTTGGTGACAAACACTTGTTTTAAGAATCAGAGCATGAGATTTTGAAAAATAGGATTAAGCATGGCTCTGTTCTTTCTTTTTAAAACGGGTTACTGCATGAAATGACAATAAAACACCATTTTTCTCCGTCTCATTTTTTTTTAAAAACAAATTATGTACATTCGAAGAACATCTAAAAACCCGTGACATCCTTTGAATGTCAACACAAAGTCCGTAGATGAATTTCGAACCAAAGAAAAACATGACAAAAATATTTTTGGAATTTTTCAAGATTTTCTAATTTTTAGGAATTTTTGAGATTTTATATTTTTCTTTTTTCTTTTAGAGGGTTTTATAATTTTGTATTATGCTTTTTGAGAAAAAAATATGTACAAGAGATAGATGAAGGAAGACCTTTACTCCTCGTCTTCCTCTTGAAGACGTTTGAGTGTTTCCGGTTGAAGACTCTTTAGACCAAGACGTGGAAGGATAAACTCAAAACGTTCTCTAGGAAGAGCTTTGGTGAAGATGTCTGCTAGCTGGTATTCAGTCCTCACGAAATAGAGTTCTACCACACCTTTTTCCACTTGTTCCCGAATGAAATGATGTTGAATATCGATGTGCTTTGCTCTTGAATGTTGAACGTTGTTGCAAGAGAGAGCAATGGCACTTTTGTTATCACAATACCGAGGGATTTTGTTGAATTCAAAGCCATAGTCAGATAATTGGGATCTCATCCATAAGATTTGAGCACAAAAAGATGACATGGCTATGTATTCAGCCTCTATAGAGGATATAGAAGTACTCATTTGTTTCTTTGAAGACCAGCTCACAAGCTTATCACCCAAAAACTGAGCACCTCCATACGTCGAAAGTGACATACCGGTGTCCTTCGGGTACCAAAGACCCATGTTGATGGTTCCTTGGAGATACCGAAAGACCCGTTTAACCGCTTCAAGGTGCTTTTTCGTAGGCTTAGCCTGGTATCGAGCACACATGCATACAGCCAACAGAATATCAGGTCTACTGGCTGTGAGGTACATCAGGGATCCAATCATACTACGATATTTCGTTTGGTCTACCATGATCCCTGAGTGGTCCTCATCCAGTTTAGTACGCTCTATCATGGGAGTGTCAACGGTGTCACAAGTGTCAAATCCAAATTTCTTTAAAATTTCATTTGCATATTTAGATTGATTAATAAAAATGCCTCCGGGACTTTGTGAAATTTGTAATCCCCAGAAAAATGACATTTGTCCCATCATTGACATTTGAAATTTGGAGCCCATCTCCTTAGAAAAACGGTCACATTCATTGGGGTCAGACGAGGCAAAAATAATATCATCAACATAGATTTGAACGTGAATTAAATGTTTGCTCGACTTTCGGTGAACAATGTCGGATCAACTACTCCTTTGCTGAATCCAGTAGATAGAAGAAACTTTGATAGTGTATCATACCATTCCCTTGGAGCTTGCTTCAAGCCAAAGAGCCTTTTTCAAGCGATAGACATGAGTAGGATGCTCTGGATTCACAAAACCTTCCGATTGGTGGACGATACGACTTCTTTCAGATCTCCGTTAAGAAAAGCCGTCTTTACATCCATCTGATAGACTGCCATATTCTTACTTGCAAAGCATTAGCCGGAAAATTCGATTGCCTCGATGCGTGCAACTGGAGCAAATGACTCTTCAAAGTCAATACCCTCCTCTTGACGGTATCCTTTAGCAACCAATCTAGCCTTGTTCTTTAAAACATCACCATGTGCATCAAGTTTTACTTTGAAGATCCACTTTAGAGCAATGATCATAGCACAGTTAGGAGCAGGTACTAATTCCCATACATTTAGTCGATCGAACTCATGAATTTCTTCTTGCATGGCATTGAACCAACTGTCTTCATTCATTGCGGTTTTAACGTCTTTTGGTTCGACCTTGGATAGTACGGAGTTGAAGAAGCACCATAAGGCGTCAATTGCAAGTTGTTTACTGAAAGTAGATACCGGACGAGAGGGATTTCCAATGATGTTGTCCAGTGGATGATCATGTGTCCATTTTCTAAGGTGTTCGTGTGGTTGTTGTTGAGGAACTAAAGTAGCAGAGTCGATTTCTCCTGTTGAAGATGGTTCTGATGATGATTCAGGAGCAAATATGTTTTCAAAGGGTTCATCTTCGGGAGTAGCAAAGGGGTTGTCTCCATCATTGGTGCCAGAAACAATTCCATGATGTACACTTGATGATTGATGGATTGAAGATGAGACCGAGTGATCAGCAGCAGGCGCTTCTTGGCTCAATGACATAGAAACTGAAGGGTTATCTACGTTGTCCGGGATAGGAGCAGCCTCTGTTGATGGAGTTGACAGTTCATTAGCCGTTGGCTCATAGTGTTCATCAAACATTGGATCAAATAATTTCTTCAAGTCATCTTCTGAAGGTGGTACATATGGAGTTGCTGATGAGGGATTTTGTACAAGAGTAGATCCAATGGGGCTACTAGATGAAAGTTGTGTTGCGGGTCCAGAACTGGATTGTCCTGGAGCCATTTGACCGGACAGCTCATCGAACATGACGTGAATTGTTTCCATGATATTTCGGGTTCTGTTGTTGTAGATTCGGTATCCTTTTCTGCTTGGTGCATATCCTACAAATACTCCAATATCCGCTTTAGCTTTAAGTTTGCCTAAGTCTTGACCCTCATTAGTTGGATAACACAATGCACTAAACACACGAAGGAATGAAAGATTAGATTTTCGATTGTGGACAAGTTCATATGGAGTTTTTCCATGAGATGTGTGGATTAGGGATCGATTTTGAGTGTAGCATGCAGTGGCAATGGATTTAGCCCAGAGAAATATTGGAACCTTTGAGTAGATCAACATTGTTCTTGCGGCTTCCACAAGAGTTCGATTTCGTCTTTCAACTACACCGTTCTGTTGAGGAGTTCGTGGAACACTTCTTTGATGACTGATTCCAACACTTTCATAAAACTCACTAAGTTCTTTATTAACAAACTCAGTTCCATTGTCTGTTCGGATGATTATGACAGTTTTGTTAAGTCGAACCTGCAGTGTTGTTGATAAGCTTAATGACGATATCCGAGTTTCATCCTTTGTCATTAAGAACTTAACCCAAGTAAATCGAAAGTAATCATCAACCACAACTAACACATATTTCTTCCCAAAAATGTTCTGCACTCTCATGGGTCCACATAAATCCATGTGAATGGTGTGAAGAACTTCCATAACTGAGTTTGTAGGTTTGGGTTTGTGGGCATACTTAGTGCTTTTTCCCAATTGGCATGCTGAACAAAGATAATCCTTTTCATACTTTAGTCTAGGTAAGCCTATTACTAAGTCCTTTCTGGAAAGTTCATTTATGGTGCCGAAGTTAAGGTGATTTAGACGACGATGCCATAACCATGACTTTGTTTTTGAAGCCTTTGACAACAAGCAAATTGGAGAAGACTTCATCATATCTTCGATAGAGATGGTGTATAGGTTTGAACCACGTGTTCCTCTTAAAAGTTCTCTACCATCAAGTTCTCTAACGAAGCAAGAATGTTTTTCAGAAGGCCACTTCTATATCGAATCACGAATTGACCGAGAGAATAAGTTATGACCAAGACCTTCAACGTAATATACCCTGGAGATAACACTATCACCGACAACATAGTCTCCATAACCCATAATTGCACCGAAATGATCATTCCCAAATCTAACAATTCCGATAAATTTACTCACAAAGTTCTCTGAGCGTGACCGGTCTCCATCATATGCTTGGAACAGACAGTCCGTGTACCACGTAACGATTTGAACGATCTGCATGGAACACGAACAAGAATGGATAATCGATAATTGGGATCCCCATACAAGAATGGGTTCCATTTGGTTAGTATCGCTGATTGGAACACCACATCGAAGTAGAAACAATGGAATCATCGGGATAGATGCAGTGCATAGTGTCCGTATTTGACCTATTCAAAGTATGTTCATTTTAAAGGAATGGTTCTACCAAGAGGCATCCATTTTCTAATGGGCATTGATCTAGATAATTTAGGACACATCTCATTAAGATTGAATTTGCAGCCAAGTAGGTATCCATCGATAACCTAAGTTACTAAATTTCCTTCCGTGGTTTCCAATGTTTTCTAACCTTCTTTCGCTTATTGCTTAGCCTTCTTAGCTTGATTTTTGTATTCACTATCTTAGGGGCAATTAACAAAGCATTAATCAACTCATTCACACCACATTCATGATTAGTAACAAAAGCCAAACCATCATCATTACATGTTTTGCCAAAAGTAGCGAATTCAATTAATTACAAGACGCTTATAGCTAATACTAGAATCAACACGATTCGTTTTATTCAATTCAAACTTAATGTTCCTAGGGTGGTCTTCTACTTTTTTCCATTGCACATTCTTAGCTTGCGAGGTCCTATCTTGCTTTGTATTGCCTGAAGGCTTTGACCCGCTTGCTTTAGTGTCACTTTTACTCTGTAGAGGGAATGGGAACATTAGTTGGTATTGCTACTTTTTGCTTTTCAGGTTTAGAAGTGCTAGGATCTGAACTACTAGAGGGCACATTGAAGCTTACATGCTTAACTTTAGGGAATGAGTGAGGCATATCAAGATCGGCATTCTTAAAATCAGGCATAGAACAAGGCACAACTATTTTATCCTTTTTTCCAATGGTTTTAGGGCATGTAGCTCTTAAGCATTCTAAAAGTTCCTGAGATCGTTTGGCCTGAATGCAAGCAAACCTAATTTCACTATCAAATGGCTTATTTATGAAATCCTCTTCTACAATCTCACGGAGACATTCTAGACTATCCTTAAGGTGAGCAAAATAGTTATGAAACACAAGTTCGTTATTTCAAAGATGAGGAGGAATGTATTTAACAGTCACAGTATATTTAGAGTCAGCAGACGATTTTGATGCAACATTCCCATTAAAGACAAGTGGCATTTTCCCTTTTTCCTGTTTCTTCAGATTCTCAATTTCCTTTTGTAAAGCAGTTATTTTTTCGTTGTTTTTATCACGAGTGATTTTCACTGAATCATATAACTCTTTTAAAGTGTAGTTTAACCTTTTCATTTTCTTTCAGAAAACTCTCATTTTCCTTTTGTAAAACATTAACGAGGTTTTGAAGATGAAACAATTGAGAAGATTGAGAATCTAAAGGTGGAGGCATTTGGGAGCCATTTACATTATTCCTTTCTCCCTTCAACTGTGAGATTTGGGCTCTCAATTTTTACGATCGTATTACAATGAGCTTGAATTTGTTCATCACGTTTGTTTATTTCAAAAGCTGCATCAAATTCAGGAGCATCTGAAGATGTCTTGATATTTGAGGTTTTAACATTTTCTTTAAGGTGTTGATATTTTAGTTGTAAATTAAAATGTTTAACTTCCAATTTAGAAAGATGTTTGACCAGGTTATCATGATCATCCTTTTCAATTTTATCATGCAGTTTTGAATTTGTTGTTTCAAGCTCAATGACACGATCATGGGAGACTTTCAGAGCAACAGATAATTCATGAAATTGAGATACATTAATTGAACAATTCGTGGCAGTGAAAAACACATCTTGAGTGATACATTCAGAAATCAGATTCTCATTTAAGGTATGCAAGTTTTTTCTCTCAATCTCATTATATTTTAATTCTCGCTCATAGTCATTGACCTCAACTATCATTGCATCAAATTCCTTTTCCATTTCTTTTATATCTGAATCCATCCCCTTTTTAAGACTCTCAAATTGACCTTTTAATTGTTTAAAGAAAGGCATGACCTCAGTTAAGTAGCATTCTTTAGTTTGCTCAAAACCCCTCTCCCATTCAGTTATCCCAGTAGGTGTGATCCTTTTCTTACATGTTTTCTCAAAATCAACAAATAATTGATAAATAACATACTGACTGATTAAGGTCTTGCTCTTAGTGGGAATAGATCTGGGAACTAAATGCATTGGTGTATTGGGGGGATAAATAGTGGCAAGAAGCATTCTCCTACATGGGGGATTCTTTTCAACAAACTCATCAGCCTTTTTCATGTCCATATCCTTTTTCCAGAACACTTGTTCAGGGGTCAACTGTGTTTGAGGTCTAAACTTGTTAAATGCAATCCAGTTATCCTTAGCATAGTTGGGTGTTTTATAACTGATTTTCTTTTCTATGCATGAAGGGCTCTTAAGTTTTTCATCCAATTTCTTCCTAGTGACTTCTTCTAACTGTCTATCTTCCTCAGTGTTCTCAGCGCAACTAGGTTTCTGTCTAGGCTTAAGGATTTCATAGCCATCATAAATTACCTTTTATGTTTCTCTAGCTTTCTTACAAGCCTCAGGGTTTGGTTCATCAACTAATGCAACACTATGTTTGTCACTTAGAACTCTATGCTTAGTGATCATGTGAGCGGTCTGAATGGTGTTTCCTTGTACGTACAATTTGTTTTCAAGTTTGTTTTTCAAAGTTTTTAGGTTGGAAAATTCATTTAAAAGTTTTGATTCCTTAGCATTAAATTCCTGCTTAAGCACTTTCACATTTTCTTGAAGTTCTTGTTTTTGCTTAGCGGTTTTATTAAGCTTTTTTTTTAAGGAATCTAGCTCTTGTCTTAGTATTTCTTCCCTGAAGTTACTTTTTCTAATAATTGAACGCATTTGGTCATCCATTTCCTGCTCACGAGTGGTTAACTCAAACTTAGTGCGTTGTTCATAAATGGCAACTTGTTCTTTATAGGCATTAAGTTCAGAGATAACAGAATCATCAGGAGTACATGGAGTGAATTCATCAAAAACATAGTCATCATTGACTGCAGAAGATGCATCACTTGGTTCAATCACACTTTCACTTTGGATCACATATTGATCATATGGGACAATATTAATATTACCCATATTAACAATATATGTTTCACAAGTTTCATGTGATTGAACTTTTGTCATGTATCTTTTGCTCATCAACTTCATCATATAATTTTAATACCTCGGAGATGATTGATTCTTTGGATGGACCCGCTTGCTTTGATGATGAAACATTTGGAGAGACCATTGGAGAAATGCTAGCCATGAAGATTGTCTGGCAGTTGGTTCATCATCCACATCCGAATCATAAGCATCACGATCAGCTACTTGAAATGCATTTGGATTGTTCTGACCCATACCCTGCACTAGTTGTTCATCCACATCAGCATCATAAGTTTTGGCATTTCCTTTAGCAAGAAACAACAATTCCTCTTCATCCAAAACAGCTCCATTATCCTGAGCTTGTACCAGCAGCATCTTGTTCCTGAAGTACTCTGCATTTTGAGGGCGTTTTGGAGATGTGCAGTTCCTTGCAATGTGTCCATCACCACCACAGTTGTAGCACTTGACTAGTTTCACTTGTCCCTGATTGGCATTTCTCCCACGATTCTGATTAGCCACATCTCCACCTACTCCACCTCTTCCCTGTTCATAATGCCTACCTTGAACTGGTTGCACCATCACCTTTCCATCTCTGACGGTAGCTTGGTTCTGTGGATTGGATGCAGTTCTGAGGTTATTGTTGGTGTGTGGGAGAGAGTTCAGATTTTGACTGACCATGATGGATAGTTAATTGATGAAGTTTTCCATGATGGTGTTTGAATCAGGAGGCTTGTATGATGGGTCTGGAATGAGCTTGTAGTTACCATTTCCCATTGGTATGACTTGAGAGGCTTTGGTGGTAATTCCAACATTGGAGTAGAAAGCTGTTGACTCATTTGACGAACTTGCTTCTCCCTGTTTAGTTTTGAACTGTTCAAGAATCCTTCGTTCAAACATAGCATGCCTCTCATTCTGAAGAAGGAAAGCATATAGTTGCTCATAGTTAGTGTTCTTCAATCCTTTGGTTAGCTTCACAGAGGTGACAAATTTGTGCCATTCGGGATTCATGTTGTTCACAAACTTTGAGTTCAGTTGAATGTTTGGCATGGTCATTTTGATGTTCCTCATGTCATTTACAAGCTTGTGAAATCTCACGTAATATTCATAAACACTTTCTTCTAGTTTCATCTTAAAATGCTCAAATTCATCATACAGCTGTGATTCTCTGTCTTCCTTGGTAAGTTCTGAACTAGAGAGAAGCATCTTGACATTGTCCCAAACTGCCTTAGCCTCGGTGTTGTGATTGATCAGCTTGTAAATCTCTTTGGAAGACCCTGAAGTATAATGTTTGAAGCCCTGATATCAGCATCGAATCTCTTTTTCTCCTTATCACCGAGCTCATCATACGTCTTTGGTCTGTCCAATCCAAAGATCATTGTTCCATCTCGCGGCATAGTTTCAATTATGTCTCTTGTAGTCTCAATCTGATAAGGTCCTTCATCAATTGATTTGAGAATGTTGACCCCATTTTCTTTTCCCAAACAGTACAACCTGATTCGTTGAGCCCATGTGTCATAATCAGTTTTGTCAAGCATAGGTGGACGAGTATCTGATCCGGTACTGCTTGAACGTCCTCAGCTACAGAAGAAACGATAGTAGGCACGTTGTTAGACATGATTACAAGTTCTACGGGATTTTACTATTCTTTGATTAATCCGGGAAATTGATTCTTTCACGGGATTTTAGTAAACCAAAAGAACAACCGTAAAGATGTAGTACGAAGAAGTGACAAGTCTCAATAGACAAGTAGCTAAACAGACAACTCGCTTTGGTATCAACTCGCAAGACAGTCAACTCGCTTAAAAGACAAGTCGCTTAAAACTCAAGTCGCTAAAAGAATCAACTCGCTAAATAGCCAAGTCGCATACAGAGACAACTCGCTTAACCACCAAGTCGCTTAACCCAACTCGCTGACAATACAACTCGCTTAATAGCCAAGTCGCTTTAAACCTCAAGTCGCTTAAAGAAACAACTCGCTTAATACCCAAGTCACTTAACCCAACTCGCTGACAATACACCTCGCTTAATAGCCAAGTAGAAAACGCTTAAACTCAAGTCGACTAAAGAAACAACTCGCTTAATACCCAAGTCACATATACCAACTCGCTGCTAATACAACTCGCTTAATAGCCAAGTTGCTTAAACCAACTCGCTTCCAGTAACAAAGTAACTCGCTTCCAAGAACTTCAACTCCGTAGCGCAACTCGCTTAGTACACTTTTCAAAAACAACTACTTTATCAATCAAAAACAACCAAACTACAATGATTTAAGTCTTCCAATTCAAAACCTAAACACATATGATGATCCTAAACACAAAAGTACAATCAAAATTCAAACTTTAACACTAGAGATTAACCAAATGATTCAAACTCTTCTAAACACTTATAACCCCAAAAACCTTAAGAAATCCACCAAAACAAAGAGCATGAAAGATGAGTGATCAAACCATGGCTCTTGATACCAATTGTAAGATATAGGATTTCATAAACACATCATTCCAATAACATATGGGGCGTACAAAAATGTTTAGAGAGGGAAAGTTCTAGAGAGAGAAAGGGAAGAGAGTTGGGAACTGTGTGAAACAAAGAAAAATGGTATTGAAGCTCCCTCTACCTTGGGAGGTAGAGGGTATTTATAGTGTCTTACAAAATAACGCCACCTACGGGCTGTGGATCAGGCATACAATGGGTAAAGACCCGTCCGTCCTCCACGGTGTTACTTAACTAACTACTTATTAACATAACATGACTACGACTACGAGCTTTCTAACGAATACATATACTTGAGGTGACCGACACTTTAACGACTGAATTTTCTAATTCCTAACACGCTTAAAGTAACGAACCTTACGGCATCCACTATGGTCATTTCAAGAAAATGTTTAAAACACATAAAAAGGTTTATAATTTGTTTTAACCATAGTGAGTTGATGTTTCATATCCATGTAGAATGAAGAGGTTTGAAATCTTGAACCTTTTCATAATTTAATGCATGTGTGATTGTTAACCATTTTATAAACTTGAAATGGTTTATACATAGTGCAACAAAGTTTATAAAATCAAAAGCTTTATACATTAATGATTTAATAAATTTTTAGACCTTTTAAAAGGTCCACCTTTGTGGATGCTCTTATAGGAAGAATATTGTTTCTTAATTTCAATGTTTATCGGATTGCTTTGAAGATACATTTTTTTATAAGTTAAGTAAAATCAATGTCGTGTTTTACAAGTTTAGTGACGTGCATGTATATTTTCGTAAGTTCAGTGAAATGTCAGTTTCATAAGTTCGGTAATCCAAGTGAATAAAATAAAAGTTCGTTATCTTACACACTTTTTTAAAAAATTTAGTGACATTTTTGTTAAATTAGTTGATAAGAATATATTTAAAATGATTTTGTTTGTTAATTAAGATCATATTGATTTCGCATTAAAGTAACTTGATATATGTAATTAGCTAGAAAAACATGAGTTTAGCAATTTAACATTTTTTTGTCATACATTATAAAGGATTAATCCTCACCATATACATCATTTGATCTAATCGTTCAAATTATACAATGAAAAACATCCACTTCCATCCTTCACACTCCAATATTTTTTAATTAAAACTCACTTTCATCATTCTTTTTTTAAAATAATATCTCTCAAAAACCGTTAATTGTTAAACGAAACAAATTACACGATTACGCAAGCATTTAATTATCTTTCAATAAAGTGACACTTTTGACAAACTTTTTTTGTTTTGTTTTTGAATTCTTTGGCTTTTTCTCGGTGCAATATTTTGCTTGATATATCACATGTCATATAACATTAATATGTAAGTTCAAACACTCAAATGCTGTTGTAAAATTGGCGTGAGTTTTGTGTAAAACTCCAAATAATTCACCGTTTTTTGCTTTTATAAATTAAAATCCATAGCTTTCTAATCACATATCACACATAATTTTTGAACTTTCAAATTATTACAGTTTATTAAAATATATTAATTATTTTTTTGATATTCAAACAAGTTTGATATATCACATTTGATATAACACAAATTTTTAGATTCGAAGACAAAAGATATTGAAATAAATATTATTTTTCGGTCCAAAAATTGGTGAATCTTTTGGAATTATATTTAAATACTATGTCCATTTTTCAATAACATGTTCAGTGTGTGAGTTTACATATTTGTGTTATATCACATGTGTTATCAGAGTACTTTGACTATCAATTTTTTTCTTCTATTTTCACTAACTTCTATGAATTAATCGTATTAATTTAGAGGTCCAAATATTATAAGTGATATATGGTTGAAAAGTTTAGTTAGTGTATTTTTCAATGCAAAAAATGTGAATCTTTTAGAGTTCTATACTAATACAATACTTATGTTCATTTTATGACTGCATGTTGAGTGTTCAAACATACATATTAGTGTTATATCACATGTGATATGTCAAGCGAGTTTGATTAACAAAAAAATCATATGTTTCCTCCAACTTCTATAAATAAACTGTATTGATTTGTTCACAAATTATATTTGATATATGATTGGAAAGTTAAGGACATGTATTTTTTATTTCTTAAAATGATTAATCATTTGAAGTTTTACACAAATACTTATGCTCATTTCACTACATCATGTTGAGTGTTCGAACTTAAAATTAATGTTATATCACATGTGATACTCCGAATTCTATGAATAAATTGTATTGATGTGAATGTTCAAAAATTATGTCTGATAAATAGTTGGAAAGCTAAGAATGTATATTTTTCAATGCCAAAACAATAAATCATTTGGAGTTTACAAAAATAATTATACCCGTTTTACGAAAGTATGTCGAGTGTTCGAACTTACAGATTAATGTTATATCACATGTGATATATCAAGAAAAATACTGCACCGAGAAAAATATAAAAAAATACCGAAAAAGTCAAATAAAAAAGTTTGTAAAAAATATATGGGCGTGCTGATCTATTGAAATATAACTAAATGTTCGCCGCGATGGTGTATTTTATGTAGTTAACGGTTTACGGTTTTTGAGATATATAAAATAAAGATGTGGAAATGAGTTTTAATTAATAATATAAATTAATCCCCCTTTTCTTTTCTTTTATTTTTCTTTTTCTTATAAAATAAATGGCTAAAATTTGTCTCACGATATGCAAAATAATAATGGTACTTAATTGAACTTTTCTCCAAACAATATTTATGGATTTAAATGAGAAGAGATCTAGTGAGAAGAGAAAATAAAATGAGAAGAGTAAGAAATATTCTGAGCCACATATTTCAAATGAATTTTTTTTTAAGGGGAGATGCATCTACTTTTGTAGGTGCATCAATGATCGTGCACGCACGGGTTTTTTTTCTAAATTTTTTAGTGATGTATTTTTATCTATTTAAAAACAAACAATTTATTAGCCTTTTGTCAAATCAGTGCCACATTAACATTTCACATTTTACATTCACACACCAAACACCCCCCTCCCTCCCTCGTTTCACATGCCGTTAGGGTGCCGTTTCACACTTTTTAGGCCCCACCATTTAATTTTTTTCTATTTTTTTAAACAAACTAAATTTTCTATTCACAAAAATAAATATACAAATTTAACAAACTAAATTTCCAATCCAAAAGGTACATACCACGAGAGCAATATAATGCAAGAATTCTAGAAGATTAGTTGCAATAACATGTTTATACATAAGTGAAGCATAAAACTGGAATCAAGCAAATGTTGTGATGTTCTAATACAAATAGCCAATACCGTACGCCAAACAATAAGGGGTAGATTGTATTGTGGTAATCAATGTATACACCTCTTAAAGCCTCCCTGCTCGGCCTAGAAGGTCAATCATACACGTATAATGATTAGGACAAAGGTTGACTTTTTGATCTTTTAACATGAACCGAAATAAGCTCAACCCGTCATCCACCAAACATGCATGACTACAGGCATGCCAAACAGAACTAAATGTGACTTCATTCCGTTTGACACCAGATCAAACCATTTGATTTCATGATTTGACGGAATAGAGAAAGAGTCGCCTCTCCATCCCCGTGTTTCCCATAACCAGATATTATCACACTCCATAATATAATTTCTCTTTCTTTTTATGGAAGGTCATGTAAGCTTGTTCCAAAGCTCCATGTTTCGAGTATATATCGATTAAAGCAGTGGCTAAATCACTTTTTGGGAGAAACCCTGATCTTATTAAATAAACATGAAAACTTGTTACCTGTCTAAGATCAATCGTAATTGCTTATGCAGCCATGCAGGTAGAAGACACTTTAAAGTTGCTTTATCTGGTGCGACTCTTTCCAACCTCATTTCTTTAAGCAACGGTATTGCTACTTTACCAAGCCCATTTTCAGTGCATCCAGAAATAATACATGTCAACTAATCCAGTTTCCACATTTACATCAGAATCAAAGTTGTTCTTCATTGCCCATCTATGAAAGCTCTTACCTTGCTTCAGATACTTTTTAAGTCCGCAGACACTGAAAGAAGAGAAGGCAAAGGTAATGCATTAGGCTTTACACATTAAAACATCATAAACGGGCAAAAAGTGATATAGTGCTTTTTGTGTCACAATTTACAATGTATTCGTTTATCATGGGAGTCCATGTCACTACATCTCAATGACTAATCCTATTGAGGAAAAATGGTCTCTGCACAGTACCGAGGAACATAGAACCCTCCACCATTATTCGCATCACATTACGTTAATGTTTTCGCAAACGAAGTGGGCTTATCATAGGAATCAGACTCGCTATGAGTCTCCACCATTGTTACTTCATCATCATAATCGTGATTATCAAAACTGTTTTTAAGTGTGATCAACCTAATCTTACCATAAACTTCATCGGTTTCAAAGTCTGGCCCAAACTTAACATCAACCACCCTGCAAAGTACAAAAGCTGGAACCCTAGGCATCCTACTAAAATATACATCCATACGTGTATGTTCAGCATGTCCCTATTGAAAATAAGATACCTTTGAATTCGGTAAAGGTATTTGAATCATCCCACCATCACAAGCATGCCATAATCGAGGGTTTACACTCCTCTCTACCCTGTTCATACTTTTCACTTGTTTCTATATCTCTACCTATTTGAATATTATTTTCCTTTCATGATAACTAAATAAAAACCGTGGGTGTACCCTATGCGCCCTATTTTCCTTGTAAATGCTGCAGGCAGATTTATAATGAAAAATTAAGGCCAATTCAAATATTGCAAAATCAACCCAAATTCTAACCGTTACCAACATATGCTCGGTATTATAAAAAAAAAAAACAATAAAACACACCTGAACATACTTGTTGATTACATCCAGCATACTTGCGCATATTTCAGTCACGGGTTCCTGTAAGCAAAAAGTAGTAAAAATTGGAAACAACCTGAAATAAGCAGCGGGAAAATGACAAAGTTAACCTTGTGTAATGCCTCTATTAGAGTTGGTATGATATAGTCAGACAATTGCTTTACATAGGACTCATTGCGGCCCTGGACTGCCCCTTCTCAACAGCTAATTTTGTTGAACGAAGTAACTCTGGCATAGCTACAGGTCAAAGGAAAAGTCAATGCTTTAGCTAATTTTAATGTTATTTGGGATGAATTTGTACCTGAAACTACAGCTTTCCTAACTTCTTCATGAAAATAAAATTCAAGCGGTACTAATATTGGAGCAACCTGTTCATGTATTTAGCTTTTATACTTGGGAAGTTCCTTATGGAGTCTCAAACGACACTGCCGTCAAATACAAAGAATTCATTTTCATGTACTGACTCAAAGCATTCTAGTTTACTCAAAGCATTCTAGTTTACTATACACAGGTCACACATAACGTTCAGTAACTCCAAATTCAATCTCTCGAATACTTTATACGGACCACCACTCAAAATCAAAACTTTACACATAAGTCAACAACCAAATATAAACCCAACATTACTTGAGCAATCTAAAATTCACTACCTTTTTAGACAAATCATCAATTAACCACAAACCTATTACCAATTCACCAGCAGATAATACTAAATTAAAGAGGATTCAATCGATTTTTTTAGGTTAGGAAACAACATAGAGCAAAACTCTAATGACTTATGATGTTGTTATGTTTATGAGAGCCACTTGACAGCTACCTCTCGTCCATCTTCCAACACACCCTAAAATACCCAAGTTACAGTTTACAGTGTTGGCAAAACCAAAATGCTTTATAAACGATAAACAAAAAACTTTGTTAATAAAAAAGTAAGTAGTTCAATATGGCACATTTCAGAAAGTATGTAATTTATTTATGACATTTACCCCATAACAAAATTCTCAAACTTATACTCGATACTAATTAGTATGTTTGATTCAAGACTCAAATTTAGATGCTAGCATGTTGGTTGAACGGAAATATATTAATCAAGTACGCAAACCTACCTCCAGTAATAGAATTAACCACACCAAGGAGGGTGCCCATCCTTAGTTGATTATTCAATTAAATTTTCCATCTGCGTGACTCGTTTCCTTGCAAGTTCTCTTAATGGCTCAATAACCTACGCATTTTATTAATAAAATATGCAAAATTTGTAATTTTCCTGTTACAGTAATGAATAATGCTCTTTTGTTGCTGATATTTCCTGTTGGTTTTTATGGAATGCGAAACACTCAATTTGATTGATTAATAAACATTTAAAATTCACAAACATACTCCTTGTATCATAAATTACATATGCAAAACAAAATAGATTAAAATTGATGAAAAATAAGCTATACCACACGGAGCTGGTAATGTCAACCATTGTATTACCAAGCAAACCTACAAAAAAAGACCATCAAAATCAATCAAGATTTAATCTAACCTGTTTGAGAAAAAAAGGCATCAAATCGGTTGTCTTTAACCAGTTTCCAAATCAATATGACTTTGTGTAATGCTAACCTATTTGAGATAAAAAGACATATGACATCAACCCATTCATAAGTAAATGTGTTGAAATGCCACCTCTACCTATTAACGTATAGAGTATGTATTAACATTCTCTGTTTATAAGCACAATAGCTAAAATCACTTTCAAAGCTAAAAAGGCCACAAAGAAATAGCATCACGAGTTCCTTTAGACGAAATGTACGTGATCGCAAAATCTTACCCTCAATCAAGGTTCACGTTAAATAATTGGTCAAAAGTACGAAAAAGTTCCACGACAGTGTACAAATGAGCCTTAAATTTAGCATTTAGATGAATTAGAGACGCTTATGACACACGTTTACTTGGTAAATCACTAAATTTGATAAGAAATATTTTGCTTACCCTTGCATGAAGATGCTCCCCGATACTTTATCAGAAGTACGACAAAGTTACAAGATTGTGTATATCATATGAAATCTATATGGAAGTGGTTGTAAAGCGGTTTCTTAATTACCGCATTTGTCATATGCAATATAACCTCGAATATTAAAAGCTTGGCTTGAATGGGGTAACCTACAAAACTAAAAGAAATCTTTATGTAATTTAACTGCATAATAATACACAAAATTATCAATTTCATGCTCATACTTTAACTTATTGGTATGATAAACATATGGGGCATGTACATACCATTTATGTAGTATTGATCTCTAACGCTTCTACCTATATCTTATTTCGAAACCCAACAAAAATCTTTGAACCTTCTTTGACCCAAGTCCAATACTCGTCATGTGAGCTAATGAAGAAAATTCCTTCGAATAGCTTATATAGATCCCGAGCAATTATGTCACAATCTCGTAATTAAGCTGAAATCATAATCCTACAAAAGAAAAGAGAAGTTTCTTATTAACTAACACATTATCAAAGCTAAAATGCGATAAAAGCAGTTACACTAATCCTATTTTGATAATAATTCTTTGCACATGCTAAGCAAGATCATTATATGTGAACTCAACCTGCTTGTCCGAAGTTCTAACCATGATCCCTGGTTGTGAACTAATAAGATGGCATGTTCTCCTGTTCTTCCCTATTGCTACTGAATTCATAGAAGGAATAGTTTTATAAAGCTATTGGGGTGACATTATCTTAAAATGATAATAGGTGTTCAATAATCGGTTCCTAAGCGCGCTACTTAAACACCTATTATGTAAAATCAAAATGTAAAGTAACACATACTCAAAAAACTAACACAACCTATGCATAAATAGACTATATCACCCAGCAGTACATGTTTCATAAAGGTCACAAAAAACAAAACTAAGTTGACGTATTTGGATTTTCACACTTTGTATTATCTCTTATATAATAGTCTTAATACTTTCCCAAATATATCTGCAGCTCCACCAAAATCACCTGTTCGAGTAAGAAGTCTCCGCTATCAACTTGCAAGTTAAAGATCACAAGTATATGAGATATGAAACCACATTATGCACAACCAAAAAAAAAAAAAAAAGAAAAAAAAAAACAAAAAATACAGTTGCGTGATAATTACGGAAATTTACGGTGTTGAGTCAGTACATTCAAAAGGTTAAGTCACTCAAAATCTTTTTCCATTTAAGTATCCATAATCTAGAAGTGTCAAAATGGGTGAGTTCGGTAATGGGTCATCATGGTTCAGGTCGAAACATGTCATTTTTGGTAAAATTATGGGTTAAGCTGACGTGAAACAGTTCTTAAATTTATTTGTTTGCCCTGTTATAGTATCCAAACTGACCCATTGTTCAGACAAATGGGTTACATTCGCCTCATAGATGTATAGCAGTTATTGCTTCTAAGTGCTAGACCCAAAATTTTACCAGTTAATCCTTGTACCCATTAGCATCGACACCTTCCTGTTTAAGCTAAAATGTTGAAGGTAGTCTAATTAGACCAAAACATATTTAAATGATAGGTAGAATTGTTTGAGTAATTTCATTATTTGACCTTATGTATTGAATTAAATTGGACATCTTAGACTAAGTGGCAATATGGGCTGGTTGGGTAATGGGGAAAATAGGTTCGGGTCAGAACAGGTTTGTGTGCTGATAAAAAACTGTCGGGCTTAGTCTGTTTACAAAAACTACAACCTCTTAAAGTTTGACTTTACGGGTAAGACTTTCAACCTAAGATGAAGACCAATATGCATACACCCGACAAATCATATCTACATCGAAAAGTTATTATCAATAAAGAGGATTGTTTAGTGTCAACTATTCATAGATGATTTCCTGGTCAATATGAAATAATCATAATCTTACAATTCACATATGTAAGCATGTAGCTCACCATATAGAACTACATTTTGACTGTAACTCTCATTTTCATTATAGAAAGTAGTCATAGATGGTACAGGGAAATTTCTATTTACGCCATGTCAAGTTTAGTGAATAATATTTTCTGTTTTGTCATGTTTTTATGTAAACCGTACTCAACCTAAAATTTAGGCAATGACACCAAATATCAGTCATGTTTAAACCAACCAACCAACCAACCAATTAGAAACAGATAAACCTGAATTAACATATTGTCAACATAATGAACGATTCACAGTTATGCAAGAAAGAAGTTAGGCAATGCTAATAAAAAAACCAAAGATATATGAACATAATGTGTCACCCAACTAATAAAAAATATAAATAATATCATAGAATTTAGGTGAATTAGCTTACCATATATCTTTAAAATTTCCATTACTCATCACAATGTAACGGAATCTTCAAAACCACCGTACGATATTCAACATCTATCATATCGAATTAGGGCTTTTAATAACAAATTCATCAGACTTGACCTAGATGATATCTATAGAGACATGTTTAATTAGATCGATGTTATGATATAACTGAATCATAAGGTTAATTTATATATGTTGTTGATAAACCAGTGAATAATAATGGAGGATTGTGGTTGCGTAGGTGGGGAGTCGATATTGTTAGGAGTGATAGTTTTTGTGGATGAATAATCGTGTCATTTGGGGGTGTAGCGTTTTTTGATACTTAGCCTGATGATTAATTCTTTTTCTTCACATTAGACCTTTAAGTTTTTAAAATCACGTCCGTATTTTTGTAAGTTTTATTTGTTTTGTTTTTGACACATATACTTTTATGTATTTTTTTTTTACTAGATTTTATAAAAACGTTTTTTTTAGATCATGGCCAAATAAAGAAATACTTAATGTTTTCTTATTAAAAATCTTTAAAAACAATTAATAATAATAATTCATTTATTTCCTAATGAGGTATGAATTGATTTTTTTGAAATGAAAAATTCTCGTTAAGGGTTTTGTTTTATTATATAAAAGATTATGTGGATGCCCATATTAACTCATAAGAAGCCCATGGCCCAATTAGCTATTAGGGTTTTACCCTAATGTTTATTTTTTTATTTTTTATTTTTTTTTGAACGGCAATAACCTAATGTTTATCTTATATATACCCGTTTGTATCTCGTACATTATAATCAATTGAAGAATATATTCATTCCCTCAATTCTTGTTCACAACACGTTATTAAAGACGCTCTAAAAGGGTTTTTGTTTTCTCTCGTTTTTCACAGGTATGTCTCCGAGCATTTACATATATGAATCGGCATGCTATGTTTCTTAATAAGCACTCACTTAATAATTTAATATGATATTCTTATGATCTTTTAATGTAACAGATGCATTGATGCACATATTCTTATTAACACGGTTTGTAAGTTAATATTGTTTGTCTAATAAATATGATCAGTAATGTTTGATGTATGGCTTTACCGTACTATTAATATTGATTTTTTAGTCTTCAACCCTTTACACATATAATTTGTACGTATTTAAACGTCAGTTTTGTTTTTCTACTTTGATTCACTGTACGTCTTAAGCTATACTTTATATTATACTTTTGTCGTATGAGTAGTTGCAAATTATTTTCTTTTCCTGTTTCGCCAAGGTATGTCACGGATTTTTAATATAGTACTAACTAGGTAGACTTTATGGCCGTGCTAAGCACGGCCCTGAAGAGTTAATATCTTCGTCTTACGTTTCATTTTCAGTTGTCTATAAAAAATAATGAAAATTTTGATTTATGACATGTACAACAATGATATTAGTGTTACTTTTCTATACAATAAAATATGTAATTTATTTTGAATGCAATATGTTAAAGATTCATCAATTGTCTTGTATCTTAGTGACACCTCATATTGTCTAATAACATCTTTGAACAAATAATTGTGGGTTCAAATCCTTTTTAAGACATATGAAATAAGTGTGTATATCAGGGAAATTTACCAAAATAGACCAGTCGCCCTACGACTTGTCACCTTTTAGACCAAATTAATTTTAATTCCAAAATAGACCGGGCGACCGGGCAACTTGTACAATGGGACACTTGTCGAAATCATAAGCCGAACACTTAACACGTACCAGACACTTGTCGGATTTCATAAGCCGACACTTAGCATGTTGTACAGGTCGTCCGGTCGCTCGATTTATTTTTGAATTACTACAATTTAGCAAGTTATAAAAATCGCCCGGACGCTCGGTCGAATTACAATTAACCTTTATTAAAAAAAACATAAAAACCTTCTCTTATAAAGGAATAATAAATAAAACAATTCATTACTATAAAAAGCCTTTTTAAAAGTTAGGCATAATGATCAGTCTAACACTTATGTTGAGATTCTTTTTCATAATTCTAAAAACATTTTCATTAATTAAATAAATTGAACTATTTTGTAAGTAGACAATTGAATCATGCTTCATAGTTCATACCCATGTCCCCTAGTAACCTACTCCATTTCATCATACATGCTTTTCTTCTCACGAAAATTACCTAAATGACCCGTCAGATTATATGTTGTCTTGCAGAGGACCATTTTTTTCAACTTTTCCAAAATGTCAATACTCTTCGCGCCTGGTTACAACCGAAAACAAAATAGACACGTGTCACCACTTTACCTAAACAAGAAAACAAACAAAAAAAAAAACAAAAAAAAAAAAAGCATTTCGTGCCTATCCTCACACCGAAATGAAAGAATCCAAAATGTTCACTATAGCTTGTCAGACCATTGGAAAAAGTTGGCCATTTCGTGCCTATAGGGAATCGAAATGCAAGAAATCCAAATTACACACTATTATCACTATTACTTGTACCACTCATCTCAATGACTAAAAAAAATGAATTTCGTGCCTTATTGTACCCATAATCAATAAAATGAAAAAAAAAAAATATTAGTGGCTTAGAAATTGTGAAACATTTATTTTTAACCGATTTAAGTTTAAGGTTTTGTTGGTTTAGTGTTAAAAGTTAATTTTCGCAATCTTTTGACGATTTATTTCAGATATATATATGTTGAAAACATTTTTGTTGGTTGTATAATTTGAGTTCTTTGTGACTAGTTCTTCGCAACCATATAATAATTGTTGAAATTGTAGTTAGTATGAAAGAGATATTAAGTCTCAAAGTGAGTCACTTGAATGTTTTGTTGGTTTAGAATTTACGAAAGTTAATTTTCACAATCTTTTGACACGTTTTAACATATATATATGTTGAAATTTTTTTTGTTGGTTGTATGTTTTTCGTTCTTTGTGACGAGATCTTCGCAACCATCTATTAATTGTTGAAATTGTAGTTAGTATGAAAGAGATATCGAGTCTCAAAGTAAGTCACTTGAATGTTTTTAAAATTTTGTATTGTAATATCTACTTTTAATTAGCTGAATTGAAATTTATTTTCGAATACGAACTTTTATTCATTAGATAAACAAAGTAGAATAGAACATTGAAACGAAAATACAAATTACGATACGAAAATTATAACCGTGAAACGAAGTAGAATAGAACATTGAAACGAAAATACAAATTAATTTTCGTATCGTAATTTGTATTTTCGTTAGAATAGAACTTTTATTCATTAGATAAACAAAGTAGAATAGAACATTGAAACGAAAATACAAATTACGATACGAAAATTATAACCGTGAAACGAACTTTTATTCATTAGATAAACAAAGTAGAATAGAACATTGAAACGAAAATACAAATTAATTTTCGTATCGTAATTTGTATTTTCGTTTCAATGTTCTATTCTACTTTGTTTATCTAATGAATAAAAGTTCGTATTCGAAAATAAATTTCAATTCAGCTAATTAAAAGTAGATATTACAATACAAAATTTTAAAACATTCAGTGATTTACTTTGAGACTCGATATCTCTTTCATATTAACTACAATTTCAACAATTATTAGATGGTTGCGAAGATCTATCACAAAGAACGAAAAACATACAACCAACAAAAAAAATTTCAACATATATATATATGTTAAAACGTGTCAAAAGATTGTGAAAATTAACTTTCGTAAATTCTAAACCAACAAAACATTCAAGTGACTCACTTTGAGACTTAATATCTCTTTCATACTAACTACAATTTCAACAATTATTATATGGTTGCGGAGAACTAGTCACAAAGAACTCAAATTATACAACCAACAAAAATGTTTTCAACATATATATATGCTAAATCGTGTCTAAAGATTGCGAAAATTAACTTTTTTAACACTAAACCAACAAAACCTTAAACTTAAATCTGGTTAAAAATAAAATGTTTCACAAATTTCTAAGCCACTAATATTTTTTTTTTCATTTTATTGATTATGGGTACAATAAGGCACGAAATTCATTTAACAATTTTTTTTTCTTTTTTTTACTTTTTTTTAGTCATTGAGATGAGTGGTACAAGTAATAGTGGTAATAGTGTGTAATTTGGATTTCTTGCATTTCGATTCCCTATAGGCACGAAATGGCCAACTTTTTCCAATGGTCTGACAGAGTTTGGTTCAATAAGATCAAATAAAAACTAAAGATCAAATAAATCATTCTCAACCACTCATTTTTTCATCAAAACAATAAAATAAACATTCACTTTCATTTTTAAAAACTAAATATCTCATAAACCATTGATTGTTAGACGAAACTAATCATACCATCACGACAAGCATAAAATTATCTTTAATTTGATATCCTACATCATATACTTTCGGAGAAATTTTTTTTTCCGACTTTTCGGGTTTAGGGTTTACTGTTGGGTTTAGGTGTTTAGGGTTTGGGGTTTGACTTTTTGGGTTAAGCTTTTTAGGGGTTGTGTTTAGGTTTCTTACTAGTTTAGCTGGATAGGTTTAGGTTTTTTGGTTTAGCGGCGGGTTTTAGGGTTTAGGTTTTTAGGGTTTAGGGTTTAGGGTTTAGGGTTTAGGGTTAGGTGTTTTAGGGTTTAGGGTATTAGGGTTTTTAAAGTTTGGGTTAGGGTTTTTAGATTTAGGGTTAGGGTTTACGGGTTGTGTTAACATAAAAGAGTATTTTTAAAATTTTCATTTATAGTGTAATATATCGAAACCCCAAGAAAAAACTATAAAAATAAGTTCACTCGAAAGTATACAATATTGGATCTCTATAGAAAGATAATTTTATTCTTGTCGCAATGGTATAATTAGTTTTATCTAACTATTAACGGTTTGTAAGATATTTAATTTTTAAATATAAGAGTAAAAGTGAATTTAATTAATTTGATAAAATGAATTGGTGAATCATTCCATTTGATCTTTAATTTTTATGCTGATCTTTATCGATCTCACCACCCTCTGGCCCCATTGCTATAGTGAACATTTTGGATTATTTCATTTCGTGTGAGGATAGGCACAAATGTTTTACCGTGTTTTCTTGTTTAGGTAAAGTGGTGACACGTCTATTTTGTTTTGGTTGTAACTGCGCGAAGAGTATTGACATTTGAAAAGTTTGAAAAAATTCGGCCTCTCGCAGCACAACATATAGTCTGACGGGTCATTTAGGTAATTTTCGCTTTCTTCTTTATTGTCTATGTCCTCTCAAATCAACTACTCCCTACTCTCTTTTTCTTCTTCTTTACAACAACATATACGGAGTACAGTTTTGCTAGTACCAAGATTACAGTGACATTGAATTATTTGAGTAGAGGGGTTTACCAAATGAATGGATGTTGTGTTGACCAATTGAAAAACTCACTCACGATAGATTATCATATTTTTTTGACACATATTATATTCCCCACTATCTATATTTTATTTACACTTCGCAAATTTTTGGTGGTTCAGTCTATCCTTTACTTTGTTTTCTGTATTTTACACTTTTTTTTCTATTGTCATCAATGTAACATTAACAATCATGCGTGATTGTTATCTTCAAAATTATGTTTGTCATGAACTACATATGAATTCCACCACCATTATGGGGCACCATCATGAACAGCTTTAACAAAATACACAACATCAAAATATTTTGGACTAAAAGATATCCATAAACCACTAACAAAATCAAACATTAGAATTATAAGCAAAAATAATAATTTGTGCATCCATGGTTGTATGACACACACATAATACCAAATGACACACAGTGACAAAATGAAACATTTTTTTAGAATCTGTACATGATACAAAATTAAACATCTCAATGCACATATACAAACATGAAGAACCAAACCCACGTGAAAGAAAAACACAAAAAAAAAAAAAAAAAAAAAAGGCCACATACAAATACATTGAACAAACAAATAAACAAGATATTTTCATAGATCTAAATATAAGATGAAGATAACGAGCACACAACAAAACCCTTAAAAGAACTAAAAAAAGCTCTCACAACACACCCTCTTGAGTCTTGTCACTTTACAGCCCAAAACAAGATAGATTTTTGCACTTGGGGTTTTCACCTACAAAGTACACATAGAAGACATGTTTCAACTTCTTATAAAAAAAAATAGAAAAATGATAGATAGGCCTAAAAATAGACCTAAAGATTTTAACCTAACGCTAAACGACTTGTTACAATCAGACTATTATCTTAAATGACTTGTACAATTATGCAATTGTACAAGTCATTTAAGCATTAGGTCCATCTTTAGGTCTATTTATTAGGCCCACATATCACCACTCAAAAAAATATATGACATAGCAACATGATCTGGTCATCAAAAAGTTTACAGAAACAAAAACACATTTGTATATAATGTCGTGAAAACCACAAGTTTTCTTCAGTAAGTTGTGAAGACAATACTTTCATGGCTTCATGTCTCCCAAGTTTGCTGAAAAGAACTCTCTTCATGCATAAACTTGACAGCTGAAAATATTTTCTTCTTGTATCAGTTTCTTTTCACAAAAAAAAAAAACAAAAACAAAAAAAAAACAAAATTGATGTATTCATTACATATGAGAACAACTACTTCACAAAAAGTCATCATACCGAATAGTCCAAAGACCTAAATACATCGTGTCCGTTGTTCTGAGATGCTCCTTCTCAAATGTTCCTGAAAAAGAAAAAAAAAAAAAAAAAGTAAATATAACGACGTAAAAAAAAGATAAAAAAAATAATAAGAAGAGAGGCGTTTACCTTCTTTAATATGACCGACCAAGTGATGTAGCTTTGAATGAATGAGGGATCAGATTTTTATTGGGAGAAAATGAGAGATGGAGATTAGGTGAATGTGATTCATGGGAGATGTTGGGTTAAAGTAAAAGAAAGATGAAGACTTTTTATATAGGGTTTAGTCCGTACAATAGCAACGTACTTTCAGCTTTGTTCCATTTTAGTACGTGTACTTTTTTTTGTTCCACTTAATGTAACGTACTTTCAGGTTTTGTGCTACTTTAGTACGTGCAAGTTTGATTTACCGGATAATGAACGAAAACAACCTACTTTGTTTGATTTAATTACATGAATGGTCCTTGTGATTTGTGGAGTATCACCGAATTTAGTCCCTACTCGCTTTTTCGCTTTTTTACGCTGTTTTTTACGTTTTCCCGATTTTTTATGTTTTGTCTGCGATTTTTTCTTTTTACTTCTTTTTCGTTTTTTTACTTTTTTTTTCGTTTTTTTTTTCGTTTTATTTTTTACGCTTTCCTGGCTTTTTACCTTTTTTGGTTTTTCTACTTTTTCGCTTATTTACATCTTTTTCTCGTTTTTTTTTTTACTTTTTTCGTTCGCTTTTTTTACTTTTTTTCGTTTTCTTTTTTACGCTGCTATTATTTTTTACATTTTTCCGCTTTTTTTCCTTCTTTTTCGTTTTTTTTTGCTTTTTCGTTTTTACGCTTGGTTTGGTTTTACGCGTCGTCGCTTTTTACATTTTTCCGCTTTTTCATTTCTTTTTAACGTTTTCGTTTGTTGGTTTTACGCTGCTGATTTTTACGCTGTTAGTTTTTTCATTTTTTACTTCTTTTTACGTTTCTGCCTGTTTTACCGCCTTTTTACGCTTTTTTTTCGCTTTTTCGTTTTTTCGTTAAGCGAGCTTTTCTATTTCATCCGCTTTTTACGTTGTCCGATGAAAACATAAAACGGATGAAAGCATAAAAACGATCTAAAACGTAAAAGGAAACGAAAAGGTAAAAAACGAAGAAAAATGTAAAAAACCACAGACGAAAATGTAAAAAAAGGAAGAAAAACGAAAAAGAAGAAAACGTCAAAAAATATTCAAAACGAAAAAACGGATCTAAAACGTAAAAACGGAGGAAATCGTAAAAAAAAGATGAAAACGTAAAAAAAGGGACGAAAACGTAAAAGACGTAAGAAAATGTAAAACCACGAATCTAAAACGTAAAAACGAAAAAAAAGGTAAAAACGTAAGAAAGCGTAAAAAAAAATATTCAAAACGTAAAAAATTGACAAAAACGTAAAAACGGAGGAAATCGTAAAAAAAGATGAAAACGTAAAAAAACGGAGAAAAATGACTTTTTATCTGGTAGCCCGTACTTTGAGGTACTAAGGTAGCACAAAACCCAAGACATTGCATTAACTCTCGACCATTTATGTGCTAAAAACCACGTAGTCATTTAACCCAGTAAAACTCGTTTTCTTAACCGTAGCCTGTACTTTGACGTACTAAAATGGAACAAAACCCGAAAGTACGTTACATTAAGTGGAAAAAAAGTACACGCACTAAAATGGAACAAAGTTCGAAAGACGTCATATTGCTATCTTTACTAAACCCTTTTATATACGAAGAAATGTGGAAATTATATGATCCAATAGTAGCCAACTGATGTGCAACTTTTTTAGGAGCTGACGTGTAATTTTTTTGGGTTACTACAGTAAAAAGAGATTCCTTGCTTATATAATAGGTAGACAAATACACTTCTCTAATTTTCTTCGCTTGCAATTTCCGCTTGCAATTGTAAGTGCAAAGAACAGAAGCAATATTTTTGTTTCCTCTTTCCGAATGCATGCATAAGAGGACAAAATAAATGCACTTCTTTTATTTTCTTTTCTCCTTTAAAAAAAACAAACACCACCTAAAATTACAACTCTCAATTACTACTTCCGTCCCATAATAATTGTCCTATTTTACTATTCATGAGTCTTTCTTGTTTAACTTTGACCATTTATATTTTTATTTGTGTTATATAATACTTGATGAAAATTATACCAAATAAAAATACATTTAAAACCCAATCTATTCATATATTTTTCATCAAGTATTATATTATACAAATAAAAATATTTATGGTGAAAATTGATTAAAAAAGACTTGAAAAAGTCAAAGTGGACAATTATTATGGGACGGAGGTAGTATAAAGGCAAGTATCTAACTTGTTTTTATTCTTCATTAAATGCTATTTTAGAGATTCTAAAATTACATTATATAGAGTAATAGATGCACAAAAGTACTACGTATTCATAATTTAAACCTATTGCTGCTAAGAAAAAGCAAGACGAAGAAACAACAAATATCTCTTGTATTACCTGTACTATGAAAATATGATATTGAATGTTAACCTATTTGTCAGTGACAATCCATACCGCCTCGACTGTTTGTTTCTCTCTCTCACCATTTCTTGTTTCTTGTGATCTTTTCTTTCATCAAAAAAAGTGAGATCACCATATAGTATTATACAAGCAGTTAAAATAGATTATATTTAAAATACAACTGTTTAATACATAAATTAAAGTGTACCAATTAAAATTAAGTGTGCAATTCAATTCATTTTCATTAAGGCTAATAGATCCTCACACCTATTTTCACATATTACGAGTATCATTTTCATTGCTGAAACGTCTTTAAGTATCTACGTAAATAAAAACATTTATCTTTATTTTATTTTATTTTTTTAAACGGCAATTTTTTTCACACATATACCATCTATCTCACAATATATCGCACAAATGCTTTCAACGAGGCTTAAACCCATAACTTATAGGTTGGTGGAGAACTCACATACCACAAGTACAAAGTCCTCGAGTAAACATGCATCTTTTTACTTGCAAAATATGTTGGAAAATTGGTTGGCAAAAGTGACTTTTGACCAACTTTGGACACAATTATCTATATGTATATGTCACATATATGAGTAATAGTTTGTAGGTTCGCGTTCTCCTCGAAGAGAGCTTCGCAATAAGCCTTTATGTGTCCAAAATAGAGTTGATGTGAATGAGATATCGTGTCTCAAAGTTAGGCATTCTAATGCCTAAAGAGGAAAAGTAGTTTATTTTCAATCCCACATCGGTGATAAGTAACTTAGAGGGAGTCTATTATAGATAAATAGACCCTAATTCCACAAGTTTTACACACATCAAATCAATATTTATTATTGATTTCCAACATATGGAATGATCTCTTGAAAACCAAGAATTTAGTTAAACAGACCTAACTGCTTTTTGTAAGGGAAGCGCCAAACACGGTTCCTGGCTTTTAGTGCTTCTTTTTATCTCTATCTGATCGTAAGTCTTTTGACTATTTTATTATTTTATTTAATTATCGTTTATCCGCTACATCTCCGCTTGTATTTAACTTTCTCATATTTATTTATCTGTTAATTTTATTTATTGTAATTTAAATTTTATTAATAAAAGTGTAACGCTTTCCCTACGTCTTAAAACGATTCTGTGTAACGAATTAAAACACTTTTATTAAAATCGATTTATATAATTAACGATTTTATACAAACCGGTTTTCTCATGAAACCAAGATTGAGTTTCTTTGAAAATCCGTTTTATAACTAAACAGAATTTTAATTAACAGATTTGGTATAACAGATTTATAAACGATTTTAAAACAGTTTATTGAATCAGTTTATATTGAAACCATGATGAGTTTCTTTTAAACCGATGTTATTGTTTAAATCTGGATATTGAAACCAAGCTTGTGTTTCTAGGAATCATATATGGTACAAGTTTACATAAACCATGTCGAGTTTATTAGATACCATATTGTTTTAACAGTTTTTAACTGTTTTAGTGTTTATATATTCACAAGTTAACTGATGGTAACATAATTTGTGACCCTAGTGAATCTTGCGAATGTAATTGGTGCACCAATTACTAACATGGTTAAATATCATGATGAAATCAGATTCATTGAAACCAAGTGGAGTTTTTTGAAATAAATCTCATAAAATACAAGTTGTTATTTTATTAGATTACTTGAACGCGGTTTATTGAAACCAAGATGAGTTTGTTTTACACAAAATCTGATAATAGAAGTTGTTATCATATTTTGTGGAAAAGTTTCTTTGACTTGTTTAGCTTATTTAAACCGGGTTGAGTTTAATTATAAACTAAATATAGTTCTTGACACTTTATGCATTTGAAAGTAGATCTATAGAAACCTTGTTGAGTTTCTTTGAAAGAGTAAATCTATTTTGAAACCTTGTCGAGTTTCATTGTAGAATTATACCATGTGATGCACATCTATTAAGATATTGTTAAGGATGATTAACAAAATCATATTACAAATTTGTTTTGTTTCAAAACATTATGTAATATGCGATATTGTTTAATTGTTTAATCGAAAGACTTGTTTAAAAGCGGTTTTGTATGATGGATCTTACAAAACAAGTAGTGTTTTAAAATTTGATGTTATCGTGTTTGTTAAGAAACACTTTGTGATATAGCAAGTTGTTAATTATTCCAAATTTAATGTTACACTAATAACGAATATTAACGAATGTTCGAATGTCATGAGTGACATCTAAAAATCTGCTCCCAACTTGATGAAAGGAGACCGATACTGAGTTATGTATACGGTAGATTCTTTAAAACATTCAGATTTTATGTGCCATAACTATGGGTTAAATGGCTTGAATGAAATGAAAATTGTTGCCAAGGCGGGATCCGACATTAGAGAATGGTGGATTAACACTTGGGCATCATGTCATGAGTATGATGATAAGAGTTTGGTTAACTCTTTCAAAGTAGCATAAAATGGAGAGATGCAATCTATGGGCAACTCTATAACCGCTAGCAAGGGAAAAGAAATATGATGTTGAAATTCACATGTGGAAAAGAGCTTAGTGAACCAACAACATGTTGTATGTGTAGATTCGTAGGAATCTTGTCTCTGGATGGTTGCTTAATAAATTTGGCTTTATTTTTATTTTAGTCAAACAAAATTGAGTTAACATTGAATAAAATTTTGGTCGGTACGGGTTATGCCCTTCATTAAATATTTAAGCTGAATTTTTTTGTTTTAATAAAAATGAGTATGAATTCAACTTATTTGATCCTTTGAATGTATAGCATGGCCAACTCGGACATGTTAATTTTAACTCAATACGTTGTTTAATTAAATAAACGAACACGGATTAAAAAAGTAAAACTTATGTTGAAGCCAAATTGACAAGATTGTCTTTTCACTCGGTTGACCAAAAATTAACCGAACCCTTGATTCACATAGTTTATGTGATTTGGAATCGATACCTACAAAGGTAGCAATTAGGTACATCATCGTAATTGTTGATGGTAGTACAAAATATTGCGACTTTTACTTACTTGAGAGTAAGAATATAGACAAGATTGATCTATACAAATAAGTTGAGAATCAACTTATTATCGAAAACAAGGCGGTTCAAAGTAATATTGGAGGTAAATATGTGTCTTCGGTTCATGTATGTGCTAAACATGGAATAAGACATAAATTTATTGCTCCTTATCCACCACAACATAATTGTTGATAGGAAAGAACTGCGGCCTTAAAGATATGGTTATGCCATGTTGTTAAAGTCATGGTTTAAGCCATGGCATGTGGGGAAATGTTTTATTGGCTACTTATCTTTTAGATAAGATCCCCGTAGGAAAAGAAGATAGTTTTATGAACTATGGATGGGAAGAAACCATACTATAAGTACTTATGTAATGGGGGTGTCTATATGTAATGACACCCAAGATTCAAAATATTGGACCTAAAACTGTGGTTTGCATAATTTTGGATATGCTCATAACAATAGTGCTTATCATTTCTTTGTATGTGATTCGGAAACGATGAATATACACAAAGATACGATAATCGAATCAAGGAAAACTTTCATTGTATGAAACCGTGTTTCCTTGATTATTAGAGGAGAATGGATGTTCATCTAGGCTTGGTGGTAAAGTTGTCCATGATGAGAGGAAGCTAAATGATGAAGTCCTTTCGATAAGAGATAAAGAAAGGAGTTGATAATGATCTCCAAGATGAGAGACAAGATCAAACTGAGGAAGAAGAGGTTGAACCTAGAAGAAGCCAAAGGGCAAGAACCGAAATCGTTGGACCCGATTTTGTTTCTTTTATGGTTGAAAACGAACCTACTTCATACCGAGAAGTGATTACTTCCTCATAAGGGCCTCAATGGAAAGAAGCCATTAAAAGTGAAATAGATTCTATTTTACAAAATCATACTGGGAGCTCGGATTTACCTCCGGTTGTAAACCACTAGGCTATAAATGGATCTTCAAGAAGAAGATGAAAGCCGATGGCACCATTGACAAGTATAAAGCAAGATTAGTAATCAAAGGATTTAGACAACGAAGGTCTTGATTACTTTGATACATATTCGCTCGTTACGCGAATAACCTCGATTAGGATGATACTTGCTATTGCCGCCTTAAGAAATTTGGAAGTTCACCAAATGGATGTGAAAACGGCATTTCTAAACGGATATTTAGAAGAAGAAATCTACATGAACTAACCCCGAGGGTTTCATGGCCTCGGACAAGAGAACAAAGTTTGTAGGCTTGTTAAGTCATTATATGGCTTAAAGCAAGCTCCCAAACAATGACATCATTTTTTTTCACGTCATGTCAGAACGTGGATTTAAAAAATAAATGTGTTTGTGGAAAGAAATAATTGTTGGTATATATGTAATCATGTGTCTATACATAGATGGTATACTTATCACTGAAAGTGATAACAAGATGATCAAATCCACTAATGAAATGTTGGAGTCAAGATTTGATATGAACTACATTGGTGCCGATATGGTTCTTGGAACTAAGATCATATGAAACCAAATGGATTTGTTTTGAAGTCAAAACATTATAAGGACAATATTCTTGAGGTTCAATGGGGATTCCGGCCTAGCTAGAACTCCAATGACATCTTTTAAATCTATTTATAATAGAGGTAGAGGTGTTACCTATTTTGAATACTCGTGAGAATATTCACGCCTTATGTGTCTAATGACGTGTGTAAGACTTGATTTAGAAGTTAAAATCAAGTTAAGTAAATATACCATTAATTCAAGTGATGACCATATGAATAGTATTACACAAGTACTATGATACTTACGATATTGCATTTTTGAAGATATCCAACTGCTATCTAATGATAGAGTAATGCAAATATGGATTCTTACATAAAAGAATCTAGATCCACTAGAGCGGATGTATTGACTCTACGTGGAAAGCTGTGTCTTGGAAATCTTGAAAGTATTTCAAACAGACTTTTATAGCTAAATCTATGGTGGAATTTGAATTTATCATTTGAGAAAAATTTATAGAATATGCGATGTTCATAATTCAGTAGAGACATACCAAGATGGCGTAAACCGTAACCACCATCTATATAAATGTGATAGTCAATTGGAAATTGACAGAGCTCATATCACAATGTAAAACGGTAAGTCAAGACATATCCATCATAGATGTTGATTGGTGCGACAACTACTCTCAACTAAAGTTATCACGATTGACTACGTAAAGTCAATAGATAACATCGCGGATCCGCTTACTAAAGGCTTAAGAGAGAGTTAGTTAGTAAGTCGTCTTAAGGAATGGGACTAAAGCCCTTAAAGGAATGAGTTTATATGAAGGAAAACCTAACCCATTGACCGGAGATCCCAAGATCCGGGTTCAATAGGACAACCTAATCATATAAAATGGGGAAGTCACGTCAATATGGGGAGTTACTTAACATTGTAACTTCCTAGTCCATTCCTATAACAAATGTGACTTGTTGAGAGGTTAAACATATGGCTTTAATGATTCTGGATGAAATCACAAAGCATAATGATTCGAGATGAAATCACAAAACATATGTTTTAATGATTCAAGATGAAATCACCTATGTGAGAGAGAAGTGGGGTCGATTTGAAGGGAATTGTCGCAAATCCTAAGAGCTCTTGCAGAACCAGGCTAGTGTTCATGACCATAACGAACATGACTATGAGAACTTGACAATGTTAGGGAGTCTTGGTGTGAAGTGTAATGTCGTCTACGTAAACAGAGGCTGAGTTCAAGGAAATCGCGTCTACTCGGATCTAGGAGACTAAGTGCATCTCACAAGGGAAGGTTCAAAGGGTCACACCTACCTATCCTTTGCAAGATTCAACTATTGGAATTTCATCGTAATTTTTATGTATTACGACCGATCATTCATGTGTGGGGATTGTTGGAAAATTGGTTGGCAAAAGTGACTTTTGACCAACTTTGGACACAATTATCTATATGTATATGTCACATATATGAGTAGTAGTTTGTAGGTTCGCTCTCCTCAAGAGAGCTTCTGCAAGCCTTTATGTGTCCAAAATAGAGTTGATGTGAATGAGATATCGGTTCTCAAAGTTGCATTCTGGGTACCATGCCTAAAGAGGAAAAGTAGTTTATTTTCAATCCCACATCGATGGGATAAGTAAACTTAGAGGGAGTCTATTGTGTATAAATAGAGGCCCTAATTCCACAAGTTTTACACACATCAAATCAATAGTTATTATTGATTTCCAACATATGGAATACGCATCTCTTAAGATGAAATTCCGAGCAGTTTAGTTAAGTCCGACAAGACAACTTATCGTTACTGTTGCATTCCTAAATGCATCGGGCGACTGCTTTTAGGGAAGCGTGTCAAACACGTGTCTCGGCTTTTAGTTTCTTTTTGATCTCTATTGGTGATCAAGTAAGTCTTTTGACTATTTTATTATTTTATTTAATTATCGTTATCTCATATTCTCGCTTTGTATTTAACTTTCTCATATTTATTTACTGTTAATTTTATTTATTGTAATTTAGATTTTATTAATAAAAGTGTAACAGTTTCCCTACAAAATAACATATGTATTTGAATTTTGCTAGACCCACAAAGGATCTCTCACAAAAACAATCCACACGCCGGTGGTCAACGAGGATTGGTTTTTATGAGCGGATCCACATTAAAACCAATCCCCCGCTGACACCTCACGGTGGATTGTTTTTGTGAGAGATCCTTTGTGGATGTATCATTGCTCTATGTATTTGATCCATCAATTTTGAAAAGGGAGATGATTTGCACACTCCCAAATATGATTGGGACACTCAAAATATGAGTGTTTGGACGTTTATACTCTTATATTATTTTTAGTTATGTTTATCCTGTAAGCGTATAAATGTCCAAACACTCATATTTTGAAAGATCCCAATGAATATTGAGAGTGTACAAATCACCACCCTTTTGAAAACGAGTTAAAACATAGATACTATTTTACTTAAACAATATCAAACCATGTACATTGACCATTGACTATTGAATAATACTTACACAAGTAATTAGACATATACTCTTATACCTCTCAACGATAAACAACTTTCTTCTGTCTAAATATACATTTACATTTTTTTTTCATATATAATATGGTTTGTCACATCTTCATATTTTGTAATTACATTTATAACATATCTATGTATATATGACAGAGCGCATGATACTGTATTTCTTATATTTGAATTTGAATATAAAACAGGATTTAATTACCTTTTGTTACTCCGAATATTGCTTTTATAAACTTAAGACAAAACTATCAGTAATTGTTATATTAAACTAAAAACATCAATATCAGTAAGAGATAAATCGTTAAATAAAAAGGAGTCAATGATAGGGATATAGAGTCCAATAGTCCAACAGCTACCTGCCTACCTTACCTTCACCCTCACTTTCAAGCTTTAAGCATTTAGGGCCCGTTTGGTTTGTAGATGGGTTTAGAATTAAGATATGGATTTGGATTTGAAGTTGAATTAGGAAATTTATTTGAATTTAATGTGGAGAGAGAAAATATTTTATAAATTAGATTAGTTATTGTTTTATAAAAGAATTTGGTATTAAATTAATTAGATTTAACATGTGGCTTTTTTCATTCTTGCATGAAAACAAATAAAAGATTTGACTTTATCACATGATGATAAAAAAAATAAAATAAAGAAATAAACAAATTGATAAAGCAAAACTTGGGCTCCCTATCAAGATTTCTGAAACCCCTCACAGAGGGGTGTGAGGCCGGATATTAAAAACAAAGATTCAAAACAAACATTGATTTTTTACTTTCATCCCAATCCCATCAACTTAAAACCTCATACCAAACGGGCCCTTAATGATGATAACCTTAAATTTAGGCAATGGCTCCATTGTTTAATGTCCTTTGTGAAAGTGATTTTCTAATTTGAGCTCATCAAAAACTTCCCTGTTGCCATCAATTTTTTTTGTTTTCTAAAGTTGTATTATCATGAAATACATAATTATCAACCCTTTAATCCTCTTTAGGTAGTTTGATTTGAAGTTTTTCTTTTCAAGATATAATAGAACTTGGTCTATAATACAGATACGATACTAAAATCAAAACATAAAATCTCAGTAACATGATAAACATGCATGGTTTTAGTATTTTGTTTTGAGAAGCACAAAATCCCCTATTCCTAATCTAACTAGGAAAATTAGAAAACAAATTTTATTTGTTTTCCTTGTTTTCCTTTGTAAGCCCAACCCTGCATCCCCTTCTTCAAAATAGAAAATACAAATATCAACTAAACGCATTTTCTATATTTTCGTTTTTGTAGATAAATTTCCCATCCAAATTTTTACAAAACTCGAGATAGAAAACAAGGAAATTTTTTCTCCAATTAAACGCACCCTATTCGTTGCATGATATGATCTTAGAATAAGAAATACACGACATTTATTCCATTATCACGTCTCACCACATTTACCACGGCAACATACTTTCATACAACATCATTTTCTCCCACTATCACTATCACATCTCACCAATTTCACTTTTAGTTTGAGGGGACTATATCACCCCAATTCTCCCATCCCTCTGCAAGCATGAACCATGCTTATTCTATTAGTACTGTAATAGGCACGTGTAAATAAATTAAACATTTACTTGCTTTGATTTATTTTATACTTGCATCATTGGGTTGGCATGAAAACATTGACCACTTTTAATGAAATATACGGCTAAAGATAAATAGATCTTCAGGTGCTTCATTCATTTTGCTCTTTAGAAATATGTTGAAAGTTATAACAATCTTGTGGTTAAAAAAACTGAAGAGATACTAACATTTGACGACTAAAGACTGTCATACTTGAACAAAGCCAAAGTATTAGCTTCACGTCTACAATTCAACACAAAATTTTCCCATGTTATAAATTTGATGTTGAATGAAACTCCACTTCACACTGCTTGTCAGCTATATACACACAAAAAGTCAAATTTAGTTATATACTCGCATAAGCTTGTGTATGGTGTAAGTTATGTGAATGTGAATGTGCATGTATAACCATTTAATGGTTATATTCCAAAGATATGTACTGTTTAATTTGGCACTCATGATGAATAAAAAGTTCAAATATTTAAAAGGATATAGAGGAGTGGGTGTTCCTCTCTTTACTGTTCAGGTGCCGTGTTCAGCTTGTTCTAAGGTATTTTCTAGGGATATTTATGGGGATCACGCTGTTTCGCGGTATTATTGGCATTAAACATCGGCATAACCTTGTGCGTGATGTTCTTGTTGATATATGCTCCCGATCCGGTATTTCGCGACGTAGGAGGTGGATATTGGGCTTTCTGGAGATGGGGACAGATCCTTACCTACCGATATATTACTTTACTCATGGGATAGTGGGCGTGATGTATGTGTCGATTTTACGGGATCGTCGCCTTGACGCATCTCTGAATGACCGATTTTATACCGTGGCTGACGATCATTGATGCCGCAAACCGTGAACGCGTCAAGTATGAGGTAAATGTGCGGATATTGGATATGGGTTTCCCTTTTCTTTTTCTTTTGGAGAACTTGAAGGATGCAGCTACCTTACTTAAGCGCATTCGACGATTCTCTATGACTCAAGCATTGGATGCGGTAGCAGCTCATATTTTAATAGGATTGGTTTTGCCATTGCTAGAAAGGGTACCAATTGGTTTCTCGGTTTCCCACTAATTTATTGTAATCCTATGAGTTTTTAATAAAAGTGTTGTTTTTATAAAAAAAAGAAAAATAATAATAATAATAATAATAATAATAATAATAATAATAATAATAATAATAAAGATAACGAGATTTTGCACCCGCGCGTTGCCGCGGGTTTTTTGCATTTAATTGCGAAACGATGACGTTTTAAAATTGTCGCTAGTTTCCTATGTTTTGCCACCTAACCGCCGTTTGGTTTTTTTGTCACTCACAAATAGAACGCCGTTTTGGACACGAATAATATAATCGAGATGGCCGTTGTTTCAAACCATAAAATTGATTGACGTCAATGGCACATCAATAGGTTTTAACCGCTTTAAAGCTTGAATGTAAAAGACAAAAAAAAAAAAAAATACCAATCTCAGGTCATCCAAAATGGGTTCAAGGCTTATGTGAAACAAAAATAAGGTTACCTACAAAATGGTTCAAGATGTGGCTATATCTACAATTACAATTCAAGAATTCTAAAGAATGTACTAATGTAGAACCTGTAGCTATACAGACTTTGTTTTAAAGTTTTTTAGACGGTCTCTCCTCGACTTTAGAACCTTCAGATCTTTGGCGTCGCCAAACATCCTCGGGTACTGCACGCAATGATAAGGTTCAGATATCGTACTTTTAAACCAACATGTAGAGGTGCCAATTCCAACCCTTCTGGGTTGGGTTGTATATTTTCTATCACATGTCAAAGGGGATCAATAAAAATATTAATCAAAAAGGGCCAATGGTGTATTAAAGAACTAATACTACATTAACAAAATGAAAGATAAATGACGAACCGAGCCAGAATAGTTCTAACCCATACTTTAAAGAGCTCGTTTTGAGCTGTTACTTTGCCAGACTCAACCTGCTATGCGAGTTGCATATCGTCAACCCACCCTTAAACCGACTCCTCGAACCAACCCTCTCGCACACACCCTTTGTACAACCCTCCCGAGTAGTTCCCTAAACCCGCCCATCGAGCCAATATACTCAACCAACCAACTGAACGAAGACACTCGACCAACAGATGATGAATTTGTTAATATTCGTGAAAATGAACATGATGATAGCTTAATAAATGTTATTGCAAAGTGAATGTATTTTTAAATAACATAACAAGCTAACCTCCTGTGTCCGGCATTCTTTTCGTCTCGAGATCACCCCGCTCATTTAACGATTCCATGATCATTGGTTGGAATTTTTACTCCGACTTTTCAAAAATTAAGTTCAAAGGTCCGCTTTCACATCTGATTTCCATGTTTTATTCAGGATGTTTGGATCCGGAGTCCACATTCCGTTGACTATCACAACTTTCCTTTTGTTGCACCATTTGTATCTCCTCGCCACACACAAAAAAGAAAAAGAAAATAAAAGAAACATACAATTATACAGGTGAGGTTTCATATGCAGACACCATGATATAACTTTGAACATACATGTTTGAAAGCAAACTTACTTAAAATTTGGGTAAATGATTAATTTGGAATAAGATTCAAATGTAAAAAGGCAATGGGGTAAACACAAGTGTATCTTACCATTTTGAGTATTCATAGGGTAGATCCAAATACAACCTTACCTACCGTGTAAGTGATCGTGATAATGTCGTTCCCCTTCCGCCTTAATTGTGTTATCAGACAATCAACCGCCCTTTATACGTTAGGGACTCCTTCGCCACGCTCATATTCGTCGGCCTAGTCTTTATGACGGCCGTTGATTCGACGAATCAGCAGCCTACAAACCCTATCACATTGTTAGAACCGACTTTTATTAGCAAAATGTGTAAAAAAAAAGTATAAAATTTACAATGAAGGCAAGAATACTACCTTGGCAGATTGATTAAAGCGTGTGTCGACTTCCTTAAGGGTTGCGTCGTACTCGATTGGTGATGGAACAATTCTCCAATTTTCTAGTTGTTCAATTGCCTCCATCGTTTCTCGGAGCTCCATGGTCTTTCCAATCATTTTCACTGCAAACATAAGGCATCATCGCTAGCCATGAACAACAAACCGATCAAATAATCCGTCCGCTGAGAAACTATGTTGACATTTGTATACGTAATAAAGAATCAATTGTAGGTTGATTTATAATTTGGCATGATAAATATTTCGCTTGTATGGATAGCGGAACATTATAGGATTCTATTAAGAGGTTAACCCGACAATATGATTTGCAGATCTCACCGACAATATAATTGGCGATCTTACCGTAGGTTGGAATGGTCCAGCGACCGTTGTTGTTGCCCTTGGTAACGGTCGGTCCTCAGTATCGAGCTTTTGCAGGGACACTTCATCTGTAAACCTCATTATTCACATTGTCATTGTTAATATCCTATCGCTTTTGAAGGGACATTCTTCATCTCAAACCCGACTATTCACTATCGTTGTTACTAACCTTTTGCTCAATTTCATTGTTAATAACGGTCACGTGTATCAACAAACATGTATTCAAATAGAAAGCAACTATGTATAATAGAAGACACAAAATGCACATCCTATATCTATGGGGCTATTTGGGTCAAGCTTATTCAACCGTCTCATGAGCTAATCTTAATCTAAAAAAGCTGATGAGCATATGGCTCATCCAATTCCATTAGCTGAACTTGATATTTGATAAGATCATAAGCACAAAAGCGCAAGTAGTTGTAGTTCAAGATGCTCAAAACAGTCTAAGATTCAAGAAAAAATAATAATAAACATTTTAACTGACTGATATTGATGCGGATACCATACTCACGTGCAGGAAGATATGTTTCAAATTGGAGTTTATCCTTTCTTGCTTAATTTTAGTAATTGAATAATACCCAATTGGTATTTGATTAGGACTTATTTGTTTTCCTTATTTTGAGGAGTTTGCACCTTTATTTATTTGTTTTGTTTGTGGATATTGGAGGTGTGGACGTTTTTTATTATTGAATAAGAAAACCTTTTAAGGTTCTTGTTTGAAGCTTTTTGATTAATCCTTAGTATTTTGAGCCATTTGATTGTAATTCTACAACGTTGGTTTTGAGCTTTGGTTGATTCAAATGGCTCTGCGTGATGAGAACTACCTTTTCGCCGAATCGCCAATCGAGGCGCGATAAAACCGTGTTCGATCGCAAGATCGCGACGATCAGAAACCGACCCAAAGGATGTCATCCGGGATGAGATCGTTGGGAAAGAGGAGCATCCTGAAGGCGATGGTTGCAAGTTTCGTGAAACCGACTCAGAGGCTTTCATCCGGGATGAGAACTATGGGAAGGAGGAGTATCCTGGGAGTTGTAGCACCCTATATTCATCACATCCTTGTTTCGATTGTTATGGAGACAAAGAGGTGAGTAACGAAGAAGATGGTCCCGACTCACGCGCTCGCGAGAGGATCAATTCATTGTTTGTAGAACCGCCGACCGAGGCAACAACAAAGCTGATCCCGACCCATGGGATCTTAAGATCAAGCGACTCCAACAACGGATCCACGATCTTGAGGCATCTTCGATGTCGGAGGAAACGAACCGGAAGAAACCGTCGGAGCGATTTATCCGGGATGAGGAGCATCCTACCAATATCGACACTATCTTTGATTCTTCTCCCATATATGATGAATACGAGGATGAAGAATGGTATTATGGGATGACCAAGCGGGAGCAAAATGGTTGCAAGAAGTTGATGGCGGGTGGGGATGCGAAAAGACGATGTGGAACTAAAGGAAGATCGTAATGTGAAGATTGAAACCGGTATTGGACATGCTTTGCAATTAGTAGAATTTTGTGAAACATGTGAGAGAAAACAGTGATGAAGCTTTAATGGAGCCTCATGCAAATAATAATATAGTGGGTTTGACTTTACATGTGAAGGATGATTTATTTAAAGATGATGTAGCGAGGTTGATGATAGATCCAGATTCACCTACTATTGATTTCTATTCAACAAATTTTTATCCATACATCTTTGAGCTTGATGAACACACTCGGAAATTCTCATCAAAAGAGTGGGCTAACATCAAGGAACAAATTAGTGCATACTACGTGTTCGATCCGGGGTGGTTGTTTTTATCAAAACTCGAGGACGAGTTTTTTCGAAGAGGGAGAGAATGATGCGGATACCATACTCACGTGCAGGAAGATATGTTTCAAATTGGAGTTTATCCTTTCTTGCTTAATTTTAGTAATTGAATAATACCCAATTGGTATTTGATTAGAACTTATTTGTTTTCCTTATTTTGAGGAGTTTGCACCTTTATTTATTTGTTTTGTTTGTGGATATTGGAGGTGTGGACGTTTTTTATTATTGAATAAGAAAACCTTTTAAGGTTCTTGTTTGAAGCTTTTTGATTAATCCTTAGTATTTTGAGCCATTTGATTGTAATTCTACATCAGATATGATATGCATTTTACCTGTTAATTTCCGGATAAATTGCTTCACATCACATTAGCGTCTTTATTACCTAAAATCAGCAAGTGTGTAAAATCTTCTTAGCAACATAGCAAAGGTAGAATTTATATCTATAAATTTATGAAAACTGAAACAATTTAAATTTGGTTACCTCCTAATATCTGTTAAACCTTCACCAATATGAGACACCTTCGGCTCAGTACCACAATGCTCAACACCTATGTCGCCACCGACCACCACCACATATCACTACTTCAACCATAACATAACCAACCATTCGAAAAATATTGGTTGTAAACTAATTAAAAAAACTCATACCTTTTAATCAGCCTGTTGTTGTTCATAAAGGGTTCCTGCCAACGAAAATCATTAAAAGGAAAATTGAAAATTAAAACAATCAATGAAACATAAAATTAATTACAAACAATTTTAGAGATTAAGAGCAACTGTCAGCCACCTTTTCCAAATTTTCACTCCAATTCAATGTTACCAGCCTAATTTGAAGCACAAATACACATATAAAAACATAGAGGGTCCCTCGAGATGAATAATGTGTTCTTTAATATAAATACTTAAATACCACAATGATTATTTATTATAAAAGGTTTATGATCACTGCATTTTCCGAAAAAAACTATTCACAACAAACCTTAAATCCAATTTATTCGAAGGCATACTCAACCATAACCTGAAAGTAGTTCTTTAGTGTTAATATGGAAAGGCTTATTCACTTACCGTCTCGACGACCCTCTTAAGCATCGTGACACCAAATGAATGACATCAAATGACAATATTTAACATATGATAAAGAAATCAATTAAATGTATAAATTCAGGTTATTGTTGTATAACTACCTTCAATCGAGATGTTCGGTTCCGGATCGAAAGAGATGAGGAAGCTGGAAGATCAAACGGTTGCGAATCATGTTTCCGATATCCTCATCTAACAGATCACGTTGGTTTCGAATGTTGCCGATGTTATTGTAAGATGGAGATGTGAGGAGAAAAGTGTAGAAGCTTCAATATGTCGGCATACATCTTATATAAAAAACTATGAACCGGACCAAGATAAGGATTCCTTTTGCAAGGCCTAGTTGACTTGAGGGGTATTTTTTGCCATTTTCCCAAACTATCGAAACGACGTCGTTTCGATATTGTCGTTTTACCCTTTAAGTTTGGCAGCAAACTGTCGTTTCAAACGTTTTTTTCAAAGGCCTTTCAAAGGCCAAAACGACGTCGTTTCTTACGCGGATTAATATATATATTAATTCTAGTGTTTAGAAAAGAATACAAGTTTATAAAAGAATAGTTCTAGTGTTTAGAAAGATCGCCAACTGTGATAAAAGAATTATATATAATACTTAATCCCCTAGGTCGGTGCTTTTGAAAATAGTTTTCCCCTACGTCGGTGCATTTGAAAATAGTTTATGCCGTTCCGGTTTAATTTAAAATTGTTTCTAATGATAATAAAAATTTTAATGGGCTTATGAGTATACCAGTAATAGGCCTAGTTTTTTAGCTCACTTTGGGCCGGGGAATAAACGCCTGACTCATATATGTCGTTTGGTTATCTTGGTGCCATCTGTTACCTTCTGCTCAGGGTTTGCAGTTCTTCTAGATCTCATCACTCCAGTGGCTTCTTAGATCTGCATGCAGGTGTTTTTGATTGTTAGGTATGTCTTTTGTTGTTATAAACTTTACAAACTTTTTTTGATTCTTCTGTTCATGTTCTTATGCGTTTTGTATTTGCTGACATGGTTGTTTTTGCATGAATAACATCAAATTTCACTCCAAAAGTTGTGGAATACAATCTGTGCCATTTATATTTCTCTATTCTGTTTTCTAAGTTTATATATACTTTAAGTTTGAAAATTATGAAGATAAAAACTAGACCATGCAAAAGATTTAACGTGATAGATGTAGCGACAACTGAATTGTCGTCAGATACAGTGCCTGTGGTATCAGATAGTTCACAAACTTTTGGCATGCTACATGTGCGCGATATAGATGTTAGTAATATGTCTGTCGGGGAGGAAACGAGCCGTAAGCGGTCTTTTAATGGGATTTTTCAACCCAATGTTTCTGTGAGTAAGCGCTACAGGTATGCTACTACACATGATCATACTTTCGCGATGGATAGTGACTGCTTTGGTGTGCCTGCTGTTGTTCCTGATAACAGTATTGAACGCGAACATTCTCTGCACACGTCACCAGATGCAGGGGTAAAGAGAAATTTCGCATTTACAGGTTCTGGACCCGTTAAGGAGACTGAGGGTCATTCTGTAGACCTGACGGGACATATTGGGTTAAAGAGAAGGTTGGGGTTTGAAAATTTATTGGATGGTATGCAGAACGGTGATCGAAATATGGGTGATGGAAAAACCGTGGATGTCCGAACACCTACTCCCATTATTATTGCAGCAAGTTCCCGTTTTGTTCGTCCACCGGTTACTCATGTTGTGTCGGAAACCTTGAACAAGAGTTATGATATACCTCCCATACCTTGTATGTGGATTGGTGCTCCTACCAGCGACTCTTTGGCCGAAAGCTGTAATGTACGTTCTTTCGTGCATTCTTACCAGCCTTTGTTGTCTCCCGAAAAAGTTTTCACTGATGTGGATACTACAAAAGCCGACTGGCTAAGGGGTTTTCAACTTACAGGTATTGTGACTAACGTATTTTTATTTTTGCTATTCCTTTGAAATTTTTTTCACACATATGATGGAGATTGGTGATTGATATTGCAGGGCCTGTTCGTGCTCCAGTCATTCTTGATTTTTAGACAAATAGTATGCACTACGGTACACCAGTTTCTTCATCAAAAGTTTTAGCCGATACAGTGTCAGCTTCCACATCAAGGAAACGGCGTAGACACGATACTGGCCAATCGGTTGTGCTCACCTTTGATAACGTCACCAACACCTGTTGTGATACCTCTGCTAAAATCGATACAACATCTGTACAAGTGAGTGCTTAAGGTTTATGTCAGGGTATGTTTAGATGTCACTCGAATTTTTTTATTCACAATAACAACAATTGTTGGTATGAGTGCTTATGACGTTTGTCATGCTGTAGCACAACGGTATAATCTAGACGAGTCCATGTCTCCATCTGTTTCAGCCACGCGTGTGGACGCACACTATTTGGCCGGACAAGGTACTCTACCTTTCATTTGCATCTTATGAATAATTATGTAATTAGACATTTAGGAGCCTAAACCCGTGCTATTATGGCTGTTGTAGTTGTTAACATTTCTGAGGTTCCACCGGCGGTTGCTGAAAGCCAACCTGTTACGATCGATGTCCATTCCGTTCTTCCAAGAGGTTGTCCACATACTACTTGCTGCCTACCTTTGATTTTCCCGGTCTTGAATAATTATGAGCGTATCTTTTACTATAGCATCATCCCTTATTTTATCCTCAAACTTATTCTGATATATGTTCGCTGCACTTATTTACAGGTCCACCGAAAGAATATCATAGATTTGGACGATGCGAGTGTGTGTGCCATAATTGCAACGCCAGATTTTGGCAGGAAGAAAAACTCAGTTACTCTACTCTGACTTCGGGGCCGCTTTATAATATTTGTTGCCTCCAAGGCAGGGTTAAATTATTCACGGCGCACGATTATCCACCTGTTATTCATCAGCTATATTCGAGCGCCCACTTCCTCGAAAACATCAGAGCCTACAACCAAATGTTTGCCATGACTTCATTTGGCGCTAATATTGACGAGTCCATTAATAACGGGTGGGGACCCTATGTCTTTAAAATATCTGGACAGATATATCATACGATTGGCCGCCTTTGTCCTGAGCCGGGGAAAGATCCTAGATTTTTGCAGCTATATATATACGATACAGGAAATGAGGTCGGTAATAGATTGGCGCACTTTACCAGTACTTCCAACACAAAGCTCAGGCCTGATATTGTTCGTGCGTTAGTGAATTTCTTGGATGAAAATAATGCACTAATACAGTTGTTCAGAACAGCCAGGGATAAACTACAGCAAAACCCGATCCCGGACTTTAAGGTAAGGCTTTTTAGTGTTGCAAGGGGTTCACAGTACGATGTTCCGACCGCAGATACTATAGGTGCTATTGTATTTGATGATACTATGGAGACAGAGGCAGATTTTGATGTGGTTATAGAGACTCATTCTGGCGACCCACAACGCATTAATAAGCTACATGCAACCTATATGTCAGCTCAGTTTCCGCTCCTTTTTGTATATGGTGAACATGGGTATCACCTTGGCCTTAGATACATAAACGTCGACAGTATTTCAACTCGGAGGGGAAAGAAAATGTCAATGAAATCGTTTTATGCTTACCAACTGCACGATAGGGTGGGTTATTATAATCTTTTAACCAGGGCTGGTAGACTATTCCAACAATATGTAGTGACGGCGTACTGTAGTATCGAACAAAGCCGAATGGATTGGGTGCGTACTCATCAGGCGGACATAAGAGGAGATTATTTCGCTGGCTTATATGATGCAAAAAATAGAGGGGACGTTGATGGATCAGACGTTGGTTCCAGAATTATCTTACCCTCATCTTTCACCGGTGGTCCAAGATACATGTATAGCCATTATCTTGACCCATTAGCTATCTGTCGTGTACATGGGAATCCTTATTTTTTTATCACGTTCACGTGTAACACACGCTGGCCAGAAATAGAAGAGTACACGGAAATGTACCCTCACCTTACTGCCGCTGACAGACCAGACGTAGTGGATCGAATTTTCGAACGTAAAATTCATGATCTGATAAAATATGTGCGTGATTCTAGACTCTTCGGCTCAGTAAATGCAGGTACATATTTCATGCCTTTCGGCTCAACATTTATAGAATGAATTATCTGTACAATATAGGGGGTTACACAAGCCTTTTTTAAACGTATGTATGCGTTTCAGATCTTTAACAAATATTTCATCAAAAATGGGAGTTTTGTTTGCACATACTAATGTGCTGACTCATTTTTTCCTCTTTCATGCTTTTTACAGTGTTATATACGGTCGAGTTCCAGAAAAGAGGGCTTCCGCATTGTCATATGTTACTATGGATCAGGCGTGCTGTTAACTCCATGACGCCAGCTGAAGTAGATACATATATTAGTGCAGAATTTCCTGATCCTCAACATGATCCTGAGGGGTTTAGGGTAATATCAGAATTCATGGTTCATGGTTCATGGTCCATGTGGCAACGCTTTTCCGAGCGCTGCATGTATGCAGAATAGAACAGGTTGTAAGAAATATTTTCCAAAAGAATATTGCACGTCCACGTTTATTGACAACTCAGGATACGTGCATTATCGTAGAAGGGATGTTGAAATCAATCAAGTGCGTCGAGGGGTAAGACTGGACAATGCATACGTTGTCCCATATAATCGTACTCTATGTATGGTATTTTACGCACATATAAATGTTGAGTATTGTGGGTGGACAATGCTGATCAAATATCTGTTCAAGTATATTTCTAAAGGAACTGACCGCATCGTTGCTCGAATAAGCAGACAAACATATGAGGCTGGAAATACTTTGTCTGAACCGTCTACATCAAACGTTCCTACTCAGCGATCGGTTGATGAAATAAAGAATTTTGTGGACGCTAGATATATCGGTCCTCACGAGGTGTGCTGGAGAATTTTTGGGTTTGACATACACAGCCGCGATCCAGCGGTTCAAATTCTTGCAGTGCATTTGGAAAATATGCAGACGGTCGTTTTCAGAGGCCGGCAAACAGTACAATCAGTTCTAAGTAATCCAGGGTCACGGAAAACGACTCTGACGGAATGGTTAGCGTTTAACGAGTCCTTTTCGTCAGGTAGGCACTTAACATATTTGGAATTCCCCTCCGAGTTTGTGTGGTCCAGAAGTGATAAGTGTTGGTCTCCTAGGCAGGACTTGAATAAACCGTTGATTGGAAGACTCACCTACGTACATCCAGCAGCGGGGGATTTATTTTATCAACGGTTACTACTATGTCACCAACGGGGTTGCAGATCGTTCGCTGGAATTCGTACAGTTGATGGCTATACTTATAATACTAATCGAGCTGCATGTGAAGCTATGGGTCTACTACAAGATGATCAGGAATGGATAATAGCACTGCAAGAATCTTCAGTCACAGCAACTGCATCACAGCTTAGGTCATTGTTTTCTCAGATTCTATTATTCACAGATGTTTCAAATCCAGTAACTTTGTGGCACATGTTTTGGAGGTCAATGTCAGAAGATATTCCAAGAATATTATCGGAACTATTAGGCATACACCGTTTATTTGTGAATGATACAGAATTACAAGGTGGCGTGTCATATGAGTTGCAGGTGTTGTTAGCTACGCATGGGAAATCTCTAAAAGATTTTGGCCTGCCTATACCACCGCCAGACTTGCTTACAATTTTCAACAACAGAGCAGTAATGGAAGAAAAAAACTACGACCGTGCAGAAATGGAATCAGAAAGCAGGAGATTAATACCACAGCTGAACCAAGCTCAAAAGGCCGTATTTGATACGATTATGGAAGCGATTGTCTCACACAAGCAAGAGCTGCTCTTTGTCTATGGCCACGGAGGAACTGGAAAAACTTTTCTGTGGAAAGCTATAATTACTACAGTGCGCGCACAGGGGAAAATAGTTCTTGCAGTTGCATCGTCGGGTATAGCTTCGTTGTTGCTACCTTCAGGTAGAACTGCACATTCAAGGTTCAAGATACCCCTCCAACTAACAGATGAATCAGTTTGCACGATTAAGAAGAATAGTCAGCTTGCCGAGCTCCTGAAACAGACTGCACTAATAATATGGGATGAGGCCCCAATGAATGAAAGAAGGTGTTTCGAAGCGGTGGACAGAACACTTAGGGACGTTTTCGACACACCAACTTGCCTATTTGGTGGGAAACCGATCATGTTAGGTGGGGACTTTAGGCAGACGTTGCCGATTAAAAAAGGTGCCTCTAAAGAAGTTATAATTGCAACGTCAATAGTGCAATCTTACCTATGGCCATATTTTAAAATATTATTTTTGTCAGAAAATATGAGACTTCATAGATCCTCGATGACAACTACGGAAAGACAGGAAACTGAATACTTTTCACAATGGTTGCTGAATATAGGAAATGGCAACATTGGTCAATGCGACGCAGAGGATCCAGAGAATACAAAGTGGGTACAGATACCGGAGAGATACTGTTTTCAGCCAAATGACGACGGTTTGTTGCAGCTAATTAATTTTATATACGACCCTGCATCAATGCATGCACCAACACCAGCAGCGTTCCAACAGAAGGCAATTGTCTGTCCCAAAAATGAAACAGCAGATCTCATAAACGATCGCGTACTCCAAACGGTTCCAGGAAGCTCAAAGTTTTATACAAGTGTCGATGATGCTGTGCCTATTAGTAACGATGGCGGCGCAACAGAATTACTGTATCATGTGGAATACCTGAATTCAATGACATTCCCAGGCATACCCCCGCATAGGCTTCAACTTAAAGAGGGAGTCCCGATCATGCTACTGCGTAATTTAAACTTGCTTGGAGGACTGTGTAATGGAACACGCATGATAGTTACTCAGTTACTTAACCGAGTGGTGGAAGGCAAAATTATTACGGGTACAAGAATAGGCGAAAAAGTGTTCCTCCCAAGAATTATATTAACTGTCAAAGAGGACAAAATGCCATTTATATTCAGGCGAAAACAATTTCCTCTTAAGTCATGCTACGCGATGACGATCAATAAAAGTCAAGGACAATCGCTGGAAAAAATAGGCGTGTATTTGCCTGAGCCTATATTCGGTCATGGGCAACTATATGTAGCTTTATCTAGAGCTACATCACCCAAAGGTCTTAAAGTTGTCATAGGAAACCACCCAGATAAACCTTTTAACACCACGAAAAATATAGTCTACACAGACTTTCTCAACCAAATTATGGCACGTCAGGTTACACATAATTTTTCTTGCAGCCTTTGTTACTGTGGTGTACAAAAATATGTCAGCACAGTATGCTTAACTGTACATTATTTGTTGTCACTTTTACACTCTGCACAGCGTCACCGTTTTGCGCATTACTGGTAACTTTATAGATATAATATTCACAATACATCTGTTCTTATTATTTATGATATAGATTCGCTGATAGTTACGTACCTCATGACATAGATGCACAACAAAAAAATTCTTGCATACTACCAGTTTCTATAATTGTAATATTATTTTCATAAAATATTTCTAACCTTTTAGGCTAGCTTAAATCATGTGCACGCTAATAATTGAAGACTCATCCAGTGGTTTAGTTAATTACCAATAACATAGACCGACACGTGCACATATGACTATCCGTACCCTTTGTGCAAACGATTGTCGCACTTTTCATACACTCTTTGTAAAGTACACGTGAATGTTTCTAACAGTTAAAAGTATGTGCAGGTTACTACTTAAACAGTTTCAGTAATTTAAAATGTCAAAAGAAGCACATGAAGAGGGTCCGGCACCAGAGGAAGTTTCTATACAATCCAGGGATAAAGGCAAAATGCCGACAGTAGAATCTCAGCCGGCCACAGTTCTACCAGTAGCGCCTATTGACCCAAAGGATAAAGGCAAACTTCCTATGGTTAAACAGGACTTCGTAAACATCGCTGACATAATAGCAACCGACTCAAGTAAATCCCTAGAAGTCAGAGTGTATCGTAAATGGATCGCAAGAAATGTCCCAGACCCTACTCCAACCGGTTTATGCTTCATACTACTTGATCGAGAGGTAATGTCGCCCTATTTCAAATCATAAAAATATATAGAACCATGTTACTAATCTGTAGAACGTTTGTCGATACAGGGGAACGCAGTGCAAGAAAATGTGGAAGCACGAGATATTAAACAGTTTGAATCAAGTATGGAGCTAAACTCATGTTATAGAATTTACAGGTTCGGGTCTAAGACAACAGAAAACTGGCAACGCACCTTAAAAAATGATACAACACTCCTTTTTGGAAAGCTCACTTTAGCTGTCCAGATCCCCGACGACGGATTCGCCAAACATTACTTTGACTTCGCTGCTTATAATGAGCTTGGGCCGCGCGCTGCCAACCGAGAATCGATTCTAACAGGTAAAAAATAAATTTCATGCAAAATTAATAAAACACAAGTAACATAATATTTGGATACGTCTACAGACTATATTGGTATTATTCGGAACGTTAGCAGAATCAAAGAATTTGGAAATGCAACAGCAAACGCAACACTCAGGAAGAACATACAAATCCAGAACCTCAAGTAAGCACTGACTCTTAATTTAAAAATAACCATCACACTAACATAACGTAATTGAAAATGCTTCGTTTTCTTATTAGCGGAACCAACATTACCTTAAGTTTATGGAACGAGATGGCTGTGAGATTTGAAATAGATGTTGCTACGCAATTAGAGCAGCCGATCATAATAGCTGTGAGTTCCTGTATAGTCAAAACCTTTGGCGGAACTTTGCAACTTTCAGGAAGTACTGCCACAAGCTATTACCTCAACCCAGATATACCAGAGGCGAACCATATACGTGGCATGTAAGTACAGCAGCCATAACACCACGACGCTGATACTAATTTCTAAATATCAATCTATACACTGACGAACTTTATATGCAGATATAATGAGTTACTCGGACCAGTTATGCCACTGACGTTTCAAACCACCCAGCAACAAGCAGCACAGCAATCCAACATACAACCACCGTTGACAATCGCTGAGCTTATGCAAATAACTCCCATCAATGTTATGGTAATATATACACACTCACGCCATTGATTAAAATATTTTATAACGTACTGACAATTGTTCTAAAACAGCAAGGAGAGACTTTTACCATCGAAGCCGTTATAACAAAGATAGAAGAAAATATGGAATGGTACATGAACAGATGCAAGGTCTGCAACAGAAACATTGAAGACAAACGTCCTCACTGGCATTGTGAACAATCTATGACAGAGAGTAACTCAAATTACAGGTACGTAATGGTTTTCTACAATTTACAAACACAGATTATGACCTATAAATATAATGATTCATAAGTCCTAATTCTTTCCATGCTTACAGTTACTGTTTCAGAAGCGTAGTTGCAGACGTGACAGGAAGTATTGTTATCAGTTGTTTCAGCCCACAGGCCCATTCACTTTTACCGCCTTGCATAGAAGTGGTCAGTTACATATCGGATAGAAACCCCTACATCCTGCCTCCGATAATCAAAGACTTAGAGAATACAAAACACCGTTTCAAGGTACATTTCGGAACAGGGAGCCGTAGAGGATTACCAAGGCTAATTCTAGACCACGCTGACGATCCAGCACCACCATTACTCCCACAAATTGAAACTGAAGGCAGCTCTTCAACCGCACCAATCGCTGAAGAACACGTTCCTATCACCGAACTCCTGACAGAAACCTTAACCCCACCCCCATCATCGGCAGATGCTCCGGAAAAAATTTCCGAACCACTACCCTTAACAACAACCAGTGTCAAAAAACAACTGTTCCAACCATTACCAGAGGACGAAAACAAACGGGAGGCCAAAAAGCCAAAGACAGATTAAATGGGAAGAAACTACACCCGGTTCAGCAACTAAAAAATGTTTTGTATAACGGCTGTATAAATGCTGTGGAAACAGTTTGCAGAAAGTTGTAGGGACTTATAAATCAATAACCTACAACAGGTATATATATGTACATAGATGTAGCAGATACCTATCAGTAGAACATAGCCAACCGCACATTTTGGGAAACTCTGTAAGACGTATATTATGTGGTTGCAAAAATATATATAAATCTATCGTTGTGGTATCTGAATGCCACAACAATTTTGAGATGCTATAATACAGATTACCTTACTCATCCTAATATTTCTATGCGCGTCCAGAACAGGTTTGAAAAGTTATAAATTGTAAAAGTTAATTGTACAAATAATAACAAGTATATAAGAATGGTCAAAGATAATCGCAAAAAAAAAAAAAAAACGCGTCCTGAATCAACTGAAAACAACAGTCTACAGCATATAGGTACGTTAGATCAGTAGTAATGGCTGAACAAAACTGAGTCGCAAATAAATCATACCGGGAAGATAACAGAAACATTCAAAGACAGCCACCATATATTTAAGCAACTATTAAAACAAACACAACAAGAATTGACCAAGAACTAAACCACTCACAGATACTACGAAAAAGATAAACAGAAATCAAATAAAGAATTCAGGGATCCCACAACGAGCAAAGTCGTTCATCCAACCATTGATATACGCAATCTAAAATAACTGCTAAAAACCTTAATTACAACATCAACAAAGGAATGTAATAACCGTACATGGCCTTCAACACGCACTGGTAATGTCGATATGTCGTCATAGGACAGACCTTCTAACAAAGCAAACAAAAAAAACAGCGATAGCACAATCACAGCGTAATAAAAAAAATACATAAAACAACCATAAGTTAACCATTATAACTTTTCATTCATAAAACATATTTACAAGTGCTTCAAGTGAATGGGTACACTATAACCAACAAAACAAAACTGTAACCCATTACAGATTACATAAACCCATTCACTGTACATATGTTAAACATCCTAATATAATACCAACACATTTATACCAACAAGTTCACTAACGATAGACCAACATTACTATCAACCTAAAAACACTTAACAACAAATAAACGAGCCCAGAAATACACTAACCATCCGAGACCCCCTCCTCCAACTCCATGAACACTGTATGCTTCTCCTTCTCAGCTATACCATCACGAATAGCATCAATCAAAACATTAAGAGCGAGGACGGTATGACGATCAACACGTTTAAACTCCATCAAACCTTCCAAACCGGCAACAGCTTTTTCATTCGAAGGACCAAAAGACCGAGTCTCAACAGTCGTTTGCTCACGTTTGCGAAGTTTCCCAATTAATTGATTACGCTCTCCCTCCATCTGAGCCACAAAGTTATGGTCCTCAGACACTTCACTGGTAAACAAGAACTTATAAGCAGTCGCGAGATCATCTGAACCAGCGGCGACCATGATTTCTTCGACATTAGGTTTCCTCGCCATATGGGAATACACAATGAAGAAAAGTAGATCTAACCACATCATCTAACTAAAGATACTTTTATAAATTTAAAATTAAAAAAAAAACCCAATAAGAAAAGAGGCCCATTATAGTTATAGAAGGCCCATCATAGTTAAAAAAAACCCGACCAAAGTAAAAGTGACCCAAAAAAACAAACGGAATTAACACATTCAATTAAAATCAAAGTACACTTACGTACTAATTATTTCTCTTCTTAAAAAACGGTTACATTACACTTATTCAAATCAGCCCAAAAAAAGAAAACAAACCAGTAAAAGCGGTAACCGTTACGATCAACACCTCTGAGCCAAACCTAAATAAGTAAAAAAAAACCGACAAATATCTACCGGCAAAAAACTCACATTTTCCAAACCGTCAAAAATTAGAAACAGAATAGCTGTACTGAGTAATTTACCATTTGTTAAAAAAATCTCATAATAACACATAATAAAAATACTTCACAAACTCTAAACGAAATTTTAATAATGTCACCAAAAAAACAAAAAAAATTTGATATGACATACGTTACTATAAACATCCCTTATACCTTAGGAAAAGCATTGCCAAATCCACCATAGTTAAACAAAATTTTATTTTAGCCAAAAAAAAATATATATAGTTGATAAAAAAAAATTATATATATTTCTAAAACGTGCGCCGCAACGCGGCGGGGGTAACCAACTCGTTTATATAGAATACTATAGGACAGGGGACATCATAACCATTATATTTTATTCAACCATATTTAATTATTTCCGTTGGCCCAAACTTGCTGGCCCGGTTTGTGAAAACGGGGGAGCCCAAGCAAAAAAAGAAACCGTTTTCTTATACTGAGGATAGATATGCGTTTCAACATTTATCCACACACTTAAAATAATTCATCGCCTCTTCTTCAGCTCTCTGGAATCTCCGGATCTTTAGTTTCAGGATGCTTAAGAATGAACAGTTTGATGCCGTTGAGGTTATTAATTTTCTTTTATTGCATCATCATTGCAGTTAGATGCATCAATTTCATCATTGTATGTGGAGAAGAAGAGTAAGGGTTTGAACTTCAAATAGCATGTAAGATATGCAATTAGTTTTAGTTTTAAATATTTAATATTCATTTATTTTAGAGTTCTTCGTAATACATATATGAATTTGATTATGTTTATAAATTTATTAATATTGCTCCACATATTTTGGTTCTTCTTTAGAAACATATAGATAAAGTTTTGATTTTTAGTGTGAAATTTAGGGTTTTATTTTTGCGGGTTTTCAATTTTATGTTGTAAATTTGGTGTGATTACGGTTTTTGGCTAATCGATAAAATCTAAGGCTTTGTTTCTTTAAGCTTATTTTTAGACTTATGTGCTAATTTTAGTTGGCCTATGTTTCAATTATAAGACGATTGCCTTACTATATAGTGATGTTGGACAACCTCAGGTTTCTCTGAGAAACCAATATTGGTAAATTCTTTAACGTCAATGTTTCTTTTTCCTTCAATTTTAAATTCAGTGCGTTACGGAAGCTGACATTGTTTTCTGCTTTTTGGATGTATGTTGTGTTACAGATTCACAAGTTCTTCTAGAAAGGTAATTTCTATTCTCTAAATTTTCTTAAAGTTAATATTGTTTGGGTGAAAATAAGTGGCCACTGTGAAATAAGCAGTTATAACTTATATTGATCACATATTTATTGTTGGAACAAAAAGCTAAAAGTTTACGTTTTAGCATAGGTTAACGTATGGCTGTATTTGTTTGCCCCTTTTTTTACTCCTCCAGATGCGTAAAACTGTTCGGGTAGATTTGACCAAGAAAGCTACTTACGATGGTATAGATGGAAGGTACTACACAACAACAACCAGGAAGTCGGCCAAGGACGATGTAAGTAATAAGCATATAGTACTATACCCGTTTGAGTCGTCTTTGCTATTTTTTTTTTATCATATTTTGATTTGTGAACAGGTTACGCTCACAGACAACAAAGAAGCTGTTAAATTCACAAGGTAGATACTAGGGGTAAACATGGTGTTTTCCTTAGATGTTAGGTTTGATACAGTTTGGGATTCGAGTTTTCATTTTCTTATTATGTTAATTTTATTGGAAAGCAATGAGGAGATAGAAGACGGACCTCAAGAGGCGGTTCTTTCTGCCATTGAGAATGCTTCTGAACCCAGAGAGGCTGTATCACAGGTGGTTATCGATTGCGTTTTTACTGAAATTTTTATTTGGTAGCGTTTTGCAAGGTTTGGTTTTAGTTTTGTCTAAATATAGTGGTAAAGTTTGGTTGATGTTATTGACACGAATTGTAGGTAGCATGTCTTAATGGTTGTCCAACAACACAATTGGTGAAACAGGTGATAACTTTCTGCTTAAGGTTGTAAGTCTCATGTGATGTTACTATATCGATTTGCCACATTTGTTATAGGTTAGTTTTGTACTTTCATGGCTTTTATTTTCCACCTTGAATTTAGTCAAGGTTACCGTTTGTTTATTTGGCTGACTCATGAAAATCGTTACCTATTTTTCTTATTGCAGTTGTGCTCATCAGCTTTGTTATAGGTGTGGACAGAACCACATACGAATTTATGCAGGTATATGGCATAAATCTTTATTTCAGAATATTTAAAGAATACAATTTGTTGCTATAATGAACAGAAAAATAGTCATTTTCACCCATTTCCTGTATCCTGATACACAATTGCAGTGTCGCAGCAGGCCCAAATGCTACTTAAAACGACACAAATAAGTTTTTTTGTTACAATTTGCATTCCCAATGAAAAGTTATTTTTTTTGTAACTAAAACTGTTTCAAAATATCGGCTGTTACGCAACTAGAATAAAGGTCTGCACGGCATGAGTTCTGAGCTTATGTACGTACGTATTTTTGGTCAAGTCATTGACTATCACTATACGATGCCAATAAAAAATTCTTTTTACCTAGGCGCCGTGTACTAGAGGAGGGAGCCTTAAATGCCCAAAAGGAGCTGAATTGTAGTGAAGAAAGGCTTGGATAAGCTTTTTAAGCATTGTGTAAGTTTGCAATAGTTCGCATTTAGTTTGAGTTACTGAAAAGGTTTTGATTTTTATTGGTATTTTTGGTTTTCTGATTGACTCTAGGAAGGAGCGTCCGCAAGTGGAGAGTCAACAGAAGGTTAGTGTTGTCGGCGCGAGGGTTTTGAATGTGCATGACGAACTTCGTGCGTCGCTTCAGAAGATGAAAAGGTGTGTTGTTCACTAAAAGGAGAATTAAAAGTATGTTCCTTCGTTACATAAAGTAAAAGTTTCTTTATATAATGTCTTTGCAATGTGTTAGGATCTTTATGGCATCTGCGATACTAAAATGTTACAAAATAAATAACAGGTATGTACTTTTTTTGCTTCAAGAACAATTGCACTTTTTTTTGGGTTTGGTGTGATGCACTTAACTTAGTTTTTCCATACATGAAAGAGCACAGAGCAACCCTTTATGAAGAAGAGGTTCATAGCTGGTGTGGGAGTAGGTCGAACAGGTACCATGGCAATATATTTAAGGCATTTGCTCATAAAACAGCTACCAAGAACAAACTTTTCCTTTACAACCCATTAAAGCGACTGCTAAAACCTAATTGCGTGGAGTAAGGATTTTATATGCAGAACACTATCCATTTTGATGGGTTGTAATGGAAAAGTTTGTTCTTGGATCGTATCATACAGCGAATTTGAGGCAAAATCAGGTAGGATGCCAGACCTTTGCTGATATTCGGACATATAGAGGAGTCGTGTTTCCTGTTTATCATTTTGTCTCACACGCTTTGTTGACTCTCATTTCTTTTTTCAGTTTTAAAATTCCATAATGTGTTTGTGCTTTTCACGTACCGCATTATACGTTAAACCATCGTGTCGTGGCAAGGTAACTCTGTGTTCTTGCGGAAATAACAAGAGGTGGGAGGTTCAACCAGTTTACATCTTAAGTTATAAGGTAACTTTGTGTTCTTGCTCATGTTGGTTATACTCTTTTTTCTAATTATACAATGCACCACTGAAGATGTTGATCAATATATTAGCAAACTATCTGAAAGTTAATGAACCTGGGGAATCTAGAAGCATACGAGTTACTTTCTACCCATCTAACCTTTTACATTATGAGTACCTTTTTAGAAAAACCATCCATTGGTTTATTATTAAATGTAAATATGCTGTTGCATTTTTGTTATAATATTTGTATCTAAAGTCTTATAATGAGATGTTGTTGCATCTTAAGTCTTTGTAATTTTGCATGTTGGTTACTAATTCCGTTAGCTTTAGAATTATATTTCTAAATTTCGTACTAGAACGAATATTAATGGTACATGTCGCAATTGCGCTTAGTATATCTTTCATTAGCTAATACACTTGGTTCCTCTTAGAAAGCTGAAGATGACTTGAAGTTATATGTGTTTGCTTATTGTTTAATAATGAGTATGATTTTGCAGTTGGATTTGACGAAAAGAAGTGACGATTCATAAGTCAAGCATATGTTGGTGAGGGCAAAAAATAAAGAGTGTCGCGTACTGGTATTCAGCAGCTGGGTGTGCAAATATCCCTATCGCTGCACCTCATATTATCATTTTCAGCTTTGCTTTTACGAGATCTTGATGAAGTAGTGGAAATGGGGGCTGGAACATGTTGTGGATCTTCAAATGTCCATGAAGCTTTTTAGGCAACAGGAATTTTGGTTTAGATGTTTATTCAAAATTTTGGAATACTTTATTTGACCTTTCTCAATGCTAAAGTGCATCAAAACACCCCGCCGCATCGCGGCGGGTTCATATTACTTGTTATAGGTATACTAATGGGAGGATACAAAACGACGACAAAACATGTCGTTTAGGCTCCGTCTTTTTTCTGGAAGTCCAAATGCCAAGCCCATATTTTTTTTGGGCCCTGTTATTACTCGAACCTCTCTTATACCACTACGTGTGTCTGCTCTACTCATACGTGGCGCGATATTGGTTTCTTCGTTTCCAGCGATCGGTGCTTATCTTTTGGCTTGCGTCGTCTTCAACAATCACCGCCGGTTGTTTGTCAATTTCAGATAGGTAATTGCTTTTCGTTGTTAGATGTTCGATATTCCCTGTTTGTGGTACGTGTCTTCATCTCCGGTGTATCTCTTTCAGCCTTAGCTTTCCTTCGAGGTAGGTAATCGGTGGTTTAATTATTGGCTTTTGTTGTTGGTTTTGTTTTTTTTTTTTTTTTTTTTTGTGGTATGTGTTTGCGTAGGTTTTTTTGTTTGTGTTGGCTGCTTTCATTTTCTTTGTTATATCCTGTCTTTGGGGTGTCTAGGAGATTGCGGTTTTTCTATCCTAAGGTGGGGTGTGGAACATGAAATTTAAGAGTAAGGCTGTGCGTAGGGATAGTAGTGGTTGCAGGAGGATGAATCAGTTAGTGGTAGTCCTCCTGTCGTTAGCGATTGCTCAGTTAGGTCTGCTCAGAGTAATTTGGGTGTTGGTCATCTTTCTATGGATGGGTTTAGTGGGGTTTGGTTAGTTCAGTTGAGGTGCATACCAAGTGTTTGATGATATGTGTGAGTGAAAAGTGGTTTGAATTTGTTGTGTTGGAGAGACCCATTTGAGTTTTTGTTGGTTAGATTGTTTTTGTGAAGCGGATTCGGATAAATTGGTACCATTAGATGTTATGATAATTGGAAATTTTGTCTTAGAGTTTGCGGTTTAGGATATTAGTAGTGATTAAGAAGGTGGTAATTCTTGAATGGTGACATAGTTTAAGGTTTGTGTGTGTTGTTAAGGTCTTAAGCTGGCCTGTGGAAAGTGTCTAGGAAATTGATGTGTTTCTGCCTTAAGGTGGGTTGTGGAACATGAAAATTAAGAGTAAGCCTGTGCGTAGGAATAGTAGCCGTTGTAACTTGCAGGAGGATGAATCAGTTACTGGTAGTCTTGCTGTACTTGGCGATTCCTCAGTTAGGTCTCATTCAAATGATTTGGCTGTTGGTCGTTCTTTAGTGAATTCTGTGGTTGATGAAGGAGATCACTTTGGAGATTTTATGGATGTGGATGATCATTTGCTTGCTGGTCATGTTTGGGATACTTTCATTTTGCTCATTCATGGAGTTGTATTTAGTACGTCTAAGAAATTTGATTATCCACCGTTAGTCAGTAATGTGGGCTGGCTTGGATTACTTAGTGTTGCGCGCCTACGAGGGCAGCGTGCTTTAGATTCGTATGCTCTTTGTTTTTGTGCTCTGTTAGTTTTGTTTCGTGTCTTTTTTTTTTTATAGTTTTTACTAGCTTATTGTGATTAAATATTTTTGATTTTGGGATTTTTTTTAAATCATGATTTAGGTTTTTGATTATTTAGACAGTTGCTTATTTTTTGCAGCTTTAATTCAGTCACACCGTCAATATTTATTTATTTCAAACGAATGATTTGGTTACCATCATCAACAACGGGTAAGTTGACACATCTACAAACTTAAAAACCACTGTAAAAGATTATGTGCCTTTTTCTTTGCTTATTGGTTGATGTTGCTTATTGCTTACCTTTAAGTATTTCTGACAGATTTGATGCGTTTGTGTTTCGGTTTTCGTGGTTGGCTCTTTTTCGAATTTGGGTCTCATGGTTGGTGTTATAGCCAATGGACAACTTGCGTACTATATTGGCCGAATAGGGGTATCGTTCACTTATCTGTATATTTGCGACTGAAGTAAACTTTTATAAATAAGCAATTAGACATACATAATTCGAAACCTGATACTGTCTCTGAAAAATTAAAAAATTTTACAACCCTGAATCTGTTATATTCTCAAATACGTGGTATTTGAAAGTGTGCATTAGTTGACTGAAACAAAATAATCAGAATACCGTGTTTGATTAACGAGTGTATACTATATCATTGGAATGCCAGTCTGCTGAGACGAGGGAGCTCACGAGTACATTAATCCATACGATTGATAAAATTGTAGTCGCTGAGATGGGTGGTCCTGCTAGGACGTTGGACTTTCCCTCCACAGGACCTTGCTCCGTAAGGTTTTCACTTCTTGCCTTCTTTGGATTTGATTTTTTTTTTAATTTGGTAAATGCATATATCCTGTAATCATATTCATCGTTTTCAAATATACCATTTAGAAACCCAATATACGTAATAAAAGATAATCCAGTGTAATCCACTTCAACCCATTCAGGAATGATGACTACCACTTCACTTGCAAAGGTATAATTCGTGTATCAAATTAAGAACATAGGAAACTTAGTTTATACTTTTTATATATCGGCCATCTGCAAACCCTGCGGTTGCAGCAGCGTCGAGCTTAGAATCAATGTGTCGCTTACAAATGGTACTATATGATATTTATTCAGGTTTCTATGTCATCACTAGATGGGCAAAAAGCTAATGGCAAACAACATGGTTGAAACTAAATCAAGAATGAAGGAAAGAATGCAGGTACATGAAACTAAAATAGATCTTCTGAGATTACATTGTAATTTTACAGATACGTAATCGTACCCGTAGTAATATTTAAAGAGTATACGCCCACCAACTCAGTGAGGTTATTTCATCAGGCAAGTGAAGTATTTCGAGCTGAATTATAATGTGATTATGCTAATCTTTGTGTTAAGACAAACCTTTGTGACCATCATAAACGTTTTGATTTTTGCAGTCGGATGTAGCTTCAAATTTTGGACATGCCATTCAGTATCTAAAAGAACTACTTCAGAAGACCGAAGCTCTTAACTGTCAAGTTAAATCAACCCCCTCAAGCTCATCATTGGTATCGAGCAGCAGCTACCATCTTGCCGGCTAGAGCCACCAGGTAATTGTATACTTTGGTATAATTTGGTAACCCAATAAAAGTATAAAGTAATTGATGGTCTGATGATGATTTACACCGTAACTTATATGCTCAACTGTTACATATCGGATGTTCTTGGACGATTCATACTTTAAGCTGGAAGAGATTGGTCATATATTCGGATAACACATCTCTTAAATATGTTTATGTCGATGTATACGGATATTATTATATAGAGGTTTACCATAACTTCATTAGATGTGTTGTGCAGATAAGTAAATACATACCATTTGGTCGGAAAAAGCGTGGCAACATTCTGCATGCTATTGATCTTACAAGACATACAAAGGTAGCGGCTTTGCTTTCGTAAAGGTACTAGAGGGTAAGACCATTATTAAAATGATTTACGCATAATAACCGTTCAGTCTTGGCATGTCAAGTTTGTGACTAACTTTTGTTACTTGAACATGCACCGGCAAAAGGAGCTACAACTAAGAGAAAGCCACAATCACTGAAATTTCGACCGAATATGAAGTTATTGAGAAGAGTGACGATTCGGACTTTCAGGTTCCGGTAGCACCATCTGAGAAGGAAAAAAAGGATGGTAGGAAATCAACATCAGTTAAGTCAACCAGGTGAGAACTTCCAAGTTTTAAATTTCATTATCATTAAATGACTGCTTCCAGAAATAAGGTCGTTGAGTATTTGAATAAACAATCGAAATAGAGTTTATGTAATTAAGGCTTCCCTTTCAACTAATCAAATATGAAAGCATATAACAATATCTCTATATGTTAAATGGGTCTACAGGAACTTAAACAGAGCAGAAATCTGTACGATCAAACTGTGCAGAGTGTTTCTGTGGATTTCTCAATGAATGTGACACCAATTTTTTATTTCAAAAGAATGGAGCAGTAGTGGAAAAATTCGTGTATCGCGACTTTAAGAACGCGCGGCTGATGATATTAGAGAACATACATAGCAGATACAAGTACGATTTGTTTTCCTTGGAAATCTTATCATTATGTTGTTTATTTAAGAATCAAAGTAGTCATCAATTCGCGACTTGCTGACGCGTTGGCAAGATGAAAGAAATTGCTGACGCGTATTTGTCGCTGACTTTCAAGATCAAATCATGTTAAATGCTTCTTACATATTCCTTTTCTACAGGTAATATATATAGAGCATGTTATATGCTTTCATTTTGTGCATTCATTTTAATTAGAAAATTTTGTTATACATTGGCACCTATACTGTAATTCAAATATCTGTATAAACATGCTGACTTTCGGCAGTGGGACTCAACTGACTACTAATGTAATGAACATGGATGATTGTGGCCCTCTCACGATGTTAGTTTACTTTTTACAATAAAATGTAGTTACCAGATTTATTTAAGTGGAAAAATCACCTGTTGCCTAATGGATGAGGCACCTGACTTCTAATCAGGAGATTGTGGATTCGGGTCCCATCGGGTGTGGTTCTTTTTTTGTTTCCAACAGAAATGTAGTCTTTTTTTTTTTACGAAAAAATGACGTTATTTTTATTGTTGAAAATGGAGTAGCGCTACTTTTGTACCATGTTATAGACCGATTTATAAGTTTTTTGGGAGTCAGTCACATGAACAGAGACACTGATGATTTGATTATTACGTTTTTCTTGGTCATAGAGAATTGATTTCAGCTACTATGTGGCAAACAGAATCTGGAACTCAACAACTGTATTTACGTGTTTCTTATTTTAACACTAATTCTGTAAGTTTAACAACTGTATTTAGATGTCTCAGATGTCCTTTTTAGCCAACGTTAGAGCTTTGGTGGCTGAAATGCGTATGTTGGGATGATGAAACATGGCTGACTCGGACGTGTTCGAGGGCTCAAATGAGGGCTAAAATGGGTCATTCTGGGGAGAAGCATCAGATACATATGCTCTTAATGGGTCATTTGATGTTGTAATTAGGTGCGGGGTGGTTGTGACAACGTGCAGGGTGTTGCCTTAGCCTATGACAGCGTATTCAACGACTTCTTCGAGAAAGCTTTCTTCTTTCATTAAAAAGGTATTCACTTTTTTTGTATTATAGACTTTTACGCATTTATGTATGTATGGGTGGATTTTGGTTACGACAAGAGCTATTTTAATAGGTAATCGTTGGCATTATTGGTAGTTATTTTCGGTTTATTTCGTTCCTATGAAGTTGTTAACAACCCTTTCGTCAATTTTGTACGCGTTCACGATTTTGATACAGTTCTAATATTGACATTGGCAAAGATTTTATAACCTTCATTTTCAGTAGTATAATAGTCTTCCATCCACCTTAATGGTCATAATAGTTGAATATTGGTACAAGTAAATTTGGTTTTTTTAGCATTTAAACAAAATGTTATGTCATTGGGGTGTTTTTTGATACTAAAAGAATTGGTTCCCACATAGGTAATTGATAATTGATTCTGTTAACTTTTCTAAAGTTTGGTTCCGTCTTAAGCCGAGAAAATTAGCTTGAACAAAAACCCCTGAAATAAGAATGTGCTAACCCACCTAAGAAGATTAGAAGTTGTTTGGATGATCGAAACACTACAAACTGCTAATCTGCTAATAAAATAGGTTGTTTTGTTCAGGTGTGTATGCGGCAGCACAAAAAAAATGGGGACCACCGATATGGAAATCGACACTTTTCCAAAGTACGTACTCCATTTATTTTAAACCAGTTAAATGGTTGATTGGTAACAAGGACTCATTGTGTCTAAAGGTGTCTTCATGACTAAAGCCAGGTGGGGGTTTACACTATGAGAAATGGTTGATTGGTAACAAGGACAACGAGGTTGCTAAATCGCATAGGCTGAAGGCTAAAGATTTTAATGACTCACGTGTGCAAAATGACAATGACATACGGCCATTTCAACAGCAGGTACATATATATTACTTTGTGGCATATAGATTTATAGTGAACTTGAAGTGTAACTGTCGCTTACAAATCTTTGTGTCATGGTGACATGGTATTGTAGTGTGGCCACTGTCTGTACTCGATGTATCTTTTGGGTACACAAGTATGATATTATTAAACATTACGCTGATGTTCCTTTTTTTTCTTTCTACAGAGGCATCAGAATGTATGTGCGTTTACCAGGCTCCCAAAAGACAAAAAACCGTTTAGGAGGTGTAACGACCAGTCGCCTACGTTATTTCACAGTAAGCGAGACTATGTATTCCTAATTGCAGCCAACATAGCATATATAAGGACTGCTTGCCAATTTGAGTAGGGATCATTCTGAGATGTTAAAGTTGGAATTAGGATTTTGCCCAAAATGGTTTTGATAGTTACGAGTTAAGATGTATTCTGCAATGGCAACTAATATGTTGCGGCCTGGATGAGTTTTGTTTGACATTTTTTTTTTCGGTATAAAATATTATATTACACGTCATAGTATGCATCCGACAATGTTGTTGTCTAATATGTAGCAGCTGGTAGGATGTAAATCACTTTGTCATAAGGTTGAAAACACATCTTAGACAATTCGCCTTTCTGCACTTACAGGAATCCAAACAATGCTAGATTATAGGAATCATGTTTTGCAAATTCAGCACGTCTATGGCAAAAAACATCTGCAGCATTATAACGCTGCACAGTTATAATAATATAGATTGTAAATTAAAAAAGTGCGTACTATGTTACATGTGCAGTTAACTTTTCTAAAACAATTGGTCCGTTCTCTTTACAAATATAACACAAAAACCATATACTTGAAAATACAAAATACCCCGCCGCAACGCGGCGGATCCGAAGCGATCCTTGTTTGTATAATGTAGAACGAGATATGGAGCATGTTGGATATGTAATGAGTAGTTGAAGATTCAATATATGTGACTTTCTAAAATACATCAGGCTAATTAATAAAAAAAAAAAATACTTAATGACTATTAAATAAATGTAAAAAGAAAGGAAAGAAAATCTTTTCATAAGTCATTGTATTAAAATCAATGAGATAAATCTTGCACAATACTTCATACAGTTCAGCCCATACTCTTCCTGCGAGCCTACCACCTACCTCCACCGTGCCATTTAATTTCCACTTTTCACAATCAAATATGTTTGACAGATGACAATCCACATTATTTCCTGTTCTTTTACTTTTCGAGTGATTAATATTTCACTATAAACAAATTTCATGCTTCTGTATAACATGCATTATAATTACCGGTGTATTAAAACACACAAATATTAAATCTTACAAAATTTGAATAACATCTCAATTTATGTTGAAAAGATGAACTGCACAAACACTATTTTAACCCGGAAAAAGATAACTATAAATGACCTTTAAATGTAAAAGCTTTAAGCATTAGCAATACTAACTTCGATTAATATTCGATACCGTTAGAATTTCAACCAAATATAGCAAGACTTAAGATACATAGCAAACCTCGTGAAAAGATCAAAACAAATAAAAAGAACTTACTAAGTTACTAATACTTCATATTAAATAGGAAACATAGCTAGCAGTTTGCCGTATCAGATTCCTCATATCACGGTGTCCTTCAACCACTTATCTCATCATGCCATCATCAAACATATACTTCAATAGTATCACCACGTAAAGATCTAAACCAAAGATCATAAAAATCCAAACAACATAACCACATATGTAACAATCATCTTTGAAGGCACGTGCCTTTTTTTTTCTTAAACCAAAGTTTGTCATCATTATCTTTCTTCAAAGACGACTGAAGCTCTCGACAGCTCTTTTTTTCAGGTCCATTCTTCATATCCAAGGTTATAGAAACCATCCTTACAAGTATCACAAAACCAATATGAGACCAAGCTTAAAATGGCAAAGTTCAATTTTAACAAGTAAAGGCACAAAATAGGCAAGAAAAGAGAGATGGTAGCTATGGTTGAGAAAAGATGAATGGACTGAAAGAGAAGAGATGAAATATAAATGTATAAAAGATTGGTTGAGTAAATACAACCTTTTAATCTTGTCAACCATTAGTAGCCCAAAACAAATAACCATGATCACAACCATAGAGTTAAAATCAGCACTATGAACAAAAAAATCCAAGGCCGTTACTTTACATAATTACTAATACATCATGAACTAAAAAAGATCATAAGAATCAAAAGAAACTTACCGAAAAGTAAGGAGGATCCAACATTTTGTTTATTGCATCTTTTCATAGAACCTTGATGAGAGAGACAATATGGTAATATGGATAGAGGAAGAAAAAATAACACATGGTAGAACGGTAGCGTGTGTGATGTGTTTTGTTTAACTTATTTTACACTAAAAATAAATAGCTAGGAAGTCAGGAAATGTCAAGGCCAAACAGTATTTGATGCTGAATTGGCAACATTTTAGGGCCTGCTTGATGCTGATTTGGCAACATTTTAGGCATGCTTGATGCTGAATTGGCAACATTTTAGGGTACTACAGTGAAAGAAGGCTCTCCTTTTATATAATATGTAGATATCACGCTCATATATATGCATGTACAGTTATACTCACGGTGGCTTCTTTTTGAATGAGTATTTACAGTAAATTAAATATGTATTATATGTCATATGTTTTGAATTGTTGATTGCTTAATTTGTTTCACATCGTAGATCGTTTTTTTCTCTTTTATGTTGCTTTATAATTGTAATAATACCATGATTGATTTATCTTCTTGACGCCGTAAGTTACTTTAAATTTACTACTCATGTAGTCATATATATTAATCACTTTTGATATTTAACCGCCATTCAAATTCAATAATTGGATTCTTGAATTTTAAGATACTTCAACAATTAAAGAGCACTTATTTTAATATTGCATACCTGAAGAATTTGTTAAGAATTTGATAACACTCTATCTAGGTTTTGTTTGATAATGTATAATTATAACAGGTTTTATGATATCTAAAAAACTTGTAACTCATCGTTTATGAAAATTTGTTATACGATCTTAATCTGTAACATAAAGCTTAGACCGCAATGTTCTCATGCGTTATGATGATTAAACTTTTAAGAACTTTTGTTTTTTTGTTTTGCGCTAATCTTAATTTGCTTTTAATAAGATTTACTGTAGGTTCTTTGCGAAAACATAAATAAACTAATATTAAATCAATTGCGTAAGTATTAAAGTGGAGCAGAATGGTGAGCCATTTGTAGTATTTGATCATTTACAATTTGTACTATATATAAAATGAGGTGTGATGTGATGCGTCTACTGTTAATTAGCTCTTGTTTGTCAATATGAATTTCTTCATTGAAACATTTTTTTTTGCCAAATGATTTGTTATCGCAAAGCACTATAAAAAATTAATGCTACGTCTAGACTCGCCAATGAATTAAGTAAAAATAAATAAATTTATGAGACCATGAGTTTTATTGATGTCAGACGTCTAGTCTATCATATGCTCATTATATGATTAGTTTTATGCTTATTTGAATGCAAGTTGTTATATTAAAATATTTGCTTATGATGCAATGTTAAACATTAGACAACTTATTTATGTGATAGAACTTAGCAGCGCCATATATTCTCTAATGTGATAAATTCATGTGCTTGTCGCTTTGCATAATATATCACGAAATTCACGAAAGTTAAATTGTCTATGTGATCTATGTGTATGTGATTGATGCCGACGAATGTGATATGTGCTTGGTAATGTGACGAATGTGACATGACTTACTCTTTTGATCTATGATTTTTGCAAGTTAATTGGATAAGTTGATTGGTCGAATAATATCAAGCTTCCATAATAAAAGAAAGTTGTCTACTTTGGATAAGTTAAGGCAGATTAATCGTGACACCATATGAAGTATATGTTTTGATACTCTCTATATATCATCTCATTGATGCACTATAGTCTATCATTTTAAATAAGTGTTTATATTATACGACGATGAAATCATGTACGAGTAATGCTATAAATAATTGATGCTTAATTGCTTCAAATTATGTAAAATAACGAGCTCAAATAGATTACTATTAAACCTATTTTTTGAATATGCTCAACTCTACAAAGTGTATATGATGATATGATGATCAATGTAAGTGTCATGATATGAGAACCATTTTTCTCTAAATGTCAGAGTATATTAATTATCCTTTGTGGAGTAGGGAAAAGATGTGATGACCATAATTGTGGTGAATTTTGCAATATTGTTGTTAAGGTTGTGAGTGAATAAGGAGTTTTAATTGACTCAGATTATATTACATTGACTTTGCCTTATATATTTATATATGTGACTTATCTATCATGCAATTATATTTGCTTATAAAACTGATTAAGAGCATAAATTGTTAAGCAAATAGAGCAACTTCACTCGTATTGAACATGTTTTCTTCTTTAATTATGGTTTAGGCTAATGTGCATATTATATTTAAAGCCTTGAAAATGCTTTGTATAAAATTATGTGGAAGCCATAATAGTGCTTATATAATTTGATTGGAGAAACAAAAGTATAAATGCAACGATGTACTAGTCCCTCCATATTATTTGTCTTTTAGATATTACTCGAGTGTTCTTGAAGCACATGTGGTCATAAATCATGGTTTATGAGCCAAGATTATTTTATTGAGTGGCATGACCGGTTAGACCATCCCGGGTCAATGAAGATGCGAAATGTATAGAAGAACAATGAGTTTCTTCAAACATAGATTTGATTATTCTCATTGGAAGTTAATTGTTTATTTGTCACCACCAAATTAAAGTAAGGACTTTGTCCTATGAAGTTTTGGAAATAATATAACGGGGATGTATGTAGGCCTATACATCCGCCATGTGGATCATTTTGAGTTTTAAAAGCAATGCATCGTCAAAATGATTATGAAGGACGCAACTTAAAGTTAGCGTGTTTAGTGGCTCGACTTATCATATACGAGCATGGTTTTCCAAAGTATATCTTTGAGAATGGTGGTGAATACTTCTAAGTATTGGGCGATTATTGGAATAAGTGTTGAACTTTATGTAGCCCAGGTTCATACGCGAATTGCTTTTGTTGAAATGTTCATAAAACGTCTTCAGTTGATTGCAAAGCCAATAATTATGAGGGAAAAAAAATCTTAGATTATGGGGCATGTTATAAAATATGAATATGAATTCGCATCATGCCAACAAGATTAATGAATACTCCCCAATAAAATGGTTTATGGTCATAAACCATATGTTTCCCATTAAAGTTTATGTAAATGTGCCAAACTTGTATTGAAAATCCACCACAACGCACAACAATGGGATGTTGTAATTGATAATTCATTCAGGGGGGAGAATGAGCAGCGAGAGATATGGAATGAATTATAATATAAATGTTGATCCTCAGACCAATGAATATGAACTTGAAGGGACAATTTACATTCCAGATCTAGTAATTGCCAGACTTGTTTAGTGACATAAAGAAGTGACTAGATCATATATGCTCCAATTGTAATGTATGTCCAAAAATGAAAATCAATGATTGGTAGTAAGTCTATGGCACGTCTGCAATGTGATAGACTAATCGATTCCAAATAAAAGTCCTCGAATGAATAGATAAAATGGAGCAAGAAAATTCAGATGGTCTAATCGAGGTAATAAAGACCCTATAATAATTCTCCTATAGAGACACTAGACATGAAGGTAATTGAAAAACCCCGGGTACTTAAAAAACTATGAGATATCAATAAATGATATATTGCAATATCTAGTAAAGTGTGGAATCAAAAAATATAAATGAATCGACGTTGATGGTGATATTGTATACAATAATACATATGGTAATGATTATGTAAATAAATAAGATAGCGCTATAATCATGGTGAGGATCATGGAAGCATACCTGCAGGAAGTGCAGATGTATAAATGAATGGCCAAAAGAAGTAAAGATGCAAATAACTAATGAAAGATTAAAATATCTTGTGACGAGACATGATTACTGGGACTTGAAGTCCGTACATATGAATGTGTAAAATTATTGGATATGCATTGGTCATTATGAGAGAGCGAAATCAAAGTATTGAAACTATTATATTTAAGGCATAATTGATGGCACACAAATATTTTCGCAAAGACTTTGCATATAGAGACATGATCTCATGTGGTGGATCCAATAATCTATTTAATATTTATAAGTCTGGCGATATGATAACTAATCGATATGCGTCTAAAAGAAAATGAATAGAGCTCATTTGAAGTTGAGATTCTATGATGGATATAAAATGCATAATTGATGAAGCATGTCTCGTGATTTAACATCGAAAGCATATAAAAAAGTTTTCAAGAATAACACTTGATCATGATCAAGATGAATATATCACTATATAAGTGAAAGGCAATATGGTATGGGTTAAAAATGAGCCATTGAAATAACAAAATTTACCCATGTTAGTTTTAAAGAGATTTTTATTTGAATATGATATAAGTTACATATGTTTTGATGAGGTAAATGTGAATGAAACTCATGAAAAGATTTTCAAGACGGCTGAATACCTTGAAATGAAATACAAAGTTTTGTCTTGTTTTATGAATTAAACATCTTAAAGATGAAATCATTTTTCATAATGAAAGCTAAAGAAAGATGCTATATATCTTTATATGGATAAATGACGCTCATGTTTATGAGGTCAATTGATGAAGAAAGACCCCTTTACTTTTAAAGATGATGATCACAATATCAATTTACATGTGTCATACTAAAATGTATATATGTGAAGTACAATGATGTACTTAAATGAGATGTATGACGTATCTTAATCCTTAAAATTGGATATGCGAACAACATGTAGAGAGTATTTATTCATATGATTCTATCAAGACACATTAAGGTGCATTCAATCGATTCAATGAGCTTAAGTGATGTGATCATCGAGAGAAGATACGCTGCACTCTTTTTCCTTGACCACGGTTTTGTCCCCATAGGGTTTTTCGGCAAGGTTTTTAATGAGGCAACATCCCCGAGCGTATAAAGGAATTATGTATTTTTTTTTCCATCACTAGATTTTTGTCCCACTGGGCTTTGTCTAGTAAGGTTTTAACGAGGCTAATCCTCAAATGAACATCCAAGGGGGAGTGTTATAGATAATTATAATATGGATGTCCATATCTTATAGGATACTGATTACATGTATTTGAGTTATATTAGAAGATTACATATCTTACAGAATGTCTGACTCTCACAATAGTCGATCTTAAACTGGATATGCATTTACAAGTGGAGGAACCGCAAATTCATGGCGTTCAGTTAAGCAGACAATCTCATTGATTTCATCCAACCATGCAGAAATTCTAGTGATACATGAAGCAAGTCGAGAATGTGTTTGGCTAAGAAGTATGATACAACACATACGTAGATCATATGGAAATTCTTCAGAAAAGTAGGCACCAACAGTTTTGCATGAAGATAACGCAACATTTATTGTTCAACTTAAAGAAGGTTATATCAAGGGCGATAGGATCTAAACATATTTACCAAAATTCTTCTTCACTCACGACTTACGTAAGAATGGTGATATTAACAAGTTCGCTCAAGCCACAATTTGGCGGATCAATTTACCAAGGCACTTCCTACATCAACATTTAGGAAACTAAGTTACAACATTGGAATGCGACGGCTCAAAGAGCTCAAGTGATATAGTCATCAGAGGGAGACAATACGCCGCGACTCTTTTTGTCCTTAGTCATGGTTTTGTCCCACCTGGTTTTCTCGACAAGGTTTTTAATGAGGCAACATTCTTAAAGCGTATTAATAATATGGACATCCAAGAGGGAGTGTTATGAATAATATTATGTGGATGCTCATATTAACCCATAAGAAGCCCTTGGCCCAATTAGCTATTAGAGTTTTACCCTAATGTTTATCTTATATATACCCGTTTGTATCTCATACATTATAATCAATTGAAGAATATGTTCATTCCCTCAATTCTTGTTCACAACATTTTTTTTTTATTTTTCTCGTTTCAACTTTATTTCTCATTTGATACTCACTCGGATTTAAATAACTAACATTAAAAGATGAAATATTTAGATATGGTTGTTAGAGATTAGTAAAGTCTTTATTTAACCGTAAATCAGTATCCTCTTACATTTTCACAATAAATATAAGTCATCAACACAAAAAGTTACTATACGAGTTTATGCAACTTTATATTACTTTTTTAATTTCTGATTATTTGTTTGATTGGACATATGTTTCATTTGTACAAAGTTTTTCTTCTAATTGCATATGTGCGCGTGTTGCTTTTTAACAGCTTATTTCGTAATATATATATGTCATTATCTATTTTTTTTATTTCCTTTTATATACTCGTGAATTGTGATATGTAAGGATCCGTGATTGTGATTAAATAGTATTCCATCCGTTCCATTTTTATTGTCCATGTTTTCTTTTTGGGATGTCACAAATTAGTTGTCCCTTTCCATAAATGGATAGAAAATATAAATCAAGTTTACCATATTGCCCTCACTTGAATTTATTATTAAAAACTTTAAAGAAGTTATAAATTAATTAGTTAAGGGTAAAACTATCATTGTGCAAAAAGTAAGAGAGAGAAAACTTTAATGATGATGTTTTTCTTAAATTACGTGTTTTTTTGTGGATGAACAATAATTTTGAGACGGAGAGTAGTTAATATAATAATTCTTGCTGTACTAATGAGATATATATTTCTTGCACCTAGCAATACTTATATTTTTTTTCTTCTATTTTTTTTCAAAATTATTTAGACGCATGGGATATATTATCCAGAATATTCAATTTTGACCACTGATGTTGAATCTGATTAAGTCAATCACTATATGTAGGTACAATTGAACAAGTGATCAAAAGTCAATACCTAATCAAAATTATTATTTTTTCCTCTGCCTAATATTTTTTTCTTTTATCTTAATTACACAACTTATATAATCTAATCACAATGTGGAGGCAATCCTAATCTAAAGATGTTAATGAAGAGAGGAGAAACATATATGCATATGTAAAAATTAAATTCATCTGCGTTTTCGAAATTCAACTCGAAATCATGTCAAAATCGATCTCATATTAAAGAGGAAAGTATTCTGGATCTAAAGGTATGATTTTTAGAACGTAAAATATAATGGGAATAAAGATGTCGAGGCTTTAATCAACTATGAGATGTATGAATCTATACAATATATAAAAGAAAAATTCATATTGTTAAAAGTGAAAAATTAAGAAAACTAAGAAAACTATATATATAAATTATAAACTTTTATTATTATTTTCATTCAGTTAAATCGTGTTTAATCATCAAATTCTTAAACTTATATTATTTTTGGTTTATAACATATAATTTTTTTTTATCACTACAACTATCTGTCGTTGGTATGCACGGGTACTCATCTAATAGTATAAGATAGAGTAAAAAAAATACATTAAAAGGGCTTCTTCGGACCAAATGGCTTGTGTCACATTTATACCACATGTTGTGTGAGAGTTTCCCAACTAAATAGTTGTGGGTTCAAGCGCTGCCTATAATGTGTGAGTTACATTGTGATGTATATCGTGTGAGATAAATAATTTCACTTTAAAAAAAAAACTACATATTTCTTAAGTATTTTCATAAAAGCATGAAAACACTAAAAGTGCATTTTTAAGACACTTAAACGAAAAACTATGTATAATAGAGCATTTTTCATCAAATTTCCCTTATATACAAAGCGTGCACATATATTGTATACTAGGCACGCTCGAGGCTGTGCAAATGCACAGTCCGCCAAAATCCATGTGGTTCTTGCATGTTGTTTCAAAACGTACAGGAACAGGAATTGAACTGAAATACTATACAGGAAGGATCGAGGAGTTATTATATATGAATTATTCTTGTTGAATAGAATTGTGTGACTACTCAATATATTATTCTAATTAAATACGTCGAAATTAAGCTGTGAACAGTGGTTCGGTCGACCAAGTGGTCATCGTCGGTCGCCGGTCGGTCTCCCCACTGTGGGTTGTTGGTCGAGATCGGTCGGCACATGACAATTTGGAGAAGATGGTCGTTTACTCTACTGAATTTGGCACAAGCTTTGTGGGTTTATTTTAATCATTTTGCATTGCAAAGTAAAAAAAAAAAAAAATTAAAATAATAAAAATAAAATATTACTTTAAACATTGAAATGAAAGTCCAATTAAAATTACGATATGGAAATGAAAATACAAATTACGATACACAAATAAAAATACAGATTAATCTGAGCGATAAGCATCGTCGTAAGCAGAATACTCCGCAAACGCACTCTCTTCCCACTCTTGATACGCTTTCTCAAACCAGTTTTCCTTACGCTCTTCTTCTTTCCTTGCTTCCCGCTCCTTACGAGCTGCTTCCTCTTGTGCTTCTTCTTCTTCCATTTCTCTCAAAGCTTCTTCATCCTGAAAAAGTAGTCGTTGCTCTTCTTCACTAAGCAGAAACGGATTCTCAACCGGTTCCTCAGTAAGAAATGACGGAAATATTTCTGACGGTGGAGTATTCACTGTTTTTTCATAATGATGGGAATGTTTGATTGAGACATTTTTTAGATCTTGTGTTTAAATATGTGTGAATGAGTTGGTGTGTAAAGATGAGTGAATGAATGGGTATTTAAAAGTAAAAAAATTTGATTTAAAAAAATTAATAAAAATAACTTGGTCATTAATGTGGCAACTTGGTCGTCTGCAGACCGACGGAGAAAAAAAGCTGATTTGACAAGCGAAACCCGAGTCGCCTTGGGTCGCCGTTGTGGAGAGCTCCAGAGCCTTATCTTTCGGTTGTACGTGTAGCCTACGACTATTGCTAATTAGTCTATGTACGGCGTTTAAAACCACGATTTTTTTTTGTTTTGGACCCTGGCTTTATTTGGGGGCCTATTCTTTGGGGAGATGATTTGCACACATTAGCTTTTGATTGGGACACTCATATGTACAACCGGTTAAAACATAATATATGTACAGTACCACAGGTTAATGCACAGTGTGAAGTGTGTCAATCAAAATATTGAGTGTGCAAATCATTTCCCTTTTCTTTGTTTGGCTTATTCGTGGCCCACTTTCTTGGTCTTGTACATTGTTTTAAAACTTTTTTACAAAAAAGCACCCTGAACTAAGCAACAACTAACGAAAATCATCTGATTTTTTTACAACACACTTTATTTACCAGATATTTAACAAATATCTAGTGATTTGTATAATAAAAAATACCGCCGAGAAGGCCCCTGGATAACGAACAAAACGAGCCTAATATTGATATAATTTTGAAATACGTACGATTTTATGAAAAAAGTTGAGTTTAATATATATATATATATATATATATATATATATATATATATATATACTAGATTTCTAAGCCCGCTCAACGGGCGGGCATGACTTATAATGATTTGTTTGTTGGTTTTTGTTAACTTAAATACATTTTTAAAAGTTGTCAAGCAATATTATAATACGATTGGGTGTGCATGAATTATAATTATTTGTTTGTTGTTTTTAAATAACTTCAATACATTTTTAAAAATTGTTTGACAATATTATAAGACAATTGTGGTTTTTTTTTTCCCAGTTACCTAACTTTCTTTCCAATTATAACTATTGATAACAAAGTTTATTAAAAGACATTGTAAACATAGATAAATACAAAATAATACTACTTAAAATACCATTTGAGAGAAAAGTCGTAGTCCTAAACTTAGTTACGAAACAAAAACATTGCAATAGATTTATGGGGAAAATGTCTCTATTAGTTCCATACTTTCACGTTTTTCCCAATGTAAGTACTCTACTATGTTTGTATGTATGTTGGGTATTGTACTTCTAACAACTTGTTAAAAACTTCACTAAACTATTACATTGTTGATAAAAAAAAAACGTAAATGTAATCTGCGACATGGGGAAGGTAACGTGTTTGACTGTTTGCCAAGAAATCGAACATGAAACATGAAATCTATAGCCAAAACTTTGAATCTGAAAAAATAAGAAGGAATAAGGCAGGGGGTGTCGCTTGTAGTGGTGGCTGCCTGGGAAGAAGGAGGTACGGTGGTGAGACGAATTGGGCAGTTCAAGAGTGAAAGGTGAGAGTAAAGATGGTTGCCGGCGTTGGAGTGTTGGTGGAAAAGGGATCCGGATAGTGGCCGCTATGTTTGATGATCTCTTGAACATTGAAGATAATTGTTTAACATAGTTGATTGCAGATATAACAAGAGTGGAATGGTAATGACTATAAAAGATGATAGAAAGTTAGCATACATCATACATGTTTGAGCATCATTTAACTTGTAAAACTACTGCAATTTCAGTAAATATTTGGCATATATTTGCAAACTAACCGGTTTGTTGACCAGCTTATGAACTATTAAGAGCTAATATTAAGTAGAGTACTTACATCATGGTAAAATTAGTAGAGTACTTATTTTGGGAAAAAAGTGAAAGTAGAGAACTATTAGAATCCTTTTTCCCATAAATAATCGCAAAACATCAAAGTATACATGCGGAAGCGTATAGGATTTATTAACGAATAATTAATTAACATAAGAAGAATATGCGTACCTTACTTGATTCTAGCCGAACAAGAATCAAATCCACAAACTAGCAATTGGATGAACCCTAATTAGGGTTTATAGGATTATGTGAATTACCCCTTACCGTTTTGTAATTCAATCCAAGAATACTAACAATATTGTGTTAGTACAACTTTCTAGTACACACGTACTAAACCGAATTAAAGTAAAGCTAGTTTTGATTAAACAAATAACTTTGATTTGGAAAAAGTTATGGATCGATCCCTATGAGAGGGTGTTGACCGGTTTTAGCAAACACACACACAAAACAAGTTTTAGGTTTAGCTAATGAATACAAGAGTTAAATTACAAACACCCTTGGTTTTGTATTTATACTCAAACAAACTTGGTGAACAAGTTGGCTAAGGATTGGTTTATGGAAACCATATGGACGATCGGCCATGTACTCCCACAAGGAATTCTAGAACCTTCTCGATCTCCAATTTCATCTTTAGTCCTTCCCAATTATATTTAACGACCGTTAGTCCATTACAACTAATTACTTAACGTCTGTTATAGTTATTTCGTTTAATTAATAAATAAATATAACTATTACATTTAATTATTAACTTTAATTCTCATACGTAAAGTGTGCAATCCCGTGGTCTCGAGTTCGATCCTAACACACGTCTATTAATTTATGTCCATTAAACCAACACATTTGACATTTGGTTGATGAAATATTTTTGTACTTATACTCCATGGTGTTCCTTTACTAATGCATGTCATCAATAATAATCTATAACAATAAAAGATATTGAATTAAGCACTTTTTACAGATAGGACATGGATTAAAATGTCACATTCTCTTATCAGACTCAATATATACTTTTTTTTGGTGCCAAAGGTGATCATATCTTATTAATAACAATTGCCAATTACAAGCAATGAAAGAGTTACAGACATTCCCAGAACTCTTTGTATACAATGATAAAAGTATACTGAATACAAGAGATATCTAAAACACTCAGTAATCCAAAACACATTTTTACAAGACAAGTAGAATTCCAACAGCAATACTGCATAGAACATCAAACTGAAGCATGTCTAAATCACCTTTTGATGCACCATTAACCATCTAGCTACATTTCCACCTAAACTACTCATCATGATCATTCATCCTGCCACCACAATAACCATGACAAGCTAGTTTGGTGGCTTCACTAGGGACCCATAACCTCTCCACTGCAAGGGCTATACCACCTGTGCTACATTTCCATTTACTACAATGGCTTCACACAGATGGGAACACACACCTTGCAGTGAGTTCCAACCATTACCTCCTTAGTAGAGCATATCTAGGACCATTTAGGTTCATCTTTCACTCCTCACAATTCCTAGAAACATGCTCCACCACACCTGTTCATTTTACCCTTTCACAAATGGAAACTCACTTTATGAGTATCAAGAATAGGCCATAAACTATAAATTGATCCAAACATCTCTTCAATTACCTAACAAAGGCCTAGAAAAGAGATGATAGATCAACTACAGCTATGAAACTATAAAGACACCCAAGGTACAGAGCCATCATCTAAATGAACACACCTCATCAGTTTCCTCAAACTTAGGACCCTGAAGAGAAGGTTAACAACCTATATAGATCAGAAGAGAAACAATCCCTTTGAATCTATATCAGCAGAAAACAATCCTCAGCTCTGCTTATCCAAAGGATATCTTCTTTGAATGAAAATCCAGACTATACCATGTAAGACAATTTATGACAGTTATCTTATATACCAAGTGCAGGAAACTACCTTATGGAATAGGCACTAAACCACAAGAATTACTTTTATATCAAATTGCTACCCCAAAACAGATCCACAATCTGAATAAAAGAGATCTAGGATTTAGGCTGCTTCCAAGATACTAGCCATCTGCATTAAAACACCCTTTAGCCCAATACTTTTGTTATTCATAATACATATGCCCCATCTATTAGACCACTTGCATTTTGACATCCCACTTTTCTTGAGCTTTCCTAACTGCAATGGAATTTTTGACTTTCAGGCTATACATTCTGAGTCTAATGTTCTCCATAACAACTTTGAGTAGATCTTCCCATTTTCTACATTCAGTCTTGAAAAGTCTATTATTCCCTTCTTGCCAAATAAAGTAGACACAATTTGCTAAGCCCAATCTTCTTAGAATGCTATCAATGGATTTGCTATTAGGCATATCAGAAAATTTCTCCACTATTTCATTCCATTCCATACCATCACAAACCATATTGATTTTGTTTTGAATTTCCCTCCAGATAGAATTAGCATATCTGCACTTGAAGAAAAGATGAGAATGGGAGTCCATGTCACAATAACAAAGAGGGCAAACCATCAAATCATATGAACCCCATTTCCTTATCCTATCCTGAGTGTTAAGTCTACCATGAATAGCCAGCCACAAAATGCAGGAGCATTTAGGAATATTCTGGGAAAACCACACCAATTTATACCACTTAACATCATCTTTACTAGGCTAGATATCTCTGTATGCCTGGCTTACAGAGAAACTACCAATCTTACCAGAGTTGCTTTTCCATTTTATCTGATCATCCACAGTATTGTTGATGGGGACAACATTGAGATGTGTTATCATAGGGAACATATTATACCAATCATTAGGCCACTTCCATGCACCATTCTATATCATATCTGCTACTTTAGTATCAGCATTAAATCTTGCATTGTATAAATCTCTATAAGACAAGAATTTAAACAATGTTCCAATAGAGCTCCAATTATCAAACCACATGTAAGTTTTCCTACCATTACCCACCTGCATGACTATGTATTCACACACTTCTTGCCTTAACCTCAGAATATTCTTCCAATTCCAGCTATCATTAATATCCTCACTTATATCCCAAACACTTTTCCCTTTCAGTTTGACTGTATTGATCCATTTTACCCATAAAGAATTTTTATCCATAACCACATGCCAGAGATGCTTAATGATCATTGCTTTATTCCATATACTTAAATTTTTGAGACCAAGACCTCTTTTACTTTTTGGCTTGCATACATTTTCCCATGCAATTTTGGCTTTCCCTTTAGATTCTTCAGCTTGATTCCATAGGAAACCTTTTAATAACTTGTTGATTTCATTGAAAATAGACATAGGCAATAGGAAGACTGATGCCCAATAGACATGGATAGATTCCAAAACTGAAGCTACTAACTGAAGTCTTCCAAAGATAAGACAAGCTTTTATTTTTCCAATTAGTAACTCTGCTCTTGACTCTATCAATGATACTTGTACAGTCTTTGACTCCTAGCCTCTTAGCAATTAAAGGCACTCAAGATATCTTATCGAAGCTTTTCCACTTTAAAAGGGACAACATCCAAAATTCTTCTTTTATCATCTTCATTTAGACTTCCAAAAATGACTGTACTTTTATGGTAATTAGGAAGCAATCCAGAGTATTTACCAAAATCCTCAATAGCATGCTTAAGAACATATACAGAATAAGAATCCCCATGACAGAACATAAGAAGGTCATCAAAGAAAGCAAACATGTGTAATCTTCAATTCTTTACAACCAAAGTGATATTTGAAGTTCTTATCTCTTTCCACCTTTTCCATAACAATCAGATTAAGGACTTCCATAACCAGAGTAAACAGATAAGGAGAAATGGGGTCTCCTTGTCTTAACCCTCTCCCACCTTTGAAGTAACCAAATCTTTCCCCATTAATACAGATAGAAAAAGTGGTGGTAGATACACATTCCATAATCCACTTAATCATCTTACTGTGAAACCCATAACCAACAAGGATCTCTTCTAAAAATTGCCAGTTAATAGTATCATATGCTTTCTGTATGTCAATCTTCAAAGCAGTTCTTTTAGGGCCCTCTTTTCTGCAATATCCTTTCAAAAGTTCTTGAGATAGGAGAATATTATCTTGAATATGCCTATTAGGGATAAAAGCACTCTGATTAACACTAACCAACTTACCCAAGACAGCCTTCATTCTCTCAGTGAGAATTTTGCTTATGCATTTAAAAAGAACATTGCAACAAGCAATTGGCCTGTAGTCAGATACCTTTGCTGGAGTTTTATTCTTAGGGACAAGTGTGATAAGAGTTGAATTGACCTCCTTTAAAAGATTCCCAGATTCAAAGAACTCCTTAACAGCTTTACAAACATCCTTACCTACCACATTCCATCCTTTCTTGAAGAATTTTTAAAAGTTTGTGACTTAATATATACTTAAACCAAGGTTTTTGTGATTTTTGACTTAATTTAGAAGAAGTTACTTGAATATAGTTTACTTACAGTTGGGAGACGACTGCTAACATTGGTACGCTTTGAATGGATGCTGCCAAATGTTGAACGCTTAAACATGAGTGTACCTAGTGTTTCTTGTTGTGACAGCACACCTGTAATTCATATTACACAATTATAATAGACTATAAACAAATATAAAAAAGTTTGGTTCTTTGATAATAGTTAGCATATACAACTGAAAAAATTAAATGGGTTAATCTTACACTACAAAAAATTAGTTCAATCTACACACTTTTTTTTTTACATTTTTAAAAGTGTGTAAAATTTTATTAATTTATTAACACTTAGTAATGTGTAAAAATTGGCTACATTAATGAATGTGAGAAAAAAAATGTAAAACATTAAATTTTGGGAAAAAGGATTGTAATAGTTCTCTACTTTCACTTTTTTCCCAAAATAAGTACTCTAATAATTTTACCATGATGTAAGTACTCTACTTAATATTAGCTCTTAATAGTTCATAAGCTGGTCAACAAACCGGTTAGTTTGCAAATATATGCCAAATATTTAATTAAATTGCAGAGTTTTACAAGTTAAATGATGCTCAAACATGTATGATGTATGCTAACTTTCTATCATCTTTTATAGTCATTACCATTCCACTCTTGTTATATCTCGAATCAACTATGTTAAACAATTATCTTCAATGTTCAAGAGATCATCAAACATAGCAGCCACTATCCGCATCCCTTTTCCACCAACACTCCAACGCCAAGAACCATCTTTACTCTCACCTTTCACTCTTGAATCGCCCAATTGCCTCTCACCACCGCACTCCTTCTTCCCAGGCAAACCACCACTACAACCTTTACCCCCCCGCCTTATTCCTTCTTATTTTTCACATTCAAAGTTTTGGCTATAGATTTCATGTTTCATGTTCATTTCTTGGCAACAAAGTCAAACACGTTACCTTCCCCATGTCGCAGACATTACTTACGCTTTTATCAACAATGTAATAGTTTAGTGAAGTTTTTAACAAGTTGTTAGAAGTACAATACCCAACATACATACAAACATAGTAGAGTACTTACATTGGGAAAAACGTGAAAGTATGGAACTAATAGAGACATTTTTCATTGTCATGTTATATAATTCCAACAGTGGCATCACGAGTTTGGTTTAATGAGTAATTAATTACTAAACGCGTAAAAAACGAATTATTGTATGTTGTTTGATATGGTTAATCCAGGTTTTTGGTATAATTTTTTGCATGGGTCGATTACTTAATTTTTTTTAGTCGACACATTAAAATTTTTTTAGGGTTTTAAAATTGTTTGTTAACCTTATCGAAACCTAGAATTAATATATATGTTACGTGATTAATTCATGAATAATATATTATGTGACATGGAATTATTATATGCGATCTTGTGACTAATTGAATAATTGTTATGATATATTCATGATGATACATGCATGTTTGTCATGGATAGTTGCTTAAATTATTGTTTAATTGTTAAGATATCTTTATCACATGTTTATTTATGATAAATCTTGAATTGGGGAAGACTCCAATTATATATATTAATGAATCAATTATGTGCAATTTGGTATATTTTTAATTGGGGTTTACACAATCGATTCGTCGATGTATGTGGCTCACTTTCAATTGAGAGAGTGAAAGCCCTAATTAATATATACATTAATTAACCTAGACATTGATTATTAATAGTGTTTTATCGAATAAGTTGCATGTGGCTACTTGTTTACACGTATTAAATTGTTAATTATGTGCGCATTGTTTTTAGTTGTTTATTTTTTATTTGTTTACTTGTTTGTTTATTATGTTAGACAGTTTTAAGCAAACGGTAATTTGAATAGAAAAATAATTCAGACTAAACAATGGTGAAATTTGATTTGTTTTTGAAGAGTTAAGTTTTCACTAGTTTAATTGATTGATTATTTTGGTACAAAAAGTGAGAACGGCTCACCCAATTTGACTCCGGACTGTGGGAAGTATTAGGAGGAGCGCGATTAAATTGTAATCCCTAAAGAGGGAGGTTATAGTCTCATACGACCAAACTCTCCGCTTGCTTGCGCAGTCAAATTGAGTTACCAAGTAGGCTATGCGTATAAAATCATCTTAAGGGCTTAATTAGTTTTAATTCCATGCGCCACTTCTAAGGTAATTACCCAAACACTAAGTGTTTACACTTATGCAAAAGTACGGTATATTGACGCATAATTAACGCTAAATTCCTTGATTGGTGAACCCAATACCTCAATCAAAACTTTGATAATTTGATTTTATGAATTGGTAATAAAAAGTTTTTTATTAAATTTATGCTACAAGATGAATGCATGACATCTTTGTACATATTTGATTTGACCACATAAAATCAAAACTAGTACCTTTATAAATTAAGTTATGTGCCATCTAATTAAAAGGAACACTTGAAGTTGCAATTTACGCCATGACAAGAACTTGGCGAGATTGTAATGGACAGTGTAAATCTCTATGTAAAGTCAGACCTTACATGGACATATTTGTAGTTCTTTATGTTAGACACTTAAGTTGAGTAGGAAGTGAGACTGACTCAAGGCATAAGATGGGATGAAACATGTTTATATTTGCAATAGCGTTGGAAAATATAAATCCCATAATGATCTAGGAGTTGGAAATTGTTTGCCAATTAATGTTCGACAAATTACCTTATTATATGCTTTAGTTAAGCAGCATCAACTGATGTAATGAACCTATGATAATTTGGATCCTAGTTTTCGAGAAAATTTATGGTTATATGAATATTACCTTGGGTATTTTATTTTCTTGAAAAGTTTAATTATCGAAAATACTAAAATAGAATTTTGCTAATTCTTTAAATGTATTAATGCAACATTAAACCGTAAACGAAGGTTATTCCTGTATTGGTAAATTGATCTAAACATGTAAGGGTTTTTGGTAGAGTCAACCTTACTAAAAGAATAAACCTAGTCCTCTTTTCATAAGAAAGAGTGAGATTCAATCATATTCCTTTTCATGAATGAAGAAAGGTATGATAGGACAATTAGAATTGTCTAAATTCTAAATACATAACTCGTAAGCAAATTTTAATAGTTAAGAAAATTGCATATTTTCTGAGTTATTAAATAAGAATCTAGACTAATTACTGTATAATTGGTAAAAGACGAACTAGCATATTTTATCTAGTTGTTTTGTTTTGACCATTTAAAAGTACTACTTACAATTTTTGGAATAGTAGAACTATTAAGAAAGAAATTGCATGCCCAATTTTTCAAGTTAATAGTATTGATGGATAGTTCATCATCTACATAGTAGAATACACTCTTTTAGTACATAAGTAATTGTTATGTATGGATTTTCTCAAAAGTGTATGGAAGTAAATAGAACACCATTTTCTTTCACTGGTTAATGAAACACTTACAATGTTGTCAAATCCAGTGGGAGTATTGTGTTCTTATTACTGAATAAGGAATTAATGTAATGATCTCTAATTCAGTGGGAGTTACAAGCTTTGTCATCTTGGTAGTAACTCTGATTATCTCTAGAATGTCTTAAGATAATTACTTTTCACTTGTAGACACTTATGTTTTTAAGGATAGTCATGTACGCTTCTTATTAGACTATGAAGTGGTTCTACATCTACTAGTTATGCTAATATTAATGACACAATCATATTAGTCACATAAACAAACATATGTCGTGTTGTTTATTCATACATGATGTTGTTCCATGCACAAGTGGGAGAAATCTATATTGTGTGCAAGGTACAACATATATGTATATGATTTAATGGATTCTCTTGATGCCAAGGTAAGAGACTAACATTCTAATATAACTTGTACATATCTAATTCAAGAAACACTTGGTGTTGCAATTTACGTCATGTCAGAACTTGGCGAGATTGCAACAACAAAGTAAATCTCCATGTGAAGTCAGACCTTGCATGGACATATTTGCAGTTTCTAAATTAGACAAGTATTTAGAACATGTGTCAAAATGATATATATAAGACTACTTTAAATTAGATATTTATGTATTATTAGAATGACATAAATGAAGTAATCTAATACTACTTCAACTTGTTTATTTATGTATTTTAGAATGACATAAATGAAAAATAATGTAGTCCTACATTATTGTGAAGTAAATAAGTTAACTTGAAATTACTATTGAAACCAAGAGTTGTGTTCATAATTACTTTAGTTAAACATGTTTATGATTCATTGTAGAGACATAAACATAAAGTCTTTTAAGATTTATAATAAAGTAAGACGTTAACTTGTTATGTTTTTTAATTAAGACATATACAAGAAGTCATTGAGTTGATAAATGATTTATAACGTTAAATGAGATTATAACAATTTATGTTTTCTTGTTGAGACATGGATATGAAGTGACTTGGTTAAAGAGTACTTGTGTTATAAAGCATGCAATTGGCTTGGAAAGTCTATTATACCATTAAGTTGACTTAGTTGGTAAATAGGTAAGCCAAAAAGAATATGTTTATCTTATATATTGTTAGATTGTATTACAATATTAATTCTAATGAATACCACTAGTTGATGATATGTTCAGTTAGGAGAATCAAACTCTATTTGATTTGTTTGATTCAAGATAACCATAACTTCTTTCTTATAAAGTAACAAGGTTAGGTACTGAATAGAAATGAATACACTCAATATGACTCAACCTAGAAGATTAATAAAACACCATTTTATTATGGAATGTGATGAATCACATTAAGTTTTAAAATTGAAGATTCTGAATTTGTTAAACTACTTATGAATAGGTTATTAACAAACTAAAGTCAGGAATTATCAATGTTTATTTGTAATGTCCCAAAAAGAGAACAATGTAGTTTTGCTCTAATTGCTAAGTATATATAGATAGTCTATATATTACAAAAGGCAAGTGGGAGTTTTTTATCTTGAAAGATAAAATTACAAGATACATAATCTTCTAAAACACACTAGCAAATATCATGATGAGGTTAAACATGTAAATGATAGACCTCAAGATGATGGAATTTTCATTCATAGATCTGCAAGGATATTCATAGCGATATCTCAGATATTGATTTATATGTCGAAGAACATGAGTTACAGGATTATAGTAAACCTAATAATCATTAAGATGGATTACCAAATATTGAATTGGGTAAATTACTCATACTATGAATGTTAAAGATGCTGTCCATAAAGATAATCAATTTTGGAAATTTGGTTTATCTTAATAGTTAGACTAGAGAATGGAAATGAGTTTCTTCAAAGAGATGAAAAACCCTAGTGGTTTGAATTTCTATGTAGAAATCATATGGACAAAAATTTTACACATATTTAATGCATGTTTTATGACAAGATTATTAATCATAATTAAGCAATTAATTATGATTGAATATTCTTTTCTACACACATTAATTATATAAAGATAATAATGGTCATACTTGTTTTCATTAATATGAAATATGACAATGGAATATCAAAACTCTTTTTTGAGAAATTACTTGAGTGAGGACGATAAGTAATTGAAAGGTTTTTTGAATTCATATAATCTTTGGAAGTGTACGAAGTGCAATAATTCATGAATGGATAAATGCATGCATCTATGAAATTATTCTTATGTTTAATTATTAAATCCTATTTTTGATTTATAATTGAAATAAGATAAATTTTAATTATTCCTGAAAGCTAGTGGGAGTATTGTGTTAAGTTTTTAAATCTTATATGTTGTATAACATATAAGAAGTAACATTCCTTGTAAGCTAAATGTTAAGTCTTAGATTGGAATGAAACTTCACTTGTAAGATTTAAAAATTAAAACATATAACCTTAGAATATATGTTTATTGTTAATAAACATGTGTAGTAAAATAAATAATTCTAATAAAACATGATATATCATTAGGGAAATGGATAAATGTCTTTTGACAAGATAGAACATAAATGAAATCTAAGTTTGACCTGTAGATTCATCATGTACATCATGTAATATATTTAAATTGTTGTATCATTCTTGAATGACAGATGATTTGACAACATTGATATCTAACTAAAAGTTATTAGATAACTTGTGTAATAAATATTCTAAAAGAATTACATCCTCAGCCTGGAATTGCTCCTAGATTCTATGGATGAACAATATGTCAATTGTTGTGCAAATTGTCATCAGCAACAAACTTGAAAGTTTGGAAGATATCAAACATTACACAATAAGATATTAAGGTTTACGGAGTTTTAATGAGCATATTGTTATTTGTATACAATGAATGCTGGTTTAATTGAGATGACACTCAATACTAGTCATGGTAGGATTTCATCCTTGTTAATGGCCATCTGAACTAGTTGTGCTACTAAGAGCGCAGTTGCATTATACATTAAAAAAAATAAGAATACTTTAAACTTTAAAATGTTTGAAAGTTTAAATTGTCATAAATTGGTGAAAGAGGATGTCACACACTTTATGAATTATTATGTGGATTGATGAATGCACACATACAAAGACTTCACTAATTGAATTTTGAAATAAGTATTCTCAAAATTACGATAGATCAAGTTGGTTGATTTATGCCTTGTCAACAAGTATGATTGTCATTACTTGTGGCATAATTCATCAAACCGAATTTTCATGCATTGATCTATTTGGTATTTGGATAAGGGATGTTAAACAATTATTATAATAAATCAAATACTTGGTATGTTTGATTTTATAATATATTGTATCCTATATTTGCATGTTTAATCCATGAATAAATTTATTTATTCTAAATCGTCCGTTGTCAATTAATGATATGTGAGTATCATTAAACTAAGAAAAATCTGAGAGATATGGTAGAATATACTTGGAAGTATATTGATGAGAATGCATACCATTTCGCATGATATTCAATGAATTGAATATAGGACTTATCCCAACTACATGATTTTACTTTATGGATATTGTTATTAAGGAAATCATGAATAGTTATCCGTGACTTGAGATAACAGAAGTGTGTCATGAATGTAGTGCACTTATGTGGAACAACTTAATGCTATACGTAATCGGGTAGTCATAGGGTTGTTTCCTCAAGTGTTGCAAGTCATGGTTAGTCTTGTAGTCAAGATAGAATTTGTTCCTTCAAATTTATTTGGAGTTTAATACTGCCGCCTCTCGTAGGTTGACAAGATGTTTGCATGGCCATGCCCAATATCTATCTGGAATATGTTAATATGATTTGGTAATCTTGCTCAATCACTAATAATGAGAAAAGTAATGGTTGAATAAAGAATGACTTAATTCCATATCTTTATTTAACATGGTATTAGAAACAAAAGGATAATAATAATGAGAAATCATTAAAAGGTTTTCCAGATGCCTTGCTCGAGTTGTACTAGAGGCATCGAAGTGTTGCTAGACGCTAAACGATGGATCACTATTAAGATATGTCCAAGTTGGAGCTGTTGGTTTAATGGACATAAATTAATAGACGGTGTTAGGATCTAACTCGAGACCACGGATTGCACACTTTACGATGAGAATTAAAGTTAATAATTAAATGTAATAGTTATATTTATTTATTAATTAAACGAAATAACTATAACGGACGCTAGCAATTAGTTGTAATAGGCTAAACGGGTCGCTAAATATAATGGGAAGGACCAAAGATGAAATGGAGATCGAGAAGGTTCTAGAATTCCTTGTGGGAGTACATGGCCGATCGTCCATATGGTTTCCATAAACCAATCCTTAGCCAACCTCGCTCACCAAGTTTGTTTGAGTATAAATACAAAACCAGGGTGTTTGTAATTTAACTCTTGTTCATAAATAAACCTAAAACTTGTTTTGTGTGTGTGTTTGCTAAAACCGGTCAACACCCTCTCATAGGGATCGATCCATAACTTTCCCCAAATCAAAGTTATTTGTTTAATCAAAACTAGCATTACTTTAATTCGGTTAGTAATGCGTGTAATGAGAAAGTGGTACTAACACACATGTTAGTATTCTTGGATTGAATTACAAAACGGTAAGGGTAATTCACATAATCCTATAAACCCTAATTAGGGTTCATCCAATTGCTAGTTTGTGGATTTGATTTTTGTTCGGCTAGAATCAGCGCAACGATATTCTTCTTATGTTAATTAATTATTCTAATAAATCCTATACGCTCGCATGTATACTTTGATGTTTTTGCATTATTTATTGATTGTCATGTTATATAATTCCAACAGTGGCATCACGGGTTTGGTTTAATGAGTAATTAATTACTAAACGCGTAAAAAACGAATAATTGTATTACATATTGCTTGATGAAAATTATATCAATAAAAATATATTTGAAATCTAATTCATTTATATATTTTGAGGAATTATTATATAATACAAAAAAAAAAAAAATATTTAAAAAATTTAAATGGACTTATATTTTAAAACGAAAAGAGGAGTCAAAATGAAAATGATAAAAGAATCGATTGTAATAAATTACAGTCCAAAACAAATTTAGGTATCTCTATTATATTATAATGCATGTAAAGGTCAAACCACATTCCAAGCCTAACTTATAATCAAAAATTAAGAGCGAGTTTCACATACAGATTTATTACACCACTTAACAAACTTCAATCCTAGCTCATAACCACTAAAAAGTAAGATAAAGAGCTCCAATTATAAAGTGACATGTGTCACTTCTCAACTAAAAATTAATCTTTATTTTAAAATTGAAATATTTTTTTATCTGTTTAATTTTTAAAGAAATATTTTTTTAATATTCTTATTTAAAGAAAGTACATAAATTTTTAAAAAATAAATTAAAAAAAAAAGATATATTTTTTTAAAAATAATTAAAAAAAATTTAAGTATTTTTTTTAATTATTTTTTAAGAATTGTTATTCTAAAAAATAAAAAATAATTTAAAAAAAAAACAAATACATGTGAGTCTTATATGACAAAACATAAATAATACTTCTTTTCAAGTTTCCTCGTCATACTAAACATTAGGATTGAACAAAATTTCAGACTGATTTCTATTATTTGAGATTTTATTATCTGCTTTATTTCATTGTTTTGAAATTCTCTCTACCAAACGTGCCTTTAGGGTAAATAAATAAGGGGTTAAAAGTTTAAAAGGGCATAATTGTCTACACAAAAAAAAATTCTGTGTTTATGTGTGCGTGTGTATGTGTGCGTGTGTATGTGTGCATATCCTTTTAGTCCGTGTGCATATCATTACCCCTAAAAGATATCATTCGATCGACTAAGTAAATTCGCTGAAGCTTCCTTTACAGAAGACATTATAATGAAGCTTCCTTTACAGACGACATTATAAATATAGGCATTTTGCATGCAAAGCCGTCCATCACATTCATTCTAAAATCTAAATACAAACACTACAAACCCACTACTTTCCCACACCAAACCTAAACAATATACACTTTCTTTCTTTACCGGTAACTTCCGGTACCATTTTTTTCTTTCTTACAAGACGGCTAATATCAATACCCGGCCCACTTTTTACGGCCTTCACCCCCTCTCCTCCTGTTAACAGTCCAACACTCCTGTTAACGGTGCAATACAATTTTTTGTTACATTCTAATCCGTATATTTTTGTCTTTTAATACTTTTCATTAATCAAACTTTATACACGGTCTCGTGACTTCGACATGGTTACTAGTACTTTTGTTAATCATGTTATCTTTTTTCTGATAATCACAACATTTTTGGTCCCTAGCACGGTAGGCGTGATGTTTAACATGGGAGATATTGGCCCAGAAAACCAGAAGGACATCATTACTGATGGTGTCGAAACCTACGTTTCCACAGATGGCATCGAGCTCACCACCCGGAACCACACTAGAGCCGGCCGAGCAACCTACGTGGATCTACTACATCTCTGGGACGCTGCTTCGGGACAGTTGGCCGATTTCACAACCCATTTCTCGGTTTGGATAGAACCTAGAAATGGTAGTGATAGATTGTCCTTCTTTCTTGCCCATAACGGTTCTCTTGTAAACGCTATTGAGGGTATGGGACATCTGCCTATGCACGGTACTGATGCTCAGTTGCTGCCGTTTGTTGCGGTCGAGTTTGATACCCACTCGAACTCCAACTCCAACTGGGATCCGGTCGATGGAAGAGATCGTGGACCTTTTCTTGATCATGTAGGTATAAATGTGAACTCGTCTGTTGAGTTCGAAAAGTGGGGCGGTAATGTCTCATACGGGAACCAGTATTTTGTAAAGATTCAGTATGATTCTGGTTCCCAAAATCTTAGTGTTTTCTACCGAGGCACAATCTTGGTGAACCAATTCGACCTTCATCATACCGTGGACCTAAGGAATGTGTTGCCAGAATGGGTTGTTTTCGGATTTAGTTCATCATCTTCATCCGGAGGTCAGTTTCATAGAAATAATGTAAAGTCATGGTTTTTTAATAGCACAGTCTTGCATATGGATAACAAAAGATTGAAAAAAAAGGAGAAAAAGAAAAGAGTAAATATAGTTACAGTTGCACTTGCATTTTTACTTTTGATGTTCGTTATTGGCTGTTTTTTTAACTTTATATGCCTGAGAAAGAAGACGGGGGCAAACAATAAAACTATTGATCAAAACCCAGATGGTGGAAGGAGATTCACTTTTGAAGAACTGTCATTTGCGACAGATAACTTTAATAGTGATCGGAAGCTTGGGGAAGGAGGTTTTGGTGTCGTCTACAAAGCTACTTTGCCCACCGGTGAAAATGTCGCGGTTAAAAAAATTCACGCACATCTCAAGATGGTATAAAGCAGTATGAAGCTGAGGTGCAGATAGTTGGTAGAGCACGTCACAGACATCTTGTACGAGTTGTTGGTTGGTGCAACGAGAGAGACGCAGAACTGCTTGTTGTTTATGAACTCATGGAAAATTTAAGCTTAGATGTTCACCTTTTCGACTCGTCGAGGGATCCCTTACCTTGGGACGTGAGGTATAATATTGCTCAAGGATTGGCCAAGGCAGTGCGCTATCTACACAATGAGTGTGGAGAACGTTGCATTTTGCATAGGGATATAAAAGCGGGCAATGTTTTGCTAGATTCTAAATTCGAGGCCAAACTTGGTGATTTTGGGTTAGCCAAGCTCCTTGATCAGGATACATCACTGGCAAGAATGTCTTGTCCGGCTGGTACCCCAGGTTACATTGATCCAGAATATCTTCAAACTGGCAGGTTTATTCAGAGTTCAGATGTTTATAGCTACGGTATGGTGGTTTTGGAGATAGTAACTGGAAGAAGATGTACTGGTTTTATTAATGCTGATCAAGAAGGTCAGACCGGATTAGCGGAATGGGTACGCAACAAGTATACAAATGGCAACATTGGAGAAATTGTGGATCCAAGATTAAATGATATTTTTAATGTACTTCAGTTGAAAGGATTAGTGGCTCTTGGGTTGTGGTGCGTTAGTCCGGACTCCTTACAAAGACCAACTGATATGAAGGTCGTTGCATATATCCTTGATTGTAGTAATGAACACTCATTTTCACTCGTCCCAAATTTTGAGGGTACACCTCATAGATCTTCACTTGAAACAGAGCTGGTTCCTAATAATCCACCATCATATCTTCACAGGGCTTGGATGTTCGTAAGCCCAATCTTTGCAAGACAGCCTAATCATCCATTGACAGTGGTCAATTAGTTCCTTTGTCACTGCTCTTCAAAATCTCCAAGGTTTCCAAAATCTCCTTGGAAGTTTATAAAATACATGTTGCAACCATTAATGTAAGGAGATGATTTGCACATTCTAATTTGGAGTGTGTAAATCAAAAAGTTAGAGTGTGCAAATCATCTCCAATTAACATGTAATTTATCGTAAAGAGTGTAATGTTACAATTATAGCACCATAATACACAGTATTTGTTGTTAAACACATGATGCCAAATCGGGAACATTCATGTCATTTTTCCTTTTTAGATATGCAACATCCACCCATTTTTTTTTAAGTTTGCATTCATTGCTTTACCGCTTCTTGTAAATAACTCCATACATACCCCCTTCGTATTGGATCACCTCATCGTTTTTGTTTTTTTTTTTGTTTTTTTTTTTTGTTTTTTTTGTTTTTAATTTGTGGATAACATATTGCTTTATTTGTTTATGTGTTCCAAAAGTGTGCTTCTTCACTAGAAACAATAGAAAACAAGAAAGTAAAAATCAAAATCTTTTGTATCATTTATATCATCACACATGTAACCAAAGGCCTTTTGATTGACCTGAGGTTTGCAAAATGCGCTTGTAAAGAAAAAGATGCAAATGTATTACATTTTTAAAAGATTTAGCACATTTAGGCTCATTTTTTTTTAAAATGGGCACATATAACCATTGAAAACTTGTTCAAGACAAACGACTTTTTCTCAATTGTTGAACATTAACGATCGTTTTAAAGATTTTTTATATAATATATTTATTTTTGTTAATATAAATAAGATATTACGTTTTAAGGAATTTATTTAGTCGTTTTAGGTGTTTTATTGCCGATTTGATAACATGCCTGCTTGGCCCGCGCTCCGTTAAGCCCGCGCCCGCTTAAGCCGGGGCCATTCTAGCCCGCGGCCCGCTTTAGCGCCCGCCAGTGCCCGCCGTTTTGCCACCTCTAGATTGACCTATCAACCTAGAGGCTAGGGATTAAGTTTCTTTGAAGACATGTGAAATAGAATTTGTGAGATAGGTGGTTTAGGTTGTACGTAATAAATTTGTTGTTCTAAATTAAAGAGAGAAAAATATATCATCACACATGTATCTTTCACTCTCTTCTTCCTTGTACTTTCACCCTATAATCTTTTTTCTCTGCTTGTAAACAACATTCCTAAATTCAAATCAAATAATCATCAGTAATATTTTCCATAAAAATATAAAAATATAATCTCACTCTTTCTTATATCCCATAAAAATTATCAAAATAATTAAGAACAAAATTACATTTAACTTCATGTGTGATCCTGAAGAATATAAAGCCGGCTTAAACCCGAACTCACACCCAAGGTCACACCAATCAAAACGGCAAGATTGGTTTTTCAATGGTTTGTATATTTAAACTAGGGAAAACTAATTACACAATAGAGAAAGTAGGCTTTAAATAGCCTACAAAGCAAAACAGAATTACAGAAAATATAGGAACTAACTCCTATAGTCTAATTTAAGAAGAATTCAAAGGCAATTCCGCTACCCAAAAGACTAGGCATTGGACCTACTATTCATCAATTACCAGCCATGCATGCAAATGAAGTAATGAACGATTAACCCAACAGATTCATTAAAAATAGTCGGCCATGAAAGCTTTTATTTACACAATCCATCGTTTAGAACTTGTACATGTCTACGTACAAGCTTTCATGACACTCGAATAACTAATCGTGTGCCATTTCAGGAAAGTGTCATTTCAAATTCACTTCGAAACGCGATAAAATGAAATTCTACCACGTTAATTTATCATCATATGGTGTGTGTAAGTTTATGTTGGGTATACTTTTTTGCGCTATATTATTCAAGTAACAAGCACACGTTGCACACTACCCGATGAAAACGAACCAAATAATTCATATATCTTAACAAGCGTGACATATGATTTGCTTACTACTTAAAAGCGTGTTTTTTTGTCTTTCGTTTTTGTTATATATTAAGGGTTAAGAGAATGAATAACATAATACTGTATTTTTATAGAATAAACATCAAGTTATTGTCTCATAAATTATATAAATATAACGATAAGCGGGATCTTAAGCCCCCCAATTATGTAGGAGTAGCATTTTATTGTACAACACAAAAAAAATATAAACTAATCTTGCTACAGTGTTTTGTGTCTTGGTGAATAAGAAAACGTACAGTAAAACAGTAGCTCACAACCACATACCCGATCTATCCACCACAAACACATACGTGGTTCTAGACACTTCTTCTTCTCCACACCCTCAAACCCCCAAACACACACGAAACAAAACCACTCTCTTCTCAACTGAGTCATCAAACACACAAATCTAATAATCAAAGTCCCAAGTGTTATGACCCACCAGATCTTCCACCGACCGTTCATCTTTTTCTTGAAAAATCAATTAAAAGAAACTACACATCAAGGTATAGTTACTCTAATTTTGCCTTTTTTTTTTTCTTTTTTTTTCTTTTTTTTTTTTTTTTTAAATTTATTTCATGTTTAATAAACAACATAATAGTTGTTTTTTTTTTTCCTTATTGCAGGATTTCCTGTACTTTTTTTTTACTCTTCAAGGAACATGATGATGTCGAAATGGTTTGAAGGCTTATATAGTTTTCAGGCTTTTCTTAACTTTTAGAATACTTTGTCAAATACATACACAGAGACACAACGTGTGTCTCTCATATATCTGGGAGGCTTTTGAAGGTGCAACCATAAGTTTCCAGATCCATAAGCAAGCGGTGGGTTTTTGGTGGTGTTTGATTTTGTAAATTTGTTGATGTATGTTAACTGTTTGATTTCTTTCTTTCAGGCTAACATATTGATCATATTTCTTTTTTTGTCCTCTTTGTGCTTAAAGTAAGTACCCAAATATCTATTAAAAAAAGAAGCCCTTGGTTTAATATATATGAAATCTACACTTTTTATTGTTGTATATTATGTGTTCGATGAAATATCTGAGTGAACATTGTTTTAATTAATTGAATTGAACTTTTTCATGTGTGCGTCATAATTTGTAATGTATTCATTTGGTACTAATGTGACCTCAACTAACTCGCTAAAATCTTGATTGGTTTTGTGATTTTTTTGTCTACATTTTTGGTTAATTTTAATAACAAGATCTTGGTGCTACCTGTCCCAGTATTCAATGTGATCAATGGAGGTTCACATACGGGTAACAGCTTGCAATGCAGGAGCTTATGATTCTTCCCGTTGGTGCTTCGTCTTTCAAGGAATCCGTAAAGATGGGTGTTGAAGTGATCACAACATGGAGTTTGTGATTAAGAAGAAATTTGGCCAGGACACTACCAATGTTCGTAATGAGGGTCGTTTTGCTCCTAACATTTAGGTTCATCTCTTATTTACAGTTTATTCTTATATGTTGATTATGCATTCAAGAGCATTGCATTTTATTTTATTTCCAACAGAAATTCAATATAGTACTTGGTTGACTTATTAATGAATTGTGTGTCTCCTTATATATAGTGTTAATACAAATAAACCGTAAAAACGTTTGTTTATATTTAGCGATCTCGTTATGTTTTGTTGATAACAAATATATAGTTATCATAAGTAAAATTATAAGAATACATGTTGTTTTTGCAAAGTATATACATTTGGTCATTTACATAAAATGTTGTAATAAATAAATTTTTGTAATATAATATTTAATAGGATGGGTAATATCCAAGACCCATGACCCATACCCATGGAGCTAATCCATAACACATGACCCATTGCATGACATCATGCATGAAATCATGTTTGGTATTATCCATGACCCCTGACCCAATGTCCAAGACCCATGACCCATTGTCTAGATACATTGTATCTTGTTGGGTACCTATGACCCATATTCCATGACCCATGGCTCATAACCCATAACCCGGTTTGCAACCTAAAATCCGGATTGTTCGACCGCATCGCCGATCCCGTGTTTAACGCCGGATCCTGGGGTGAGGGATCCGCCGGAACCGTGGGACAGAAGGCTTTTGTGCCTATAAATAGTGAGCCATTTCTTTATTATTTATCACCCTTCTTCTTATAAACTCTCTCATATATTATCTCACTCTCTTAACCTCTGGTCACTTGATCATTCAAGTAGTTCTTCTATCTTTTGTTGTGATTCTCATATACGTCTTTCACAAAGGCGAGATCACGCTATACTACAAGTCATCCAAGCAAAGGGTCCTTGGTTGATTTGTTCATCCACAAGATTTCTATAGCAAGATCTTGTAATTCATATTTCACATAGTTGTTGTGTAATAGTTGTGTAAAGGTTTATTTCTACCTCGTGGAAGAACTTGGTATTTAGCTTTGTACCAAAAAAAGTGTAAGCGACGTTGTGAGGCTTCTCCGGCAAGTTGAAGGAGCTTGTTGACATAGTGTTTGAACTCTCGAGTGGGGAACTCGGGGATTGGAGTAGGGCAAGGAAGGTGTCCTTGTAGCCGAACCATTATAAATCACTTGTGTCGCTACTTTATATCCTTTTACTTTACTTACTTTCTTTACTTACTTTACTTATTGCTTCATATTATTTATCCATCCACACGAATTCAAATTAAATCGGTAAAATTAAATTAAAATCTAAATCTTTGAAACTTAAATTAAAATCGCTAAAACTATTCAAACCCCCCTTCTAGTTTTATACAATTGGGTATCAGAGCAAGGTTTATAAAAGTTTTAAAGTAAATAGTATTTTAAAAACTTTTCGATCACAATGAGTTTTGAAAATTATAGAGAAGGGCAATCAATGCAACGACCTCCACTACTTGAAACTAATAGTTTTATTTATTGGAAAAATAGATTTGAAACTTATGTGAAATCTAAAGATATTGATCTTTGGAATATTATTGTTGAAGGTGATTTTCAAGCAATAGTAAAAGATGATAAAACTGGCAATGAAGAAAATATTTATCATGATCGTCTCACCGACGACCAAAAGAAAAAGCATTCCAAAAATAGTGAGGCAAAAATGGTTTTATATAATGCCTTACCCAAAAAGGAATTTGAAAGATTTTCTATGCATAAAACCGCTAAAGAAATTTGGAATTCATTGGTTGTAACACACCAAGAAAATCAGCAAGTTAAAAACAACAAAATTGATTTATTTGTTCAACAATATGAACAATTTTCAATATTGGATGAAGATAGTATTGATAATTCTTTTGCTAGCTTTAATATTATTATTACTTCATTACAAGCACTTGATGAGTCTTTTTGTAGTCGTAATCATGCCAGGAGATTTCTAAGGGCGCTTCCATTAAAGTGGAGACCGGTTGCGACCATTGAAGAATCAAAAGACTTGTCAATCCTCACTCTCGATGAACTCATAGGCAACCTAAAAGTCTATGAGCTGCATCGCTAAAGACTCAGGGTCTCAAAGGAAAGAAAGAGAAACATAAATCTCTTGCTTTAAAGGCCAAGAAAGTCTCAAGTGATGAAGAAACCTCATCTTCGTAAAGTGAGGACGAAGAGTATGCAATGGCGGTACGCGACTTCAAGAAGTTCTTTCGAAGGAAAGGAAGATATGTTAAGCAACCTTATGATGACAAGAAAGGGTTGCGGAAAAGAAAATACGAAAAGAAGGTGAAGGACGAACGCAAGTGTATCAAATGTGGGGATCAAAATCACTTCATTAGTGAGTGTCCCAAACGTGACGACCAAAAGGCGTTCGTGAGTGGTTCGTGGGGAATGAGTGAGGAAGAGAAGGAAGAAATTTGTCTCATGGCAAAAGACTCCAGCGATGTATGTTCCGACTCTATATTATAGTAGTTCATCGTTAGATGATGAATCCTTACATCTTGAATATGACAAGCTTTGCAAAATTAGTCTTAAGGTAATTAACAAAACAATATTTTGAAAAATAAAAGGGTAAAAGCCATAAAATAACAACCTACTTTCTCTAATTTTCCGAGTTGAAACACTTACTTTTTTATTACCTTACTTCACCAACGTACTTTCAATTTTGATCTGACTTCACCCATATGACTAATATAAACTCGCATCGTTAGTCCTTTATACTAACTGCCGTTAGCAAGTAACTTAAAATTTGGTTTTCTTACGTTTTCGTCGGTTTTTACACGAACAAAAATGTGTTAATACGGTTTCGATACATGCAAAAGCAGACGAAAAAGTGTAAAAACATATCAAAACGGACTAAATATGCAAAAACGAACGAAAACTTGCAAAAACGGACGAAAACATGCAAAAACGTGTAAACATGGACGAAAACGGGTAAAACGGTTTTTATACGCGCAGGAACCTGTAAAAACGCATGAAAATATGCAAAAACGGACGAAAATGTATAAAAAACATAAGAAAACGTGCAAAAACGGATGAAAGCGTGTTAAAACAGACGAAAATGTGCAAAAACATACAAAAATGTGTAAAAATGGATGAAAAACGTGCAAAAATGGACTAAAACATGTAAAAACAGTAGAAAACGTTCAAAAACAAAGAAAACGCAGGTAAACGTTTTCATTCTCGTGGCAAAAAACAGTATCTAAAAACAAATTTGTTATTTTCTAACCGTATAAAGGATTAACGATGCAAGTTTATTTTAGTCATATGGGTGAAGTCAGATCAAAATTGAAAGTACATTGGTGAAGTAAGGTAATAAAAAAGTAAATATTTCAACTCGACAAATTATAGAAAGTATGTTGTTATTTTATGGCTTTTACCCAAAATAAAAATAAACTTTTAGAAAAGGAAGATCTTGAACTAAAACTCTAGTTGATCATCGTGATTCTAAAACTGCTAGACTAAGTACTAATTACCTTGATAAGATGCTTGAGAGTGTTAAAACAGGTAATAATAAAAAAGGTCTAGGCATTCAACCACATATTGCGTCAACTAGCGAGATTAAGGAAACACAATTCGTTAAAGCAATTGAAAAACCAGCTACTGTAGTCCCGGATCCGACGGATCCCTTGAAAAAGGATCTGGCTAGTGTTAATTTAGGGATCCGTGGACCTGCAGCAGTAAACAGTAGAAATAACGCAACCACTTCTTCTAAAACTGATTTTGTTATTGTTAACAAAAAGAAACAGTTAATACAAATATCGTCATTAAACGTTATTTATATTTTATGATCTTTACCTAAGTTTTGTTAACGACAAAAGTAAATTTCATTTTTGTAAAGTATAAAGCTTGTCAAGAGTAATAGACATTAAAAAAAGCTTTTCTTAAATAAATTCTTTATCACTTAAGCATTTACATTGTGATTAGTTATATATATCAATTAACTTTGATATCCTTCTAAAAACATAATGTGCATCAACACTTTTAGAACAAGTATGTTTTAAGTTTATTAAACATAACATTACATATGTATTTAGTTTTGGGCTAATAACCTATTAAAGCACTATACTTGTCAACAATGGCAGTTCTGCGTAGCGAACTAAAAAAATAACTCTTTAAGACATTAATGTTGACATTTTCGTCTTTCTTTAAGTATTATGACCATTTTACCCTTCGAAAAAATATTTCAAAAAAAAAGAAATTCAAAAAAAAATTTCAGAAATTTTTTTTAATCTAAAAAATAAAAATAAAAAATCACATGTCACAAAAAAAAATTCTAAAACAAATTATTTCAGAAAAAAATTTCAAATAAAAAAGAAATTCGAAAAAAAAAAATTTGGAACAAAAATTTCGAAAAAAAAGTATTTCGAAAAAAAAAATTCAAAAAAAAATTTTTGGAAAAAAAAAATTTGAAAAAAAAATATTTCGAAAAAAATTCATAAAGGGTAAAATGGTCATAATATGGTCATAATACTTAAAGAAAGACAAAAATGTCAACATTAATGTCTAAAAGAGTTGTTTTTTTAGTTCGCTACGCAGAACTGTCATTCTTGACAAGTGTAGTGCTTTAAAAGGTTATTAACCCTTTAGTTTTTACATATTATTTCTAAAAATAGAAAACAACATATTACACCATGGCTTGCATCAGATCTCATAAGATATTTTGTTTATGTTTGAATTCTACATATCTTACATGATCTTGGTTAGATTTGATTGACTTTGGAAAGATATTTGTAATCTTGCTGTCAGATCAGCGGAACCAAAAAAATACAAGGGCGGAACCCTTTTTTTGGTTCCGTGGTTCGTGGCCACTGTTGTTCATTTTGGCTATAAATAGCAAGCCAACTCAAGTTGTTTTCTCATCCCTTTCTAGCATAAACACATACATTCTCTCTCTATTACTTCTAACTCAGCTTATTTCATTCTAGTGATCCTTTTTTGTAGCAAAGAAGATCAAGGCATAATCAAGCTTCAACAAATAGTTGGAAGGCTTGTTTGTTTTGTTGTTGTATGATCTAGTCTTGTTCATACATCATTGTTGTACGAAACCATCTTAAACCTCTCGAAGTGAGTGGTTAGTATTTTAGTCCTCAAAATACATAGTGTATGAGTGGTTGTACTTTGTAAAAGAACTCGACATCTAGCTTTGTGTCGGAAATATTGTGTGTTTACTTGTAAAGGTTTTCTCCGCCCGTTAAGGGAGCTTGTTGATTAGTGAAGATAACTCTCGAGTTGAGACTCTAGAGTGGAGTAGGGCAAGGAAAAAGAGTCATTGTAGACCGAACCACTATAAACAACTTGTCGTGGTTTGATTGTTTCTTTCCTTATTTACTTATTATATATTGCTTGTATATTGTTTATTAATCACTAACATATCTAAGATCAATATCAATTGATCTTACAATAAAGTTTCAAAACAAAGATTTTAAACGGTAAACTATTCAACCCCTCTTCTAGTTTTCCACATAAACCAACCCATGTTACCGTTAGAACTGTCAAACAACCACCTCCCCTAAAACAAGGTCAAAGTTTTATGAAAAACAAAGGTCCATCATTTTATAAAACGAACACAACTATAAGAAGGCCAAACAATATTTATCCTAGAAGTAACCACTATCAAATAGGTTGGTATCCTAACACACAAAATGGTTTTCCATTTCAAAACTATACACCTTGAAATGCTTTCTCACCATTTTCTTATATGCCTCATATGCATGAAATGTATAACACCAATGGACCCATAAACAAACAGGGACCAAACTTTTGAGTTAATTGTTTTCTTAGGTGTGCCTAAAGGTTGACTTGGATCCGGACAAATGTATCAAGGATAGCGGGTGCACACAAATATATGACCGTATTAAAGCATTGTTCTCCACATACATCAATCCCAATGGAGGAAATGTGGTGTTCGGAAATAGCAAGAGCAAAATCATCGGTAATGGTACAATCTCTCACAAATCCTTGACCATTAACGACGATGCCAATGTAGAAAGCCTAAACTTTAATCTACTAAGTATAGGTCAAATATGTGATAAAAAGTGCAACGACTCTTTTAGCTTAAACCGTAGTAAAATCTTGAAAATGGTATTACTATAGGAAGAGGCATTAGAAAACATGGAGTCTATGTTAGTAAAATTGGAAATGAACCAAAAGACAAACTTTGTCTTACCTCTATGGATGATACTTCGACCTTATGGCATCTGTCACACCCCCAAATTACCTGTTTTACAACGGAATGGAATACATGGGGGATGCCTGTCATAGCATCAAAGTTACAGTTATATCGAACGACCTAAAGTGTCGTTTTGAAAATATCGTTTGATTAAATAAAATAATCAGAGTTTACAAAATATAGGTCCCAAAAGATTTCTAAAGTACCAAAATGAGTTTGTTACAATCAAACGATAGTTAAGTGCATAAAATATATGTGAGGTGCGTCGTCATCGCGACTCTTTGATAAGTCCACATGCATGCCATGAAGTGAATGCCTTAGATACCTGAGATAAAACATGCTAAAAGTGTCAACACAATGGTTGAGTTAGTTCATAGAGTTTGTCTAACATGTAAAACTTTTAAAGAACGTTCATGCAGCAGAGGCGGAGTTCTTAGTCATTTAGAATAGTCCACAAAGCAAAGGCATTGTAAATCCACTCAGTTCCAAGTTCCTTCATACAAAACTTGCAACCCGTGTGTTCACAACCCAATTGCCAAAATATAGTGTGTCTAGTGGTTTGCAGGCATATTATGCCATAATATTTCACAATATAGCATCACGTATATAATAATGTATGCTGCAAAGCCCCTAGAATAAATAATATGCGCGTTCAGAACATAGTGAACGAGAGGTTGGCCGACCTCTAATAGCTATCCATACTACCTACAGATAGGAGACTAACAATGCTAATGTAATGAATCGATACATCATACAACTATTATATACAATTAAGAACAATTCAACACGGGAGAATTTACACGCCCTGCATAAGGGAGACTTAGTATTGCCTGCTCACATAGGGAGACTTATAGTGATGTCTGCACCATGGGAGACTTTAGGTCAAGGTCATAGCACGTTTGGTTCAATAAGTTCAAACAAGTCATAAGTTAGATTTAAGTTCAAGGGTTCCATTCAAAAGTTCGTAATTAAGTTCAAGTGTTCCATTCAAAAGTTCGTAATTATGTTCAAGAGTTTAAGTCGAAGTCTAAAAGTTCAAAACAACCAAAGAGTTCAAAACATATCAAAAGGTTCAAAATAGTCAAAGGGTTCAATATTATGTCAAACAAGTTCAAAATAGTCAAAGGGTTCGATATAAAGTCAAACAAGTTCAAAATAGTCAAAAGGTTCAATATTAAGTTAAAAGAGATTAATTATATGTCAAAATGTTTTAAATCAAGTTAAAAGAAATTAATTATATGTCAAAAAAATTAAATCAAGTTAAAGTATTCAAATCTATGCCAATATGTTCCTATCAAGTAAAAAAAGTTCAGATATATATGTCGAAGGACTCAAAATCAAGGAAAGTGGTTCAAATAATAGTGTTCATAACATAGTGATCAATTTAGTTCGGGCACAATCTACTTACTAGCATAAGTAGTGAAACAACCGTTATTTAAATTCATATAAGGGTAAATTAAAAGCAAGTAGTTGAGCATGTATCTTCCCCGAAGAGTTTATAAAACCATTAA
>OU343222.1:50355701-50370843 GCA_910596185.1 Chrysanthemum makinoi | reverse complement strand
TACATTCAACACCTCTCGATGTCTCAAGTCCTCATATGTTACAACACAGGTTCGTACATGTTTGTTATGTGGCATTATGATCAAACCCATTAACAAATCATTTAGAATGTTTAAAATACGTTTAGAGTCACTAAGTATTTTAATAGGTTAACCATTCTATTTCGAACCTCATTTTACATTTTCCATTCAAAAGTATTTTATACAAATGCATCTTTTGTAAAATGTCTAACAAATATATACTTTTATTTGTACAAGTAAACTAACTATAATATTCATAAAAGTACTAAAGTTTACTTAGGGGCTGTTTGATAAAAAATATGATTTAGTGCTGAATGAATCAAAGCTGCTGAATGATTTCAAGATGCTGAGTGAACCTGATTCTGAGTGAAAATGATTGTTTGATATTTGTTCTGAATGAGCTATCTGAGTTGCCTGAAATTACCAACTTAACCTTCTGTCTGATTTTGTATTGAACAAAATATATTGTTTGACAAACAATTTTTTAACTCGCATAAAAATATAATATTGTTGGAACGAGATGATCAGGAACCTATGCTTTGCATGAGTTACTTTACTTGTCCCATTGATTTGTTCATACAAACTAGTTATTAGAATAAACAATAATCATATTGTTAAGAATTAATAAAGGGATGATTCTGAATGACCTATCTGGTAAAATATCGGATGACTAGTACAAGTACGAGTAGAATCGAAGGTTTTGAGAAGGTCCACATAGGGTGGCAAAACCTGTACTAACCGCAATGTTTTTTGTAGTATCATGTAACAGGACATTTAGAGCTCGAAATATAAAATGTAACATGACAGGGAAGATGGATTAGCATCTCATTAATGGGTCCCTTATAGAAGATCTCGTCTGACAACAGGATCTTCCCACTTGAACCATATGTACCCGTTCGATATTTTTTTATTTTTGTTTTGTTTCGGTCAGAAAGAGGCGTAACGATAAAAAAAGGGTATTTAGGAGAAAACCAAAGATGCTGAATGACAGGGCATGTATATAGGAGGTGGCCCATTCAGTACTTGTTAGGCCTACTCAGCACATGTTTTTTATCTACCAAACAAACTCACCCCTTACCGATTCAGTTTTTAGCACTTAATTATTCAATTCATTGGTTATCAAACACACCCTTACACTTTGACAAAATATATATTATTTTGACAAGCACCTAACTAGATATTTTATCTATACTATTATATAATGCATTTTGACTGTGGGTCCCATTCCAAATTAAGATAAGTAACACCAATCAAGTGTTGCCACGTGTACAATCATGCCTACTTGATATTTCCTACATCACCAACATATAAAACCCCAAAAAAACACATACTGTACACACACAAACACACACAAACGCTCTCAATTTCTTTCCCTCCACCACCACAGCCACAACCTTCAACCGTCATCACACTCACGCCACCACCTTCAACCGTCATCACACTCACCTCCACCACCTTCAACCGTCATCACACTCACAGCCACCACCGGTAAATGAAGCTCGCGTAAGATCTACACAAGCTGACCTAAATCGATACCTTGAAATCAGGTTTAATTTTTTGTTTTAATAACTCTATTTTGTTATAATCAGGTTTAATTTTTTCGTTTTAATTTTTTGTTTCAGTTATAATCAGGTTTAATTAATTATGAGTTGATGTATTAAGTTTGACATTGACCCTAGCATTATGTTATAATCAGGTTTAAAATAATTCATGGTGGTTGATGTTGTTTTCAGATTGTACATGAGTTTCATTCTCGGTTTTGATTTTTTGTTTCGGTTTGATTCATACAGATGTGCGATGGATTTCGCTCGCCGGAAAATGTAAAACATAACCGACACATTCAACCACCATCTACAGGTATTATATGAGTTGCATTTATTTCGGTTTGTTATATATTTATTTGGATATGTTAAACATTGAACAAGTTAGTTTTTAGATTGTCACTGGTAACTATTATTTTGGACAAAAGTTTTGAATTAGGGAGTGTTTGGATGTGTGTGAAATAACAGTTACCGGAATTATGAACGGGGACGATGAAAATAAAGGTGGAGATCCGAACCATGCTGACAATAGGAGCTCAAAGCGAAAAGAATACAACAAGCTATATTATGCATCAAGAAAGGATGTTGTCGTCTCACGAGCAGCCGCGGAAAAAAGAAGAATTGCGAATAAGAAGTATTACGAGTGTCAAAAGGAGATAAAGATGAGAAGATTAGCCAATGGGGAAGGAAGTAGTCATTCGACACTTGCAACAAATATCAGTGAAGTGGATATGCTTCAAATGAATACTAAAGCATCTGAAAGGACACCGTTAGGAACATTGAATGCTCGACGAAGTAATAATATATCACCTTGTGTGATTAGTAATAGCATAGAGTTTAGTAAAAATATTGCTAATTCCTCAAGTGTGCCCATAGCTTCGAACAAAGAAAACATTTCTCCGTACGAAGAAATATTGGGAACACATTTAACTACATCACAACAAACACACTCGAGGCTCACTCATGAAAATTCGAACGGTAAAGATAGAAATAAGTTACATAATTTTGTATTTCACCGAGCATATAAGCTATGTCTTTCTTAATGTCTTTGTTTTCTATCACAGGAATTCAAATGCGACGTCGCATCTTATTGCCTCTTTTTGACGAAGTCATGAATGAAGCGTCAACAGGTATCTATGCTAATTCTTGTTAGCTTCACATCTATTAAACATGTTGAAACCATGGTTACCCCAAAATGTAATGAAACGGTTTACGAGTGTCAATAGGTTTTCTGTAGGTTTTAGCATGCTAAAGGTTGCATTTTGTAGATGTTTTTGTTGCTGTTTTGGTGTTGTCTTTGCTGCTATTTTTGTTGTCTTTTCTCTGATGTTTGGTTGTCTTATGTTGCTGGTTTTATATGTCTTTTTGCTATTGTTTGGCCGCTGCAATTAGGCTGTTTAGCTGCAACAATTAGGCTGTTTGGCTGCTACAGTTAAGTTGTTTAGATTATGTTAGATTATGCTGTTAGGCTGTTTGGATTATGTTGTTAGGATGCTACTTGTTGGTTGTTGTAAGGCTATTGTTTGGCTGTTGTTTTCATGCAATGTAAGAGGCGTTTTTTTGCTGTATCATTGTATAAGAATTTGTATGCCATATTAAGTATGCATGTTCTTTTGTTATTATTTACTTTATAATATCGCATATACTTCAATACAAACGTAGTCAAATGGTAAACTCACTATTTCTTTCAAAATATTTACTTGTAGGATATTGTACTCGGGTGAATGATGATCCACTAATCATGGATACTATCACACAAGAAGATCCGTATGCTTTTGTTTACGATGGTATCCTTGGAGAACATCGTGTCTTGCCCGAATGTTGTACATGTCCTCATTGTGGAGCAAAACGATTTAAATTTGAGTTTCCTACTTTTTGTTGCATGAGTGGGAAGACAAAGTTGGTGTCCCGGGACATTCCCGAAGAGTTGTACGATCTTTACACGGCTCAGTCAGAATTAGGAAAAATATTTAGGAACAATATACGTGCGTATAACACCAACTTTTCTTTTACATCAATGGGTGTAAATCTGGATGAAAGATATAGCAATTTGGCGTCATCTGGAGTATACACGTTTCGGGCAAGCGGAGGGATTTATCACAGAATTGATCAATTAGTTCCGAGGAATGGACAACCTAAGTACTTACAATTGTATTTTTATGACTCTGAAGTAGAGTTATCACATAGATGCGAGTGGGAAAATCTTAACGAAGACATAATTAAGATCCTGATGCGTGTTCTGGCTACGAATCCGTATGTGAGAACATTTCGAAGTCTCCGTGAGCTAGGACAACTAGAAAAATATAGAGTCACTTTGAATGCATCAGTGGAGATTGACCAAAGGCAAAGGCAATACAATAGGCCTACGACATCAGAGGTTAGAAGATAGTTACTTACCAGCCTAATTGAATTAATCATTGTGTAATCATGTTATACACAATATTAAGTTTTATGTTGTTATAGGTTGCTGGTATATGGGTTGAAGGTAATAACTACATCAGTGCCTACAAGAGAGATATTGTAGTGTATGGGAGGTCTGAATTCAGTCAAAATATTCAACCATACTTCGGGTCTTATGATCCGCTGTCATATGTTTTGTTCTTTCCAAATGGCGAACCTGGGTGGCATGCAAGAATTCTAAGGGTCGGGGCATCTCTGAATGAAATTGGTGACGAGGATGAAAACATGGATACTGGTTTAGAAGGTATAAAAATTTTTACGGTCCAATGTTTTTGAACTTAGCTATACCTATTACATCCTTAACATTACCTTTATGTAGATACAAATTCAACGGGTAGAAAGACTGTAACTATGCGAGAATATTACTGTTACAAGTTCTAGATCCGGCCAGAACAAAATGTGATTCTACTTGGGGGGAGGTTGCTACAACAGTTTGCTGTAGATGTCTACATAAAGATTGAAACATCACGGTTGGCCTTTTGTGAACTTCATCAGAGTAAAATAAGAGCAGATTTATACCAAGGCATTGTCGATTGTGTCAACGCAGGTGAGGTTCAACCAACTAGAGTCGGACAACGAGTTTTTTTACCTGCATCTTTCATCGGAGGGCCACGTGACATGAGAAGACGGTTTTTGGATGCCATGACGTTAGTGCAAGATGATGGAAATCCTGATATATTCTTTACAATGACGTGCAATCCGAAGTGGCCTGAAATCCTTGAAGCCTTAGAACCTGGTCAAGAGGCCTCTGATCGTCCTGATGTTATTGCTAGAGTGTTTCGTGCCAAATTAGAGGATCTGAAGGATCAACTATTCAAGAGGCATGTCCTCGGTGTAGTAGGGGCACATGTCTATGTCGTTGAATTTCAAAAACGAGGTTTTCCGCATGCACATTTCCTTCTTATCATGACATCGCAATATAAGATGAACAATCCCGACCATTATGACAAGATGGTGTGTGCTGAAATTCCAGATCCAGTAAAGTATCCAAGATTGCATGAAATGGTTGTAAAGCACATGATGCACGGTCCTTGTGGTCATTTAAGGCCATCAATTCCTTGTATGGAAGGCGAACCAAAACAATGTCGCTGGAGATATCCTAGGCAATTCAACGAAAAAACAATACAAGGAGAGGATTCATATCCATTGTATCGAAGGAGAAACACTGCAGTTGAAGTTAATGTGAGGCAAAGCACCCTAGACAATAGATGGGTGGTCCCGTATAACCCAAAGTTGCTAATGATGTACAACTGTCACATCAATGTAGAGGTTTGCTCAAGTATTAAATCTATAAAATATGTATTCAAATACGTTTACAAGGGCCATGACAAACAAATTATACACATTGATCTGGACAGAGACGAAGAACAAGTCATTAATGAGGTAAAAAATTACCAAGATGCACGCTATGTATCACCTCCGGAAGCAATGTAGCGAATTTTTAGCTTTCCTCTTTCTCAGATCTATCCATATGTCATACCATTGCAACTTCATCTCCCGAACATGCAGATGGTTAGATTTCAAGACGATGATACGCTGACTGATATTTTTGAGAGGGAGAGACATAAGAGATCAATGCTAACTGCTTTTTTTGAGTTGAATAGAGTCAATCCGGTTGCAAGACTGTCACAATTCTCAATTTCCGGTCATTTCTCTAAACAATTCATGCTTCACCATTTCATCATTTATCGTAAACTAGGTTTGCGTGTTCCAAATTCGCGTAACCTTAATGGTTTAGCGGCGAATTCATGATCATATCATCACGGACATTTCATATAGACTAAGTTTAGTCTACACTTCATTAGCATCATTTGCATCATGTTAGTTCACTCATGACTTTGCATTTCACATTAAACGCGTAAATTTCATATTAAATAAACGTTATCGCGTAAGTTATTATTTTGAACATTTAATCCAATACATCCAAAAATGATCCCAATATATTTTTATACTTACATTTAGTTTATAAAAACAATATTTTGAGTTTACCTAGTGTTTTAAATTTATTTTGTACATAAATCGTTAAATTTATATTATTACGACGCTTTTCTTAAAAACTACACGATAATTACTATATCACTCGAATTTTACAAGAAATGTATTTTTACAATTTATATGATCTCAATATACTTTACTTTGATCCATTAAAGTTTATTTTTAGACAACACTACTCTAAATACTCAAATGTATATACAATTTACAAGTTACCTTAACTTATACTTATTTTACATACAACTACTTACACATTTATATATACAATTACATACATTATAAAAAAAAATGTATTTTGCAAATCCATACCCCCTTGGCCGACCAAGGGGGGGGGATACATTAATTAGTTGGTGAAAGTTTTTCTTACATTTAGATCTACACTCAACTTACTTTCTTACACATTCATTCACCAATAATTCAAAGCTCAAGTCAAGTTTTCTTTTCTCTCTTGTTTTCTTCTCTCAAAAACCGGCCACCCCAAGGTGGAAGAAGATTTCATCAAAAATTTATCAAGATCAAGTGTTTAACAATCTAGAATACACTCTTTGTTTAGGTTTTGAAATAAAAACCTAGGGTGTTTAGGTTTAATCCTTTGTTCTAATCACCTCATCAAGTAACTAGTAAGCATATCATTTTCATTTTACATCTTTTATTATCATTTCATATGTATTTCATCATTTTTGAGCAAAGCATGCAAGACTTATGGATATTTATACCATTTTTACATTGTTTTAAGAGTTTTATATATATAAGTCATCCTATAATTTATCCCTTGTTATATATTAGTCTTGATGATGTTTAGGAACCCATGACACCCTAAGAAGGTGTATGGTAGGATTAGAATAGCTTTGGAGTTGTTTTGAAGGGATTGGAATAGGTTTAGTACGAGAAAAACTCTTTTCGACAAGTATTATAAAGGGTCTGATCTTATTTTGTAATTCTGGAAAAACGACAGTAGACATAAAATTTTTGGCCTAGATATTTAGAAAATATACTTTAAAACGAATCCGTGGCCGCTTGAACGGATTAAAACGGAGCTATAACGAAGAAGTTATGGATTTTTCAAGTTGAACGACGAAATTTATATATTCTGAAAATTTCAGCACACTATTTTTGTTTTGTACGAGTCAAAAACGAGTCTTAAGCTTTATAAATTATTTCGACTTATCAAAAATATATTAGTATACTTTGATACGAAGCTAAGGACGTATAATGCGTAGAAAACGGATTTGTAACGACTAAAATATATACGTTTTCACAACATTGCCGTAACTTTATTAGTTAAGAAAAACTATATTATTTTTATTTGACAAGTGTTACGGTAAACAAAACGACCATATTGAAGGCTATTTTTAACGATGACGTAGAACTTTTTGTAACGAGATGTCTTCTAATAAAATCGAGATCACCAAGCATATTTTTCAAAATGACCAACCGTTTGAATAGCGGAGTTGTAATGAATTAACTACGGTTGCTTAAACTTTGCCGAAATTCACTTTTAAACTACATTTGGACAAAATCACCCTACTTAACCTATATTTTTCTTTATGAACGAGACCTCTAGGATAAAAACTTAAATGCCAAAACTTTGAGATTTTGATACAAGCTTTCCAAAACCGTTGAGTTCGTTTCCTAACGTTCGACGTACCCCATTTTACGACTAGCTTTTCGAGGCCATTTTTGTCACTTTCATGAAATTCCAACGACATTATTTTACGACGAAAAGTTATAATTTCACAATAAATCATTAAGAATCTATTGTAGGATGACATTTTGACGTAAATACTTGTAAAGTAATTTAAGAATGGTCAAGACGTCAAAAGGATATTTTTCGACGAAGAGTCTTATTTTCAAAACTCACAAATGGTATAAATAACATACGAAATGCATGCATAACATTAAATCATAACTCATTACGTATCATAACATTCATTTTAGGTCGCGGATAGTTTCCGAGCCTCACTTTCGTGCACTTCATTTTGTTAGCATATAAATCATACCAGGTGAGTTCATACCCCGCTTTAACTCATTTAAATTCCTATAAACTATTTGGGGCGAGATATATGCTTATTTATCCAAACATTTAAACTCTTTTGCCAAACAACATTACTTATACTTTAGACTTGGTGCATGTAGTGACTAGACTTAAACAAACATCCCATCATTTATATGTTGGAAGGCCAATTATTTGGATACAGCCCAACGTGAGTCGTTGGAGGAACATCCCAACATTTATATGTTGGAAGGCCATTTTTATGGATACAGCCCAACGTGAGCGTTGGAGGAACATCCCAACACGAGTTGTTGGAAGACCCTTGTGGTGACATTTATACTTTTAACTACCTTAATGCGCATATTCATGACTGTCATTCTATTTTAGGCAATGGGTTGTGAACACACAGGTTGCAAGTTTTGTATGGCGGAACTGGAACTGAGTGGATTTACAATGCCTTTGCTGTGTGAACATTTCTCAAAGTATTTCAGATCATTTTATTACAAACTTATGAACTCACCAACCTTTGTGTTGACACTTTTTAGCATGTTTATCTCAGGTCATAAGGTGATAGCATTTCATGGAGCTTTTGGGTCACATGGCATACATTGGAGTCTTGTGTTTTTAACAATCATCATTCGACATGTTTTGTAACTCTTTATGTATTATCAAACTTTGGGATTTCCTGTGGTGTAAACTTTAACATATGTAATCGAATGGTGAACTTTTCAAAACGTCTCATTATAGAGGTCGTTTTCTGTATCCATACTTTGTTCTATGACGTCATACCCCAATGACTCTATCGTTCACCAAGGAGTTTTGGGGTGTGACAGATTGGTATCAGAGCCTTGGTTATAGAGAACTAGGTTGCATTTTAGTTCATAGACTATAACCGCTTACCACGTCGATCCTTTCGTTTCCTATCGCCTTACACACTTTTCGTGCGCATATGTTTTCTTAAGTACTTTTTCTAGAACCACCCATTGGATAACGTAGTTTTGTACCAATGGGAGTCCCAAAATCTAGTTGGGTCATCAAAGATATGGAACTCAGTAATGAGCACTTATCTAACTTGACTCGTGACAGTTTCTTGTTTGATGAGAGATGCTTAGATCGAAGCAAATAAGTGTTACTATAAAGCTGGATAGATTTGATGATTTCACTTTGGGATGGGAGTTCTCTTGAGGATACTTTGGGAACTGCTGGCGACCAAACCTCATCGTGACTTTAGCACCTAAAGGAACTTCCTATACACCAATTGCGACTCTCCATAGATACCTACCCTAAATTCCTCCTCCACCTTTTAGAATCGGATGATAGAATGGCTACCTATTCCAGTAACATCAATCGCCGAGACATGTATGTTTGGTGGTGTGTACACGTGTGAAATGAGGCAATTATAATTATGGTGGTCAACATAATTATAAATGTGTCACAACCCACGTGGACATATGCGACCACGCATACGTAGATCGGTGTGGGCACACCTTAGGAACCAATTTGTGGCGTGGTATTATATTTGAGGACGTTAAGTATAGACATTGGGAATTCAACGGTTCTTTCCCTTGCAGAGATCATGGCACCAAAGAGGGTAACACGCAGCACTGGTCGAGGTGGTGAGGCGCCAAGGAGTGGAAGGACAGGTGGGCGTGGAGGTAGAGAAGGCGGTGGCGACATGGGTAACAATGACAACAACGCTGGCGGAAACCCTGATTTTGCCGCCATCATCGCTCAACAACTTCAAATCTTGCTTCCCACTATTGTCACACAAGTTGGAAATCATATGAATAACTCGGGAAACCACGGGAACGGGAACGGTACTGGCGACACCAACAATGTAGTTGGCAGTAACAACAACAACACCAACAACAACAACAACAGAATTGGATGCACATATAAGGAATTTTCGGCATGCAAACCTGTGGAGTTTGATGGTATAGGAGGTGCTTTGGCGTATACTCGATGGGTAGAGAAGACAGAGTCAGTGATCGACATCAGCAATTGTGCCACACATCAGAGGGTGAAGTATGCTGCTTGCTTGCTATCAGGAAAGGCATTGACATGGTGGAACACACAGCTACAGGCTAGGGGCAGAGAGGCAGCTACAGGCATGACATGGGACGAATTTAAGGCGTTATTAAAAGAGGAGTACTGCCCGGACAATGAAATGCAGAAACTGGAGGATGAATTTTATCACCACTCCATGATAGGGGCTGGTCACGCAGCCTACACAGACCGATTTCATGAGTTAGCCAGACTAGTTCCTCATCTAGTTACCCCTGAGTCCAAGAGAATCTCGAGGTACATATATGGTCTTGTCCCCGAAATCCGTGGAACCGTGAAAACAACTGAGCCGTCTACAATACAAAGTGCGATACTGAGGGCAGGAACCCTGACAGACGAGATGGTTAGAAATGGTACTTTGAAGAGCAGTGATAAGAGGAAGGAAGCAAGTGGGTCGAATAAGCAGATAGACGTGGTAGCAGTCAACAAAAGGGCAAGAGTTTTTGTGGCAACTGGTACTGAACAAAGAGAGTATGCGGGTACACATCCCAAATGTGCTAAATGTGCTTATCATCACCCGAAGTCCAAGCCCTGCCGCTTATGTACAATATGCAATCAGTCGAGTCATTTTTCAAGCCAGTGTAGAGAGCGTGCAAGACCAATAACAACGGTTAACACGGGCAACATGAGGAATAACCAAAGGACTTGCTACGAGTGCAACAGCCCGAATCACTACCGGAATAATTGTCCTCAGTTGAATAAGCCACCGATGCAAGCTCCTCTAGCTGTGGCAATTGAAGGAAATAACCCAAACCCTGTACTCAATATCAGTCCACCCCGAGGTCGAGCATTCTATATAGGGACCGAGGCAGCCCGCAATGCGTAACTGGTACGTTTTCACTAGATGCATAAGTTTTGACATAAACACTTTGACCATACACTTGATTTCGCGAAACCTTAGGGTAGAACCTTATGTATCATCGATTGAATCACGAGGACGTGATTCCTCTGACATGGGAAGAATGTCACAATTCTCAATTTCCGGTCATTTCTCAAAACAATTCATGCTTCACCATTTCATCATTTATCGTAAACTAGGTTTGCGTGTTCCAAATTCGCGTAACCTTAATGGTTTAGCGGCGAATTCATGATCATATCATCACGGACATTTCATATAGACTAAGTTTAGTCTACACTTCATTAGCATCATTTGCATCATGTTAGTTCACTCATGACTTTGCATTTCACATTAACGCGTAAATTTCATATTAAATAAACGTTATCGCGTAAGTTATTATTTTGAACATTTAATCCAATACATCCAAAAATGATCCCGATATATTTTTATACTTACATTTAGTTTATAAAAACAATATTTTGAGTTTACCTAGTGTTTTAAATTTATTTTGTATATAAATCGTTAAATTTATATTATTACGACGCTTTTCTTAAAAACTACACGATAATTACTATATCACTCGAATTTTACAAGAAATGTATTTTTACAATTTATATGATCTCAATATACTTTACTTTGATCCATTAAAGTTTATTTTTAGACAACACTACTCTAAATACTCAAATGTATATACAATTTACAAGTTACCTTAACTTATACTTATTTTACATACAACTACTTACACATTTATATATACAATTACATACATTATAAAAAAAAAATGTATTTTGCAAATCCATACCCCCTTGGCCGACCAGGGGGGGGGATCATTAATTAGTTGGTGAAAGTTTTTCTTACATTTAGATCTACACTCAACTTACTTTCTTACACATTCATTCACCAATAATTCAAAGCTCAAGTCAAGTTTTCTTTTCTCTCTTGTTTTCTTCTCTCAAAAACCGGCCACCCCAAGGTGGAAGAAGATTTCATCAAAAATTTATCAAGATCAAGTGTTTAACAATCTAGAATACACTCTTTGTTTAGGTTTTGAAATAAAAACCTAGGGTGTTTAGGTTTAATCCTTTGTTCTAATCACCTCATCAAGTAACTAGTAAGCATATCATTTTTATTTTACATCTTTCATTATCATTTCATATGTATTTCATCATTTTTGAGCAAAGCATGCAAGACTTGTGGATATTTATACCATTTTTACATTGTTTTTAAGAGTTTCATATATAAGTCATCCTATAATTTATCCCTTGTTTTATATTAGTCTTGATGATGTTTAGGAACCCATGACACCCTAAGAAGGTGTATGGTAGGATTAGAATAGCTTTGGAGTTGTTTTGAAGGGATTGGAATAGGTTTAGTACGAGAAAAACTCTTTTCGACAAGTATTATAAAGGGTCTGATCTTATTTTGTAATTCTGGAAAAACGACAGTAGACATAAATTTTTTGGCCTAGATATTTAGAAAATATACTTAAAAACGAATCCGTGGCCGCTTGAACGGATTAAAACGGAGCTATAACGAAGAAGTTATGGATTTTTCAAGTTGAACGACGAAATTTATATATTCTGAAAATTTCAGCACACTATTTTTGTTTTGTACGAGTCAAAAACGAGTCTTAAGCTCTATAAATTATTTCGACTTATCAAAAATATATTAGTATACTTTGATACGAAGCTAAGGACGTATAATGCGTAGAAAACGGATTTGTAACGACTAAAATATATACGTTTTCACAACATTGCCGTAACTTTATTAGTTAAGAAAAACTATATTATTTTTATTTGACAAGTGTTATGGTAAACAAAACGACCATATTGAAGGCTATTTTTAACGATGACGTAGAACTTTTTGTAACGAGATGTCTTCTAATAAAATCGAGATCACCAAGCATATTTTTCAAAATGACCAACCGTTTGAATAGCGGAGTTGTAATGAATTAACTACGGTTGCTTAAACTTTGCCGAAATTCACTTTTAAACTACATTTGGACAAAATCACCCTACTTAACCTATATTTTTCTTTATGAACGAGACCTCTAGGATAAAACTTAAATGCCAAAACTTTGAGATTTTGATACAAGCTTTCCAAAACCGTTGAGTTCGTTTCCTAACGTTCGACGTACCCCATTTTACGACTAGCTTTTCGAGGCCATTTTGTCACTTTCATGAAATTCCAACGACATTATTTTACGACGAAAAGTTATAATTTCACAATAAATCATTAAGAATCTATTGTAGGATGACATTTTGACGTAAATACTTGTAAAGTAATTTAAGAATGGTCAAGACGTCAAAAGGATATTTTTCGATGAAGAGTCTTATTTTCAAACTCACAAATGGTATAAATAACATACGAAATGCATGCATAACATTACATCATAACTCATTACGTATCATAACATTCATTTTAGGTCGCGGATAGTTTCCGAGCCTCACTTTTGTGCACTTCATTTTGTTAGCATATCAATCATACCAGGTGAGTTCATACCCCGCTTTAACTCATTTAAATTCCTATAAACTATTTGGGGCGAGATATATGCTTATTTATCCAAACATTTAAACTCTTTTGCCAAACAACATTACTTATACTTTAGACTTGGTGCGTGTAGTGACTAGACTTAAACAAACATCCCATCATTTATATGTTGGAAGGCCAATTTTTTGGATACAGCCCAACGTGAGTCGTTGGAGGAACATCCCAACATTTATATGTTGGAAGGCCATTTTTATGGATACAGCCCAACGTGAGCGTTGGAGGAACATCCCAACACGAGTTGTTGGAAGACCCTTGTGGTGACATTTATACTTTTAACTACCTTAATGCGCATATTCATGACTGTCATTCTATTTTAGGCAATGGGTTGTGAACACACAGGGTGCAAGTTTTGTATGGGCGGAACTTGGAACTGGGTGGATTTACAATGCCTTTGCTGTGTGAACATTTCTCAAAGTATTCTAAATCATTTTGTTACAAACTTATGAACTCACCAACCTTTGTGTTGACACTTTTTAGCATGTTTATCTCAGGTCATAAGGTGATAGCATTTCATGGAGCTTTTGGGTCACATGGCATACATTGGAGTCTTGTGTTTTTAACAATCATCATCATTCGAATGTTTTGTAACTCTTTATGTATTATCAAACTTTGGGATTTCCTGTGGTGTAAACTTTAACATATGTAATCGAATGGTGAACTTTTCAAAACGTCTCATTATAGAGGTCGTTTTCTGTATCCATACTTTGTGCTATGACGTCATACCCCAATGACTCTATCGTTCCGCTGCGATATTTTGGGGGTGTGACAAAGACAATATTTGTATAAAGAAATTCCCTCGCACTTTACTTGGGATGCTCGTTCACGTTTTTGGAATACTCGTAAAAGAGGATCAATGAGAGGGAGATTGGTTTATGCTAATCCATCTGAGGGAGAGCGACACTACTTAAGACTACTTTTATCGCATGTTAGAGGGCCGACATGCTTTGAAGATCTTTGCAAGTGATGGTGTATTATTCACCACATTCCGAAGCAGCTCTCGAAGAGGGTTATAGAGAATGATGAAGTTTATCTCATTGTCTATTTGAGGCATCTTTTATTCCAATTTCCTAATGCTCTTAGAAGGCTGTTCGCGACTATTCTTATTTATTGCGAGCCGGGAGATGTTCAAAAATTATGGAATGAACACTATGAATCACTTTCTGAAGACTATAGTCGGCATTGTGAAAATACTGAGCGAGTTCAAAATATGGTACTTACAGACATCTCAGTATTTCTTCGTTCTATGGGTAAGAGTCTTTTTCTTTTGATTTCGATTCCCAACATAACTGAAAATGTGAACTTAGAATAGTTGGTTTTTCGTGAGGTACATGAGGAGTACTCTATAGTTGTAGAAGATGAACATCGAGCTGCCCGAGATTCTCTCAATCACGATCAGAAAGCCGCGTATGATAACATCATGAGGCATGTGGACGATGATTTTCATGGCGTGTTTTTCATAGATGGTCCTGGAGGTACCGAAAAACATTTTTATACAAAGCTTTGCTTGCCGAGTTCGTTCACAGAGGTCTTATTGCACTTGCAACGCATCTTCGGGTCAGCAGCAAATAATTTGCCAGGAGTTAGAACACAGCCCACTCTCGTTTAAGATTCCCATCAATCTTACATACCTTCGGTGTGCAACATCACCAAACAAGTGGACCATTGCTCAACTACTTCTCTGATAAA